>CM060256.1:27993547-28454615 GCA_030684275.1 Acipenser oxyrinchus oxyrinchus | reverse complement strand
ATATATATATATATATATATATATATATATATATATATATATATATATATATATATATATATATATATATATCTATATATATCTATATCTATATCTATATCTATATCTATATCTATATCTATATATATATATATATATATATATATATATATATATCTATATGTTTTTATATGCAAAAGTGCCTTTTCTTTTGCCATTCCCCTAAAATGTTGGATTCCCCGCCATTGGCTGTAGCATAGGGGAAATCCCACAACACACAAAAATGAAATTCAAGCCCTGATGTGGAAACATAAATGTTCCACCTGCTGTTTTTAATTTGAACAGCAGTATGCCTGACCAGGCAAAACACGTTCTGAATGGGAAGAAATATATATATATATATATATATATATATATATATATATATATATATATATATATATATATATATATATATATACAGTACTGTGCAAAAGTTTTAGGCAGGTGTGAAAAATGCTGTAAAGTAAGAATGCTTTCAAAAATAGACATGTTAATAGATTATATTTATCAATTAACTAAATGCAAAGTGAGTGAACAGAAGAAAAATCTAAATCAAATCCATATTTGGTGTGACCACCCTTTGACTTCAAAACAGCATCAATTCTTCTAGGTACACTTGCACAAAGTCAGGGATTTTGTAGGCATATAGTCAGGTGTATGATTAAACAATTATACCAAACAGGTGCTAATGATCATCAATTCAATATGTAGGTTGAAACACAATCATTAACTGAAACAGAAACAGCTGTGTAGGAGGAATAAAACTGGGTGCGGAACAGCCAAACTCAGCTAACAAGGTGAGGTTGCTGAAGACAGTTTACTGTCAAAAGTCGTACACCATGGCAAGACTGAGCACAGCAACAAGACACAAGGTAGTTATACTGCATCAGCAAGGTCTCTCCCAGGCAGAAATTTCAAGGCAGACAGGGGTTTCCAGATGTGCTGTCCAAGCTCTTTTGAAGAAGCACAAAGAAACGGGCAACGTTGAGGACCGTAGAAGCAGTGGTCGGCCAAGGAAACTTACTGCAGCGGATGAAAGACACATCATGCTTACTTCCCTTCGCAATCGGAAGATGTCCAGCAGTGCCATCAGCTCAGAACTGGCAGAAAACAGTGGGACCCTGGTACACCCATCTACTGTCGGAGAAGTCTGGTCAAAAGTGGCCTTCATGGAAGACTTGCGGCCAAAAAGCCATACCTCCGGCGTGGAAACAAGGCCAAGCGACTCAACTATGCGCGAAATCACAGGAACTGGGGTGCAGAAAAATGGCAGCAGGTGCTCTGGACTGATGAGTCAAAATTTGAAATATTTGGCTGTAGCAGAAGGCAGTTTGTTCAGCGAAGGGCTGGAGAGCGTACACGAATGAGTGTCTGCAGGCAACAGTGAAGCATGGTGGAGGTTCCTTGCAAGTTTGGGGCTGCATTACTGCAAATGGAGTTGGGGATTTGGTCAGAATTAATGGTCTACTCAATGCTGAGAAGTACAGGCAGATACTTATCCATCATGCAATACCATCAGGGAGGCATGTGATTGGCCCCAAATTTATTCTGCAGCATGACAACGACCCCAAACATTCAGCGAAAGTCATTAAGAACTATCTTCAGCGTAAAGAAGAACAAGGAGTCCTGGAAGTGATGGTATGACCCCACAGAGCCCTGATCTCAACATCATCGAGTCTGTCTGGGATTACATGAAGAGAGAGAAGCAACTGAGGCTGCCTAAATCCACAGAAGAACTGTGGTTAGTTCTCCACGATGTTTGGGCCAACCTACCTGCCGAGTTCCTTCAAAAACTGTGTGCAAGTGTACCTAGAAGAATTGATGCTTGATGCTGTTTTGAAGGCAAAGGGTGGTCACACCAAATATGGATTTGATTTAGATTTTTCTTCTGTTCACTCACTTTGCATTTAGTTAATTGATAAATATAATCTATTAACATGTCTATTTTTGAAAGCATTCTTTTTACAGCATTTTTTCACACCTGCCTAAAACTTTTGCACAGTACTGTATATATATATATACAGTGCCTTGCAAAAGTATTCAGACCCCTGACCAATTCTTTCATATTACTGAATTACAAATGGTACATTGAAATTTTGTTCTGTTTGATATTTTATTTTAAAACACTGAAACTCAAAATCAATTATTGTAAGTTTTATGTTGGCAAATATTTTTAAGAAAAGTAAAAAACTGAAATATCTTGCTTGCATAAGTATTCAACCCCCACACATTAATATTTGGTAGAGCCACCTTTCGCTGCAATAACAGCTTTAAGTCTTTTGGGGTAAGTATGTACCAGCTTTGCACACAGTGTCGGAGTGATTTTGGCCCATTCTTTTTGGCAGATTTGCTCCAGGTTGTTCAGGTTGGTTGGACGATGCTTGTGGACCGCAATTTTCAAATAGTGCCACAGATTCTCAATGGGATTGAGATCAGGACTTTGACTGGGCCACTGTAGGACATTCACCTTTTTGTTCTTGAGCCACTCCAATGTTGCTTTGGCCTTGTGCTTGGGATCATTGTCCTGCTGAAAGATGAATTTCCTCCCAATCTTCAGTTTTTTAGCAGACTGAAGCAGGTTCTCTTGCAGTATTTCCCTGTATTTTGCTCCACCATACTTCACTGTAGGGATGGTGTGTCTTGAGGCATGGGCAGTGTTAGGTTTGCGCCACACATAGCGCTTTGGCCAAAAAGCTCTATCTTGGTCTCATCTGACCACAAAACCTTTTCCCACATCGCAGCTGTGTCACTCTCATGCTTTCTGGCAAACTCCAGACGTGCTTTCAGATGGTACTTTTTGAGTAACGGCTTCTTTCTTGCCACCCTCCCATACAGGCCAGTGTTATGCAGAGCTCTTGATATGGTTGACTGGTGCACCATTACTCCACTCCCAGCCACTGAACTCTGTAGCTCCTTCAAAGTGATTGTTGGCCTCTCTGTGGCTTCTCTCACAAGTCTCCTTCTTGTTTGGCGCTGAGTTTTGAGGGACGGCCTTTTCTTGGCAGTGCCTGGGTGGTGTGATGCAACTTCCACTTCCTGATTATTGATCCAACTGTGCTCACTGGGATATCCAAACACTTGGATATTATTTTGTACCCTTTCCTAATCTATGCATTTGTATTACTTTATCTCTAACTTCTGTAGAATGCTCTTTGGTCTTCATTTTCCTTCAGATTCACAGCCTGACCAATGATCCTTCAACAGTGGGGTTTTTATCCAGAAAATGTGACAGCAACTTTAATGGTTCACAGGTTGGAGGCCAATGGTAAGGTAATTGTGTCCTCGTTAGGGCAATTTCTTTCATCGGTGTAAACTGCTTCCACAGCACAGGGGTTGAATACTTATGCAAGCAAGATATTTCAGTTTTTTATTTTTCTTAAAAATATTTCCCAACATAAAACCAATGTCACCTTACAATAATTGATTTTGAGTTTGTGTTTTAAAATAAAATATCAAACAGAACGAAATTTCAATGTACCATTTGTAATTCAGTAATATGAGAGAATTGGTCAGGGGTCTGAATACTTTTGCAAGGCACTGTATATATATATATATATATATATATATATATATATATATATATATATATATATATATATATATATATATATATATATATATATATATAATATATACAGTACTGTGCAAAAGTTTTAGGCAGGTGTGAAAAAATGCTGTAAAGTAAGAATGCTTTCAAAAATAGACATTGTGGAAGGGTGGGGGTATTCACTGACACGGGAGACAGAAGATTTTATTTGGAAACACCGCACAGGTGCCCAGATTTATTTATTTTTCTTATTAAGTGTTTTATTTATTTTAGCCCACAGAGGGCGCTGTTGTCCGTGGTCTGGATACTGCCGACAGTAAACCAGGACCACGGGGTTACCAACACAGGTATCCAACTCCGTGCACCTTCAAGTGCTCAAGAGTAATAATGAAAATAGAAGGCGAAAGAAAAAGGGAAAATAAAACACAGTAATAAAACTACAAACAAAAGTGCTGCTTATGCAGTGCCCCCACTGCCGCTAAGCCGGTCAGCACGGGTCTCCGTCCTACACTCAGTTGTGCCTATACACTGGGGTTGGCCAGGGTTCCCGTACCTCTACACCGTCCCCTCGAGTGCGTATTTATTTATTCATGAAAGGCTGCCCCTCAGCCGGGCTCGCCTGCTCCTTGTTTCACACTGGCCTCTTCTGCCAGCGACACGGTATTTCCCCCCAACACGGCCACCCGAGCGCACAACCAAGCCAGATCTTATGGGCCGAGCAGTCTCCCAAGGCCCGCCCCTCAGCCACTCAGAGAGAGGGAAAGCACACACACCCTCTTCCCCACCTCTCCATGTCATCGCCATGACCGACAGGCGGATCCCACGAGACTGCTGCCCTCTACCTGCAGTAACATGGACGTGCCAAATAGTCAGTCCAGATCTCCCCTGTTACAGACATATTAATAGTTTATATTTATCAATTAACAAAATGCAAAGTGAGTGAACAGAAGAAAAATCTACATCAAATCAATATTTGGTGTGACCACCCTTTGCCTTCAAAACAGCATCAATTCTTCTAGGTACACTTGCACACAGTTTTTGAAGGAACTCGGCAGGTAGGTTGGCCCAAACATCTTGGAAAACTAACCACGGTTCTTCTGTGGATTTAGGCAGCCTCAGTTGCTTCTCTCTCTTCATGTAATCCCAGACAGACTCGATGATGTTGAGATCAGGGCTCTGTGGGGGCCATACCATCACTTCCAGGACTCCTTGTTCTTTACGCTGAAGATAGTTCTTAATGACTTTCGCTGTATGTTTGGGGTCGTTGTCATGCTGCAGAATAAATTTGGGGCCAATCAGATGCCTCCCTGATGGTATTGCATGATGGATAAATATCTGCCTGTACTTCTCAGCATTGAGGAGACCATTAATTCTGACCAAATCCCCAACTCCATTTGCAGAAATGCAGCCCCAAACTTGCAAGGAACCTCCACCATGCTTCACTCGTGTACCGCTCTCCAGCCCTTCGGCGAACAAACTGCCTTCTGCTACAGCCAAATATTTCAAATTTTGACTCATCAGTCCAGAGCACCTGCTGCCATTTTTCTGCACCCCAGTTCCTGTGTTTTAGTGCATAGTTGAGTCGCTGGCCTTGTTTCCACATCGGAGGTATGGCTTTTGGCCGCAAGTCTTCCATGAAGGCCACTTCTGACCAGACTTCTCCGGACAGTAGATGGGTGTACCAGGGTCCCACTGTTTTCTGCCAGTTCTGAGCTGATGGCACTGCTGGACATCTTCCGATTGCGAAGGAAGTAAGCATGATGTGTCTTTCATCTGCTGCAGTAAGTTTCCTTGGCGACCACTGCGTCTCACGGTCCTCAACGTTGCCCGTTTCTTTGTGCTTCTTCAAAAGAGCTTGGGCAGCACATCTGGAAACCCCTGTCTGCCTTGAAATTTCTGCCTGGGAGAGACCTTGCTGATGCAGTATAACTACCTTGTGTCTTGTTGCTGTGCTCAGTCTTGCCATGGTGTATGACTTTTGACAGTAAACTGTCTTCAGCAACCTCACCTTGTTAGCTGAGTTTGGCTGTTCCTCACCCAGTTTTATTCCTCCTACACAGCTGTTTCTGTTTCAGTTAATGATTGTGTTTCAACCTACATATTGAATTGATGATCATTAGCACCTGTTTGGTATAATTGTTTAATCATACACCTGACTATATGCCTACAAAATCCCTGACTTTGTGCAAGTGTACCTAGAAGAATTGATGCTGTTTTGAAGTCAAGGGTGGTCACACCAAATATGGATTTGATTTAGATTTTCTTCTGTTCACTCACTTTGCATTTAGTTAATTGATAAATATAATCTATTAACATGTCTATTTTTGAAAGCATTCTTACTTTACAGCATTTTTCACACCTGCCTAAAACTTTTGCACAGTACTGTGTGTATATATATATATATATATATATATATATATATATATATATATATATATATATATATATATATATATATATATATATATAATCAAATAATTTAAGCCAGTTTTTATTATGTTTTTTGTGTTAAGTTTGTTTTTAGGTGTGTATGCCTTTTAAAAAAAAAAAAAAGATGATCCTGTTTCTTTATTAGTTGATGCAGTATTAGCAATAAAAAGTGGCTTAACTTTGAACATATTTTTTTACTTTTAAATGACAAGTTTTAAAAAGCCTAAGCATAGTATATGGGAGCCCAGATATTTCACCTTAAGAAAACTACATGTAATATTGTATATTGTAAAATACCTTGTTTGAGTCGAAACATGTGCAGTTGAGTTCAGAACAAGGTGCAACTGTGAGACATGCAGGTAAAGTGTTGCTGTAATGTGGTCTTTTAAAGGGTTGGCACACAATCAGTTCATATGACAGATAGCACAGCAAAGTTCCCATTGTGACAAAACAGCAAGGTTATCAGTCAGGAGGAAGGCAATTAATACAAGGTAATCAAAAGAAGTTCATTGATGGCAAAGTCTTTGTAGCAACGGAGTTGATCGATACAAGTTTAAAGTTCCTTAAGGAACGGATCTAATCAAGCAAGCAAGCAATTACTTGTATTTGCTGTACAGAAAAGAAGCCTTAGACTGATTGTCATGAAAATAGAACCAGGGTTGTCCTCCGGCTTAGAATTCAAGTACAGTGGCGTTCTGCTTCAGATAATAAAATTAGGGCTTTAATCTTCTATGTTGTTCATATTACTAACCCTGTCAAATTTCTCCCAAAATATTATATTCAAACCTGTAAATACATTAATAAAAACAGGCAAAATTTAGAATTTTTTTTGCCTTGTGTTTTAGTAGCCTTGTCTATTGATTGGCACTCTTCTTTTTTTCTTCTGTTAACAGGTTTATCATCTTTGACAGTTCTTTGAGTATTTCCTTTATTGAAAGACGCCATCCTTAATCATCAGCTGTTTTTTTCCTTTTGGGGAAAATGTGGCTTGTTTGCTTGTATTTTGTATTAGTATGATAATTCTTTTTTTTTGTTTCAAGTGGTGCAAACTTTGCGCTGGAGCAAATGCTGTTTTGGTTTTTAATTTTAATTTGGTTTACTGTATAAACATCTTGTTTGCTTGTCAGTGTGCCCTCTGTCACACCACTCCACTGCAAGTACTTGATTTCAGATTACAAAATGTCAGGGGGTCATGACTCTTAAATTCCAAGCCCAGTGGGCTGGAGATCATAAGGGGGCTACAGTGTGCTGCAGGTCCTGACTGCACACTTGAGAAGGGTCACTATAATGGAGTCATGGCCCTATGATGGAGTCGTGGATAGACTTGTAAAGATGGAGAAATGGGAAATAATCCCTAATCCTCAGAGCTACTGACCACACAGCTGGTTGTTTATGAGCAGCAGGTACTGGACAGCACTACTTAATTATGATGATCTCTTTTAAATGCTTTTAAGCATGCCACAGGTTTTCCAACCAACCGATCCGGTAAAGTACTCCCAATGATTTAAGTGTGTCAAGAATAACCGGATTTAGACAAAGAAAAACACTCCAATAATAGGCCTATTTGAATTTCATCTCAAATGTTGTTTTTTTTAATTCACTTGCCTGCTTCATAAAGGGTATATTGTTTCATTGCTAAATTGATTTAGATGGAAACGAGCCACAGTGGTGCCTACTGGGAAGTGTTAAACCTCTTATTTTAAGATAAACAGGATTATGGATAAAGCTTGCATTCCAAAGCTTTTAGTTTAATGAACGGGGGCAGGGGTGCACGCGCTAAAAGACCCCTTGCAGTTTCAGTAATTGAACTCTTTATGCATTTAGCTCCTGGTCATTCAACTTGGAAGCAAGTTAGGGGATGCAGATGTGTATTTACTTATTAGAATATATTAATGCTGAGCAGATATGATTAGTAACCCTGTTGTCATCTTAAAGTGCTATTGGATATTTTACATTAAAAGCAGGCAGGTCTTCTGATTTGAGTCTCATCCAGGTACCTTTTAACAGCTCAGTTCCCCCACACAACTTGATGGATTGTTGGTAGATAGAGTTTTTTTCCAGGCTGACCTTAGGCAAGATATAAACCAATAAATGTAACATCCAGGGGAGACCGAAGAAGATTTCGTGCTTATGGCCAGTGGTCAGCAAAAAACAATAGATAACATAATATATGCTTGTTGACATGACCTTTTGTCAGTACCTTTTTGTACTCCCTGCCTGTTGCAGTCAAGATACAAGAGTTATTTCTCTGAGGAAGTCTGTTTTTGTAGATGTTGTTTCTATGGAGGAATGAGTTCAATGATTTGGTATATATAATGGGGGCAAGTGAAACGTGAGAGGAAGTTCAGCTGCACACTCAAGCCCAAAGCCTTGTGTTTGTCCCAAAGCCAGGTACAGCACTAGCCAAGCCTCTTCTGGCAATAGAGAGTGAAGATTTAGCTGCCCTCTCACCCTGTTGGAGGGCTGTCTCTTAAGAATTGGACTGAGGCTCCTTGACTGAGCGATGTGGGGAAACCTGGCATGGTTCACAATCTGGGCTGTACCTGCCCTGCAGACAGATTGAGGGCTTCATTCTCCTGGACTGCCAGCCTCTTGCTTGTATCCGAACAGAACTTCCTCTCAGTTTTTTTTCTTTTTTTGTATCCCTTTGGGGAAACAAATGCAGTTCGTTAAAAGTTTTCAGTGGCTTTTCTTATTACAGTAATAAGGCAAAGGCATGACTGATTGAAACCTAGTTAGGCTAGTTATTACAATTAACACATTCTTTGAGAAGCTTTGCAAGTTCTGTAAACCCTAGTAAAAAAATCCAGGATTTCCATACTGGTTTCATTTGGAGTTAGATTGGCATTGGTGGCGAGAACCATTAAGAACATCTGAAAGTCAGCCTATTAGAAAGCAGCTGGGTGCCTTTTGACTGTAATCCAGGGAAGGCCAGCACTGCTGGTTTTGGTTAAGATGTTTTTTTTGAATTATTAACAAGAGGATGACAAAAGTTAAACAACCCTATTTCTATTAAAGCCTACCCTCATTCAGTGGAATATTATGGAGCCAATACCTAACTAATTAGTCACATCTTCAAATATATCTCTGGTGATGGACAGAAATACTGTCCCTAAAACAGTATTCGCTTCTTGAAATGCATTTTATAAAAAAAACAATCTGCCTTTCAAGTTTTTAACCATAGAAGGTTTCTTCAAATTTACAGATATCTAGTCAATGTGAGAAAGCCGCCTATTGCTGATTTGTCTCAGTGTAAGGGTGTGGGTATTCACTGACACGGGAGACAGAAGGTTGTTTCTTTTATTATCCACCAGATGGTGATGGTTCTGCTATTCCCAATACCAACAATGGTAAAGGGGTTGCACTTGTTTTATGCAGCATGCGCAGGTGCTCAGAAATAATAATGAAAACAAACTATGAAAGAAAAAGGGAAAATAAAATACAGTAATAAAACTACACTATACACTGGGGTGGCCATGGTTCCCCCAGCTAACTACACACGTCCCCCACTCGAGTATGTAACAGTTATTTTTCTCTCTCTTTTATTTACACCGGCTTCCGAACCCAGCGTCACTGGGTTTCTCCTGTCATGGCCACCTGAATGAATAACAGAGCATAGTTCTTATAGGTCGAGGCTCTCGACCTCCCCCTGCAGGATGGTGCATGAGCCAGATAGCCAGCACAGATCTCCCCTGTTACAGTCTCATTTTTTTTAGTACTTGCAACTGGCTGATTCATCATCAGTTCTAAAAAGAAAAGAACACATAATCTGTGCCTGTATTTTTCCATATCATAATGTGTTCCCTGTCCTTAAAGAAGTCCAAGGCCAAGTGCAATGACTCCTCTCCCTGAGGATCTTTAATCTTCCATTTGCCCTCTGTATAAAGATGCCTCAAATTTAAAATATACACTCCATTTAGTATTCCAAGGGACTATATATCTACCTTCGGTATATATGTAATACAAGGGATGAATCTCTAATGAGTCTGTCATATAAACTTAAGTAAAAATATTATTGCAGCATATGGTAACTTTTCATTCCAATGTAAAGATGAATTTACAGTATATATTTTTTCTGCCACAAATATGTGTTTTGAAAGAAGTTTTGAGAATTGATAAGAGACACATGTTTTTGATTCTAGTAAAGCATGCAGTAAACACCAAAATACTCCTTGTAACAGGGATTTATTACATGTTTGGGTCGTCACTGGATAATAACAAGGCAGACATAGAGCACTGGGTGTTGACACGGCGCACAGGCGCACAGATTTAATAACACACAGGCTGACGCTAGGGTGCCAACAATGGTAACCAGATTTAACACTTTGAGGACCGGGATTGTGTTAACACGATCATACTGAAGTGGGCTTCTAGGACCGCAATCGTGTAAACAAAAAAAAAAGCACTTCGTTTTGATGACTTACAGGGCATCCGTACTTTGCAGTACAGGCTTGAAAGACACAGTGCCGTGAAAAAGTATTTGCCCCTGTCTGATTTTCTGCATTTTTGCACATTTTTCACATTGTATTTGGTCAGATTTTTTTGTGGGTTGTAGAAGCATATAGAGGGAGTCTGAGAGAAAAAATGACACCTAAGTTTGGTGCTTCTTTCATTTGTTTGGTGTGCAAGGTAATCAAACATGCAATCTTCAGGTGTGAAAAAGTTATTGCCCCCCCCCCCCTCCTTGTTAACCCAATTAAACATTCCTTTTAGTAGGAGTAGCGCTCACCATTTGTGTGGCAAACTTTTATTTTTAGCTTTGTTTTGTTTTCATTATTAAATGTGACACTAGGGCTACCATTGCTGGTACCCTAGTGTCAGCACTCATGTTAATTAAATCTGCACATGTTAATTAAATCTGCCCACCTGTGCAGCGTGTCAACACCCAATGCTCTGTGTCTGCCTCAGTATTGTTCAGTGACAACCCACACGCGTAACACTTCACCCTGTTACAGTTTCCCAGTCAACGTTTCCAGCTGCCCATCACAGATATTTATGCTGCCAATTAAACTGACAGCTGGCTTCAGTTTCTGCCCATCGACTAGCTTTTAAATCCGTCTCTGACGGGCGTTTGCCAGTTAACGGAAGTGGTGTGTGTGCAGTTTTGAGAGAAGTTATTTTTTCTATACATGTACACAGTTGTGCCATGTTAAGAGATGGACAGACAAGAACACATCAGTTGATGTTACATTTAGTATACAGTAAAGTTCTTACATATGCTGCCTCCATACCTGTGGATTTTCTTCTTTAAAAAGTTACATAGCTTTTTACTTTTAATAATTTTCTTTTGATTACTTTTTCCTGGTGACAGTTGTTCCTTACATTTCACTCTTAGAATGGAAACATGTTAGATTGTAACCAAAACCAGTATTTGGGAATGTATCTAAAGTATGTGAAATGTACCCTTTTTGAGCAAATAAAGCAAAATAGAAAAGAAAAGTGTTTTCTTCCATTACCTGGTACACTTAATAAAGAGCTGTTCTGCAGGCATCATTTTAAAAAGCCCTTTAAACATCTACTTTCCAAAACAAATACTGAGGCGAAATCATGAACTCCTCTGCGGGGAATATCATTGAGCTGCCTGCTGTACTCAGTTTATGCTTGCCAAAGTGAAAAAGACATAAATTCTTATAAATATATCATGCCCATTTCTGGTAAGTATGTGCTTTTATATCAAGGCTGAGATATGATTTATGTGTGCATTTATAAGTCTCCCAGATTGTGTTATTTGTATATTTATCTGTGGTTTAGTAGGCCAGGAACGGTGCCATCAATGTGTGACGGGGAAAGAAAATTTCATGGAAGTACATTCTTCACTGAGGGTGCACTTGTGAACTGTATTTAGAGATACTAGGCAAGAACACATAAAAGCAGGAAATGCATTCAGAATTCCCTTCTATGAGATTTAATCTTTTCTCTTTAATGAGGATGTAAATGAAAATAGACACTTGAAAGGTAGGAGTTATTCAATTATTTATTTTCGGTCAAATTCTGAAGCTGGACAAACACACATAATGGAAAACTGCCCTACAGCAGTCATTGTGTTACTATAGATGCTGTGTGTCCTGTAGTTTTGGTCCATAATAGTTCATTGTTGGCATCATTATACCTAAGATAGCAAGCATCATAACATTAAACCATGCATAAGGGTGTGGTACCAGTGATAACCTCTAGGAAAATCAGTGAAGAGCACCTTCTAAGTATCAGGACTCTTCTCGTCATGTTATTTGGAATTTTTGACAATATTGTTATAGCATACCTGGTAAGAATGCAAGATACATTACTTGGCGCTCTGAATAGAAAATTGTAATTCAGCATTTACCCCAAGGGATGGAGTACCTGGTAATGTTTGCTGTACTGTCATATTTTTTTGCTTTTTGTTTTTTGTTCATCGTGACCTGGTGGGACATATAATATCTTTCAGCACACTGATGGCCATGGCTCAGATAGACCACATTGTCTACAAAAACTGGGATGATCAACGGTCACCAAGGCTTCTGATCTAACCAACGGCCACACTTCCTTTATGATATATACTGACCACCCATCCTGATTGGCAGTCATACAGTCAGTGCCACATTGTCAGCTAACTGTGTATGATCTCAGTCTACTGAAATCTTTATCTGAAAGTAATTTTCATTTTTTCGGTTTTATTGCAGAAAAAGAATACCTCCCTGCTTCTCAGCGTGAGCTCCTTGGCCGCCTGGGGTACCATCTTACTGGGGGCCCGCTTGTACTGGATGGGCAACAAGCCACCCAGCTTCTCTAGCTCGGATAACCCAGCAGCTGACTCAGACAGCCTCTTGACTAGGACTCTGACATTCTTCTATCTGCCTTCCGTCAACGTGTGGCTGCTGCTGTGCCCAGACACCCTGAGCTTTGATTGGTCCATGGACGCCGTACCTCTACTCAGGAACGTTGGTGACTGGAGGAACCTTCACACTGTGGCCTTTTATGTTGGATTGCTGCTCCTGGCTTGGGTCAGCCTCAGGAGTCCCTCAAGGGTCGAGGAGACCAATGGGAAAGCATATGTAATGAACGGGAAGCCTACAAGCATGAACGGGAAGCATATAGGCACAAACGGGCACAGTTGTAACCCAGACATGGGACTTCCAAACTCAGAGTCTCATCCTGTAAAAAGTACTGAGAGTGGTATAAAGAATCATGTTATTCCAAGGACGCCACTGCCCACCACAAAAAACATAGTCGTCTTCTCTTTAGGGCTATTGACAGTGCCCTTTCTCCCTGCCACTAATTTGTTTTTCTATGTAGGTTTTGTAATAGCAGAGCGTGTACTCTACATACCCAGCATGGGCTTCTGCTTGCTGGTGACGGTGGGCATGAGGGACCTTTACATCAAATTCAGGAGGAGGTTCTTGAAGAGCCTACTGTTGTACTGCACTGCCACCTTGGTCCTTTTGTACGGGATAAAGACAGTGTTGAGGAACCAAGACTGGCAAGATGAGGAGATGTTATACAAGTCAGGGATAAACGTAAACCCAGCGAAAGGTAAATGCTAGCTCCCCTCCGTCACTGTGTGGTGATAATATATCTGTCAAATGGTACACAGTTATCTATAAAATCAACCTAAGACAGGTGGATCAGGAATGTTGTATTGTCAAACAAAAATTAGATAAAGTGGTTTGGACAGATTCCCCATTATTTAACTATTAACGTAAAAGTTAGTAACATATTTTCTTCATCCATGTTATCTTTTACACAAATGGGGTATCAATAGGAATGTGAATACACTGTCTCTGTATTTATAAAGCATGGGTGTCTATACAATTAGAATTTTTCCCCCTAAAACTTGACAAGAATTCGGCTTGGATCCTAATAGAGAAGAGTAAAAATTACAGATTTTAACAAAAAATAAATGAATATATAGATAGATAGATGCATTATTATTCATTAAAGTACCATAGCGATCTAAATAAATGTATTTTATTTTTTCCAAAATGTGCTATACTTTGGGGTGTGTTTCCTCAGGGAACAGCATTATACATGGTTAAGAAGGTGTTTCATGTATTTTCTTTACTTGAACTCTACAGCTCGTTTTGGCACATCTTCCAGCAAGTTGTTCTATTTGGCAACAGCTGTTGAACATTTTAGTTAGTTGGGGGAAAATTGGAGACTGTCTTCTGTTATGTAAACTGATCTATTCTGTAGATCTCTAGGAACTGAGTCTTTGGTAGTGCTGGAATTACTGTTTTAAATTACAAAACTCAATAATACAGAATCAAATAAGTTAAAATGACCCTAAGAAGTTGCTGCTAGATTGACCATAAAAACAAAAGCTGTGAAAGGATATTTATTTTTTAACAAAATAAAATAAAATAAAAAAATGTAATTAAAATAGAACAATTAAACCGTTTGGGTAGATTCAGTTCAAAATATAACAAGTTGTCGCATGGTATGAAAAGCAAACTCCAATTGGTAATATTTCTCAGTATAACTACATGAATAATGTATATACTCTGTTTTGAACAATATATTGAAAGAGAAAAACACAATTTTTTTCATAGGTTTCAGTCAATTCCAATCAATACACCATGCTTCAGGTCCTCACAAAGATCTTATTTTCAATCGCGAGACAACCATTAAAACAACAAAAGCTCAATTTGGGAACGCTTCAAATGAAAGTGATATTGCGTCTTGCATGCTTTTTGTTTTTTTTCATTCCCCAGAGAGAATTTGCAGGTTTGAAATGATCAATATTTGTGCAGTTTGAACTGCTGAGCTGCATTTAAAGTGGTACTTCTGTGAGTTCCATCTATGCTTGAAGTGGTCCTTATTTCAGAAGAGCCAGCTGATTGAACTGTCTAAAAGACCTGACTGTGTTGAAAATATCTCCTAAGAAACAAATGGTGTAATGGTATAAGTATTTTAAGGTTGTGTAGTGTCTTTGTGTACAGTATGCACTGTAGTAAAACTATAAGTATTATAGTAATCTTATTATATAAATCTTACTTTAAACCCCAATGAATTACTATAATTAAGTAGTCATTCACCAAATTACTCAATACTGTATTGCAAAATCTTCACTGGATTTGAAAGACATGATGGGTTGAGACATTGCTAACACAATTTAGTTGTGGAAGCTGGTAATATTACATTTGACAGTAACCTTCTTGTCAAGAACCATGCTGTCGTCTTCTGAGCCAGCATCACAAGAACAGTACAACAGTCTGTGGAATAATTTATTTGTATTATTTCCTATTAAATTCTGAGGTAGTTTTATTTTCTGAGGTAGTTTCCGGAGGGAAATGAGGAAACAACTGCACTGCTCTCAGTGGTTATTATTATTATTATTATTTATTTATTAGCAGACGCCCTTATCCAGGGTGACTTACAAGATATCACATTATTTTTACATACAATTACCCATTTATACAGTTGGGTTTTTACTGGAGCAATCTAGGTAAAGTACCTTGCTCAAGGGTACAGCAGCAGTGTTCCCCACCTGGGACTGAACCCACGACCCTCCAGAGCCCTAACCACTACTCCACACTGCTGCCCTAGTCACAGTTATAGTCACAGTACACACATGGTACATCCAGCAAACCGTAATGATATAAGGAAGTGAAATATAGAGGGTATTTGACTGGAAACCATTTTTATTTGATCTACTCTGCCAGTATCTGGTTTTCTGGGTATTTTAATACTACCACGTTCATTGAAAAGCAACCAACTGAAATGAATGTGTAATTGTCGTATGGTAACCCATGATTCCCTCTGTTTTCTCATATTACACATTAATGCGTTTGAGTGGCAGATTTGTAGTAATAGAACTAAATATGACAGTGTTTATTTGTATTTATGCTCTTGTAACAACATGAAATTAACATCATAGAGCAATGACCATTGCAATAACAGACACAGCAAAGGCTGCTACACACCAGACGCGATGCGACAAGCGAAAACGTGCAGCGATGTGACAATTATTAGAGCCTATACTTTTGATAAGTATCATTCACATGACAGGCGACGTGAAAAAAATAAGATTGAATCAGAGAACAGCTTCAAAGCACAGTGTCCACCAAGGTGAAGCAGCATCCAGAATGACAGAAGAAAAAATAATACCGTTGGTTTGCAGCATTTAAGAGAGGCCCTGAGTCCTTCTCTGGCAGGCTGAGCACTTAAATGGAGCTCCTTTCTATAGACGGGGTTGACCAATGGCTGTTTGCTGCTGCTAATTCCAATCGTATAACTCTGAATTGGAAGTATTGTAGACTTTGTATGTGAAATATCATGTCGTCTGGGTTTGTGTTCCAGGGCCCTACTGAATAATGCTTTCTGTCTCCCTGTCAGCGTGGGGTAACCTTGGGAATGTCCTCAAAAGCCAGGGCAAGATGGCAGAGGCTGAAAAGGCCTATAGAAACGCCTTGTACTACCGCAGCAACATGGCTGACATGCTGTATAATCTGTAAGTATGCATGACTCATCTCTGTTCATTTAGAGCATGGGGGATTGAATGATGCTATTGATGCTCTGCAATAGTGAAATTGTTTGTAACCCCGGCCTTTTCTGCAAGATGCTGTTTTCATTAATCATGTTCCTTAAACTCTGGGGTGGGCAGCAGTCTTTCTTAAGATGCAGCACCAGCTATACTTAAATTAACCCAAAATGGCAAAGCAAGCAGCACATCTAGTTTTGGGTTTTATAATATGGGACTATAATCATTTTCTCCTATGGTTTTTGTTTCAGTTTGTAGACTGTTACAGGCCTTTACTAGCACTGAGTTCACAGCCTTATTTTAAGCACTGTTAACTGACTGGAGACTAACCAAGGGCTCGATTAATACTCTCCATGTTTGCCATGTCACCCTCAACATGTGTCTAATGGGAACAGCTGTCTAGTCAGCTATTTGTTATAATACATTAGTCAGTTAATCAGGACTTGAAACCGGTGCTCTATAAAATCAATTCAGCTCTCAGTTCAGTTAACTCACATCAATTTAGCTGTCTTGCCCTTATTTGTCACCAGGATATGCAGCTTTTTTCAAAATGTCCCAGGTGCCTTTTGCAAGACAAACTTACCAGTCACGTGAGGGAAAGTAGATTTACAAAAAAGAGAGTGCTACATATTACAGGTGTTTCTGCTGTTCTGTCAAAAAAGTGTTCTGTTGCATTGCAGACTGTATATGCATTGCATTCATGTTACCCATGAATATCCATCATTGCATTTCAAGACACCTTCATTTGAATACTCAAGACCTCCCAGGGCCCAGGCTGTAACGTTCCTGCATTCTAATAGACTGGTAGTGTTCTCTATTATCTGATGAAAGACAGGCATTCTTATTTCCTATTTTTTTTAGTCTCAGGAATGAGAATGCAGTTTTATTCCACCTTTATCTAGCACACTGTATCTGCTTTTGACCGATTTTCATGTTTTTCACATCTCTTTAAGAGCAGCTTGTTCCTCCAGCCCAACTTTAATCGTCCCTGTGATTGTGTTTGACGTTAAACCTTAAATCGTCCTGTTTTCCAGAGGTTTGCTGCTACAAGAAAACAACAGGTTCTCTCAGGCACTGCACTACTATAAGCTGGCAATTGGTAGCAGGCCTACATTAGCTTGTAAGTAATAGCTCTTTATTCTAATGGTGTATATGACATTAATTGGATCATCGTCTCGGGTCCCTCTCTAAATTCCTGGCTTCAATGTGTTCAACTTCACCTGCGCGGCTTAAAATTGTGTTATGCTATTGTGGACCGTTATCTGCTTCATTCAAGTGTCAATCAGATGAAATTGTGTTATGCCTTTTTGCTGCAGTGCTCATTTCGATTGCTTTAATGCGTTTCATTGTTTCTTAGGCAGTTCAGATACATAGTACTGGAAAAATGTCCTTTCTGGCAAAATGAGTTATCAGCGGGACTGTTTATTTTACAATGATCTGCACAAACATGTCAGAATCATACTTAAAAGCACAGGAGAAACCCATTATGGAGTTTGCTCTGCCTGTTTGTTTTGGCTGGTATAAGCTCTGCCTCAAAAAGACAAAACAAGACTGTAAAAGTGCTATAAAAAGCAGAGCATTACATTAGCTATAACACACTAATACATTAAAATAGATTACTTTTTCCCCTCAACTTGCATGCATTTTGTTTTTTAGATGAAGAAAGATATATTAAGGAATTCAAAAAACGAGTCCTCACCTTTTTTATATTCTAACTTTAAAAGAAGGCTAATTTTCTTTAGATGCCATAAGAACATCACACAAAATGTACATTAAAAATCCCTTCCTGTTAATAATAATTACATTTTATGGTATAACTACCATAATGTCTGATCTGTATTCTAAAAGTGGTGCCTGGTGATTGTACAATAATCCATTTAAGATTGCCCTTTATGAAAATTACATATATATGGGCACCACACAGATGTAGCTATACATTTATCAACAGTGGTGGGTATATCATTCTGAAAGGCTTCGTTATACATTAAAGCCCCAGGTGTTTAATTAGTTTTTGTGGCATTTTGCACACAGCTGCATACTTGAATACAGGGATCATCCTGATGAACGAGGGAAGGCTAGACGAAGCCAAGCGAACGTTCTTGACGTGCGCTGAAATCCCAGATGAAAACCTGAAGGACCCTCACGCACACAAGAGCTCTGTAACCAGCTGCCTCTATAACCTGGGGAAGCTCTTCCATGAACGAGGGCAGCATGAGGTAAGCCACACCTCGCTGGGTCTCCTCACGGGGCTTCAGAGGGCTTGGGTTGTCTTCATGCTCAAGTGTCATGTGTCTGGGTCTGCTGGGCTAAAGAATGAAATGATAACCCAAAGGGAAATAAAGACAGAACTACATAGTCTTGATAATAAATTATATTCAAAAGAACATAGACTTAGAAGGGGTGTGATATAATTTACCAGCAATATAGAACCAGATGTCACAATATTGTCATGAAGATAAACCATAATGTAACAGTGTTTATTTACAATGTATTTAAAATAAATGGTTTCCAACTTTTATACTTGTATGTTGTAATTGCACCCTATCATCCAACAAGTAACCACAGTAAGTACAGAAATGTATTTAGTCACCTTTTCCAAAGTATTATAGTCTGGACAAGTGCAGGTCTTGATGATTGACAGTCATTTAAATGAATGAGAGCATTCAAGCACTGCTTCAGTTAACGAGATCTGTCAGAACGGGATGAAATGACTGACAATGAAATTACAGTAACCTACTAAGGGACCACTGAGATGACTGACAGCGACCCCTAGCCATTCACAGTGGAACGGAGATGGGACAGAGAGCAAGTATAAAAACTACACAAACTAGAGACGATTTCTAAATTATTATTTTTGGCAAGAAAATAAAAAATAGTGAGTGGTTTTACCAACGTTTATCCTATGTAAATTTATTTCAGTCGGACTTTTGGGAATACAAGATTTTAACAAGCTTTATCGATTTAAAATCGAAAAGTAGCAAGCCTAATCATCACTTAACATGGCAATTCCAATTATTTCTTCTGATTTACTATAACTTATTGACACCTTGTTTTTTTTCATTAGGAGGCTCTGTCGGCATATAAAGAAGCAATACTGAAAATGCCGAGACAATTTGCACCACAGAGCCTATACAATATGATGGGTAAGTATTATTTAGAAGCTAACAGTATTATGTGCTATTTGAATGAATTCATAGCATGGAGTACAGACAACTGAGAAACCTCCAGTCTGAAGTAAAATCTCTCACATTCTAGTAAAGGGAAATGGTTTCCTCTGATATATTCAGTTATTGCAATCTTTATCTCCATCTCTTGTTCCTACAATTACATTAACTGTTATTCACCTCTCATTTAAACTACATTTGAACTTTTATAATTTACTTATACGTGTTCTAATGCCACCCCAAGCATCTCCATTGCAGCTTCAAGTTGAAAGTCTTGAGCACTAATGGATAAGACACAGAATAAAAGCCTCAGGTTTTACCTTATTATAAACCTCATGGATTGTCTCAGCCAATTCAATTTCAAGTAGAGCGCTCATTATCCAGTAGTAGATGCTCTAAAAGTTAAGGAGACTAGAATCGTGAAACTCCCTTTAAACGACAACATAAATTACAAATGGCTTAAAAGATCTAGTCCAAAATATACCTTGTCTTCATACACAAAAGCATGTGTTCTGTTTATTCGCTATTGTTATGGTTTCAACTTTTGTTTCCATGGTAAACTCAGATTTTCAACCATTAATATCTCGGCAATAGTAGGGGGCAGTGACATTGGAACATTAACACTTTGTGACATTTGTTTAAATGGTCTTTCAATAGGATTAGTATTTTAAAAGATAAAAGGGGAGTAAAAACTTTAAAATTTCCCTTGTGTTCAGTACGAATTACTTTTCAGCAGACCTGAAGAAAAGGCTGTAATACTTACTGCTGTAGTACCCAGCGCTGAGGTGGCGGTCTCTGCTGACTTAATTGCCTACAGTGGTTAGAATTTGATTCGATTTGTAATTGTTATTTTTATTTTGTTAATTGTAGTGTTACAGTTTGTTTACAGTTTAGAATTACTTCAGAATAAGTTATTTTCAATAATCATCATGTTACCAGTAAGTGCAAACTACCATCTAATGGGTTATTTAATATACTACATTGTTCTGTGTTATTAACTTGAACTAAAGTTAACTGCAGTCACCATTTTCACTCATGATTTGATTGGGTAATAAAACAAATTGTAAAACCATCATCTGTATTTAAATATTATTCCGTTTGGATGTGTGGTGTGCCAAGTTTATCATTTTTGGTAGTAACACTCAAATTGAAAATAAAAAAATGAGGGT
This sequence comes from Acipenser oxyrinchus oxyrinchus, assembly GCA_030684275.1. Classification (NCBI taxonomy): domain Eukaryota; kingdom Metazoa; phylum Chordata; class Actinopteri; order Acipenseriformes; family Acipenseridae; genus Acipenser; species Acipenser oxyrinchus. The sequence continues at coordinate 28,433,828 of CM060256.1, read as the reverse complement.
TATGTTTTGGCTTATTATTTTCACCTCTGCACTCCCAAATCCCTAATATATCTGGGCATAGTATTTATATTTCAGAATTATTTTTGCACTTTCCTCCCAAGTGACACCCATAATAATACATTTTCATCGCCTCAATAATTATATTAAAACATATTGTTTAGGTGCGTTTTTTTAATAAGGAAGAAGTGTCATCAAATACTTGGGATAATACATCTTGATGATGGAAATGAGACTGCATTTTTTCGGTTGGGGAGAGCATTAAGCATCAGATGTTTTTGTAAGAACTGTCCTTTGTATTTAAGCTAATGTCATCAACCCAGTATCAATACATCAGTGCTGCGTGGTGTACATCGGTGATGTTTGCTACAGCACAGGACTGAAATCCATCCTTCTGTGGAGCGCAGGACTGATCCCTGTTTTCCTCAGCTGCCTTATCCAATGCCTCCACCTGCATATTGTTTTTGTATAGGAAACTGAAAGCCTTCAGTGGGAGGTCCCACTGTGGGCTTATTTACTTTTTATACATTTTTAAAGTGGACATGATGTACACTTTTGGCTAGACTTTATCTAACCCTGTTTCTCAAAAGGCCACACAGCCAGTAACATGTACAGAATTAGATGTTTGCAGCACTTTGTTTTTGACTTCAACGACTTCAACACAGGCAAAATGCGTGTGCCTACATTTGCTAATCAGTTAATGTATCTGTTTTTATTTTAATTTATTTTGGATCTGTTTCAATGTACCTCTGTATCTTACAAATCCAGTATGCCTATCTTTACATATCTCATTCAGTCTGCTGTATTCATACTCGTCATCCACAGTACATTAATTATTCTTCCACTTTTACATCATTGTTTATGAATGTGAAACCTAATTTGCTCTATCTGCCCAGCAGGGGATCACACTTTTGGCTCTGAATGTGTAATGTCTTGGCAACAAAGCTGCCCATTATCTGTTCTTTTGATTTCCTTTGATATTCTACAACTCCAGACAGCGATCTGCCTCCCCTAAAACTAGAAACGTTTCTCCTTGATTCCCCTCTGATTTACCACACTTCCAGCATGCTTGGCTAATACTTACCATACTTTCGGCATCCTTTACTATGCTTTTGCTGTTGTGCATCACATTAAGCATTTCTAACTGTGTTTGAAAAGAGTAAGAAAGGCAGAGTGAAATGCCTCTGCTTATGTTTGAGTAACACATGAGCACACAAAAAAAGCATCCAGGTGTTTCGGAACTCGGGTCCAAGTTCAACTCTTCTCACACTCTTACAATATTCTCAATTGGCAGCAAGTATTGTATTTTAAAGTAAGCTGCAGCAGGCTTTTGGAGGAATGCCTTTTTCTGTCACTAAATGTCAGTAAAACAAAGTGACGTGTGCTTCCCTGACCTCTGACCTGACCTTCACTTTACTACAGGAGAGGCCTACATGAGGCTAAACAAACTGACAGAAGCTGAACACTGGTACCGGGAGTCGCTGCGAGCCAAGCCTGACCATATCCCAGCTCACCTCACGTATGGAAAGCTACTGGCTCTTACAGTAAGTCCCTCCTACGCCTATAAAAAGATGTACCGATATTCCACTTTTTACATACATCTTGAGAAGTGCTTATTTATTGTAACATAGTTGACATACTTTAGCACAAGCACGTGGGAGCATCAGAATCTGGGTGTATATGAAAACATGCGTCCATCTCTACTGTACAGTATGTCAGACTTATTTTATGATCATAAAGTGGATAAAGTTCATCTCTCCTTTTTTATCTACTATTTTCATTTAAGTGATCGTTCTTTGAATTTGCAGCTGTCCGAGGAAAGAATGTCACGGACATGCTTTTTCATGGGCTTTTCTGTCATAACTGGACAGACCGCATGCACAAGCCTGGACTGAAAGTGCAGGTTTAAATGCTTGGTAAGCTGAATGTATTCAAGAACCACTCTTGCGTAGCAAGTGTGACCATATATTTTCCAGATGAAAATCTGTCTCTTGCATTTATTAGAAGCAAGAGACTTAAATTAACTCATTACAGCATTGTCAGTAATTTAAACACGTGTGACAATCTTCTGAAAGCTGGTAAATCGATTAGACTTCACAGCACCTACCGGAAGACTAATTCTTCAAAATCACATACTGTATTCATTCTTGCACCTCAGCAGGTTCATTTAAGCAGAACTGTTGATCATTTTCTATTAGTGTGTGAAGAATTGTTTGAGGTTGTAGGCTGTTATGTAATTTGTATTGTGCCCATCTGTTCCAAAAAGCCCACAGATCCACAATAATGAAAAAGGCTAAATAAAAGGAGATCTGTTCACAGCTGACTTCTGTTACACTTGATCAAAAATAACAAGTGGAGTGTAAACTTGCAGCTCATCGACCTTGTGCACTCTGGTGCCTGCAGTACAAATCCTAGCAGGGGCAGGAGAACCTTGTGCACTCTGGTGCTGGCAGTACAGATCCCGGGAGGGGGAGGAGAGCCTTGTGCACTCTGGTGCTGGCAGTACAGATCTCGGGAGGGGGAGGAGAGCCTTGTGCACTCTGGTGCTGGCAGTACAGATCCTAGCAGGGGGAGGAGAGCCTTGTGCACTCTGTTGCTTGCAGTACAGATCCCGGGAGGGGGAGGAGAGCCTTGTGCACTCTGGTGCTGGCAGTACAGATCCCGGGAGGGGGTGGAGAGCCTTGTGCACTCTGGTGCTGGCAGTACAGATCCCTGGAGGGGGAGGAGAGCCTTGTGCACTCTGGTGCTGGCAGTACAGATCCCGGAAGGGGGAGGAGAGACTTGTGCACTCTGGTGCTGGTGGTACAGATCCCGGGAGGGGGAGGAGAGACTTGTGCACTCTGGTGCTGGCTGTACAGATCCCAGGAGGGGGAGGAGAGCCTTGTGCACTCTGGTGCTGGCAGTACATATCCCTGGAGGGGGAGGAGAGCCTTGTGCACTCTGGTGCTGGCAGTACAGATCCCTGGAGGGAGGAGAGCCTTGTGCACTCTGGTGCTAGCAGTACAGATCCCTGGAGGGGAGGAGAGCCTTGTGCACTCTGGTGCTGGCAGTACAGATCCCTGGAGGGGAGGAGAGCCTTGTGCACTCTGGTGCTGGCAGTACAGATCCCGGGAGGGGGAGGAGAGCCTTGTGCACTCTGGTGCTGGCAGTACAGATCCTAGCAGGGGAGGAGAGCCTTGTGCACTCTGGTGCTGGCAGTACAGATCCCGGGAGGGTGAAGAGACCCTTGTGCACTCTGGTGATGGCGGTACAGATCCCGGGAGGGGAGGAGAGCCTTGTGCACTCTGGTGCTGGCAGTACATATCCCTGGAGGGAGGAGAGCCTTGTGCACTCTGGTGCTGGCAGTACAGATCCCTGGAGGGAGGAGAGCCTTGCGCTCTGGTGCTAGCAGTACAGATCCCTGGAGGGGGAGGAGAGCCTTGTGCACTCTGGTGCTGGCAGTACAGATCCCGGAAGGGGGAGGACAGACTTGTGCACTCTGGTGCTGGCGGTACAGATCCCGGGAGGGGGAGGAGAGACTTGTGCACTCTGGTGCTGGCTGTACAGATCCCAGGAGGGGGAGGAGAGCCTTGTGCACTCTGGTGCTGGCAGTACATATCCCTGGAGGGGGAGGAGAGCCTTGTGCACTCTGGTGCTGGCAGTACAGATCCCTGGAGGGGGAGGAGAGCCTTGTGCACTCTGGTGCTAGCAGTACAGATCCCTGGAGGGGGAGGAGAGCCTTGTGCACTCTGGTGCTGGCAGTACAGATCCCTGGAGGGGGAGGAGAGCCTTGTGCACTCTGGTGCTGGCAGTACAGATCCCGGGAGGGGGAGGAGAGCCTTGTGCACTCTGGTGCTGGCAGTACAGATCCTAGCAGGGGGAGGAGAGCCTTGTGCACTCTGGTGCTGGCAGTACAGATCCCGGGAGGGTGAAGAGACCCTTGTGCACTCTGGTGATGGCGGTACAGATCCCGGGAGGGGGAGGAGAGCCTTGTGCACTCTGGTGCTGGCAGTACATATCCCTGGAGGGGGAGGAGAGCCTTGTGCACTCTGGTGCTGGCAGTACAGATCCCTGGAGGGGGAGGAGAGCCTTGTGCGCTCTGGTGCTAGCAGTACAGATCCCTGGAGGGGGAGGAGAGCCTTGTGCACTCTGGTGCTGGCAGTACAGATCCCTGGAGGGGGAGGAGAGCCTTGTGCACTCTGTTGCTGGCAGTACAGATCCCAGGAGGGGGAGGAGAGCCTTGTGCACTCTGGTGCTGGCAGTACATATCCCTGGAGGGGGAGGAGAGCCTTGTGCACTCTGGTGCTGGCAGTACAGATCCCGGGAGGGGGAGGAGAGCCTTGTGCACTCTGGTGCTGGCAGTACAGATCCCTGGAGGGGGAGGAGAGCCTTGTGCACTCTGTTGCTGGCAGTACAGATCCCAGGAGGGGGAGGAGAGCCTTGTGCACTCTGGTGCTGGCAGTACATATCCCTGGAGGGGGAGGAGAGCCTTGTGCACTCTGGTGCTGGCAGTACAGATCCTGGGAGGGGGAGGAGAGCCTTGTGCACTCTGGTGCTGGCAGTACAGATCCCGGGAGGGGGAGGAGAGCCTTCTGCACTCTGGTGCTGGCAGTACAGATCCCGGGAGGGGGAGGAGAGCCTTCTGCACTCTGGTGCTGGCAGTACAGATCCCGGGAGGGGGAGGAAAGCCTTGTGCACTCTGGTGCTGGCAGTACAGATCCCAGGAGGGGGAGGAGAGCCTTGTGCACTCTGGTGCTGGCAGTACAGATCCCAGGAGGGGGAGGAGAGCCTTGTGATGAGAATGTGTCAAGTTTCTGGGTCTTGGCTGCGCTTATTTAGGAGGGGTGAAGTATCTCCCACAATGATCAGGAGAGCACTGTAGTTGCATCATGAGGGAGGAAGATGAGTAGGAATTCTGATTTCTGTCTTCCTAGGTTAGCCAGCATTCTGGGGTGTTGATTCTGTAAAAACTCAAAACAGTTCCAGCCTTTTCTCTTTTATCAGATTCAAAGCAGAAACTCTTTGAAGGAGAAAACAAGATGAACAGACCTTAATAAATGAGCACTAGACCAAATCTATTTTTATAGACAGCTAGCTGTTAAGTTTAAACAGTTTTTGCATCTAATTTAGATTGGTTTGAATCTTGCAAACATGTTCCATCGTTTGTAATAACAGCACAAACTTTTCGTATGTTGTACTACAGTGCATTACTATATATACAGTATACAAGGCAAATGCTTTCAGTCCTAATGTTAATTTGTCATATTCTCACTGTGTGAACCTACTGGTACATGGGTGCTTAATATATGAAAGCACTGAGAAAGGGCATTAATATTTAAACCCAAAAGGAGGGGAAAACATTTAACTGATACATTAAATATTGGGTTGGTGAAATAAGACCATTAAGGATACTGTCTTTTATGGTTTCTTTCTTTTTTTTCTTTTGAAACAAATTATTACTATTGGTGTCTGTCTTTCATTAACATTGTCACTGTTGAAATATATGCATTAGAATTTATCATCCAACCTAATCAAATGCACATGGAGGTTTGCAGTGCTTACAAAGGTACCACGAAATGTTCCTGTCAGAACAACTGAGGAAGTCAGCAACTCCGGTGACTTTTTTTTTTTTAAAGTAACAAAAACGCTTATTCACTGCCAAGCATGAACTACTTTAGATGTGTACTGACTGCAGTATAGGATACCGACCTTAAAGTTAGGGTTTCGGTGTAGGGAGAGGATTATTCATTGTTTTATTAACAATATTATGATAGCCAATCAGAGTGCAGTGTGCTGACAGGAGAATTTTGCGTTACCTTTGTAAGACAGCTGGAAGTTTGAAATATTAAACAAAGTTAAGTGCAGTTTAGATTTTGGGACCACATTTTTAATGCTATTTTTTTCACCCAAGGATTGCTTAGCTGAGATGACCGATCTAGTTTCCAGTGAGGTTGAAATACCCTCCGGAAAAGGGCCTGGCCCAAGTAACACATGTAACAAATGACTAAAACAGGATTTAAAACCAGGGTCCTGATGTCCTCTTCTCCAGCCTCTGTACTTCCTTCATGCTGCTATCTAAGCTTGTGGAAAATAAACTTTAAATGGCTTGACTACTGCTCCAGTTTCAGTTAAATTTCCGATAGGAAAACACAATTTAGCCAGTTTACAATGAGACCTAGCTACCATATGGCGGCACAAACCAACAAAGTAAGACTAGGCCTTAGAGCAATGTTAAACATCCAACAGTGTAAAATAGTCCTGAACATCACTGGCAGACTACTACAATTTTTAACAATTAAATGTATACAGCCAAACTGTTGCAGTTAAATGCTGGTAATAGGTATTTGTAAAGCTTGCGTAATTAATTACAATTAGAATGTAAGTGTAGTTGAACTTTGGCACACCTGTGTAACTGTAATTGTAATTACAGCATATCATTGATCAATTACAGTTCAATTATGGATTTATTTTCAACCACTTTGGGTTACTCCATTTGTTTAAAAAAAAATAATAATAATAAAAATAAAAAAATAAAGTTCAATAGTATGTTTCTGTATGAGTACCTGCGATTTATTGATTGATTATTTAGAGTACAAAAAGTAAACATGTTAATGTGTGTAATTGTTTTATGTTACTTTTTGGTGTAATTGTAACCAACTGTAATTGAACAAAATAGCATTGTAATTGCAATTTCAGCAAACAATTGTTCTGTAATTGTAATAGTTATTGTTATTATTATTGACCTCGGGTGTGGTGGCGGTATATATTTTAGAAGCTGTTAAATGGATGAATGTTAAATTTTTGACTGCTATTTAATAAGCTGCTTAAACGGCTGCATTACAGTGTGCTGCAGTATGAAGCAATGGGCAAATAACTTTATATTACTGGGTTTTTAAATTTTTCTTTTTTCTTTTTCAATTTCTTACCAACTCTTGTAAGTTTTGGCTGTTTGAATATAATGATCACAACTAAAACTGCTAAACCTCTAGCTACACAATCTAAGTGTGTTTTTTTTATGCCTTGATTTATGCCATGGGAAAAGCTACATTTATTTTGAAAAGGGAAATTGGACCTCTTAAATTATCATAGTTTGATAAATCTCTTTTAAATAGGAATGCTTTTAAAATAAATCCTAAATCAAATCCTTTTTTTTCTTCTCTTTTCACTTAAAAGGGACATAAGCTTGAAGCAGAAAGGTACTTTTTGAAGGCAATTCAGCTGGATCCCACAAAGGGAAATTGCTATATGCATTATGGTAAGTACCAGACTGATGTGCCCCCCCCTCCAAAAGTTAAGTTCAAAAGCAACTACGATGTTGCTGGATGATTAAAGTCAAACACTTTAAGACGCATGATATCACTCATTTTACCGGACATGTCTATGTGGAACTTATTTAAAGCCTATTAATCATTGTGCCAGAGTATGTTTTTGCGAACCTGTGTGTAATTTCACTCAAATACTGTTGAGAAAATAAGCAATAGCGCCGAGTACAAAGGTGGAAAATGTACCACAGGGAGGTAGGAAGAGAACAGACGATACACAGTGGCTGTCTGCCTTAACCCCTGATACCCCTGACAGGACATGTTTGTTCCAGCAAGAACTAAATAGACCAAAAACAATCTTGTGTGATAGCTGGTTATTTGAATATACATTACTGTTTATTGTAATAACACTGTGAGAGGAACAGACCACATCCTTTTTCCTCCTCAACCCACAGGAGTGCAAAGTTTAATACAGTGCTCTTTGGGAATCGTCAACAACTCACCGTGACCAGGGTCCAAACCAGCCAGGTCCTGTTAGGATTCACCATGCAGATTTGAGAGAATGCAGTGTGTAGATGTAAAATCATTGAGCCTTGGTTGACAGCCTGAGACTACTGTATCTTAGTAGGTTTGGGCAGCAGTTTTGTTCGTTCATTTGTCTTTTCTTTTTTGTCTAGTTTTAGACTATGTTCCTTACCAAGGTTTCTTGTTCTCTTTCTACCCATTTTAAGCACTTTAACCCACAGTTAAACTTGTAAACCAGTTTGCAAGTGCCTCTAATTTTAAACATGTCTGACCCTTTTGAAAATTGCTTAGTCATTCACAAAGCGGCTTCTATAACATGCTTTACATTTGTTTTTGTTCAGAATGTTTTACCGGTATCTTGAGGAATAAATATAATTACAACACTACCATCTGCATGCTTGTAAGTGGGAGAGCTGCCTCACTGCTTTCAATGCTTAAGAGTTCTGTTTCTCTAATTGAATATACATGTTTTTTTTGGTCTCTGGCAGACCTGCTCCAGCAGACCCACACAGTATTACTGCATTTCATAAATATTAAAATAAGTAAAAGGTGAGGAACTGAAAGTGCAGTGGCCTGTCTTGTCAATTTATTTTTTCTGAATGGTAATGCTCAAGCTCAGATTTTAAGTAGTCCCAGTGGGCAGATACTGTGAGCACTGCCTGTTTCCTCTCCAGCAGGAACTATGGGACTGAGCAGGTAAACCTTCTTCCAATGCCAGTTTTTTTTTTTTAGCACAAAGCAGCGTTTATCTACCTGAAGGAAAAGCAGACTGAAAGTCTGTCTTGACTGTTTTGACCCCCGAAATACAATGGCCCCGTGTCATGGTTTCACGTGGTTGATGCTCACCTTTGTAGAATGCCTAGTTCATAGGAAATAAAATACTTTTGCCAGCTCTCCAATCCAGTGGTCATGCCCCCAGATTCCCCCGATTCATCCAATCCCTCAGTTTTGGATGTTGGCAGGTAAAGAGCTGTTTTTGGAACTAGATAACTGCAGTATAGGAAATACTGTAGAGTTGTTTTTAAGAATTGGGTTTATTTTGACAAGCCATCTTATCATACCTTTCTTGTGTGTCTACTGGACGTGCTCCAGGTCAGCCCAACAATGCTGGCTGACCTCCTCTCCTCACCCACCACATCTGAGAAACTGTTGTGACTCTTCAAAAAAGCTCCTGAAAGCTAACAGTAAAAGTATAAAGCCCACCAGAGATTAGAAATTGAAGACAGTCTTTTCCAGGAATTGTTTTCATTAACACTTTGCCAGATGTAATCAGTTTGCAGCATGTCTGAATGCATTTCTCCCGCTGCAGTTTAGAAACCACAAGATATACAAATATGTGTAACAGAATACAATTATGGAATTACGGGAGCCTGGAAGACACAGGTGGGGTGCTTATAAAGGCCTCTATAATGGGGACCTTTGCTAAGAATCATTGGAAATATTACAGGCACTCGGGGCCCTGGAGTTTTTTTTTTAATTTTTTTTTATATCATCAAAGAAATAACCCTGACGTCCTATGCTGTCTGCACCAGAACCATGTGCACGCTTATTTCATTTCATTTTTAATTTTTAAATTTTAAATGTCATTTTTAATATTTTGCCTGGAAAGCATCATAGACATACAGTAACAGAATGAATTGTAGTGGTTTGAACAGATTAAACCCTGACTTTTTTTTTTTTTTTTTTACAATCCCAGCTAAGGGGTATTATAAGAATAATAAGTTTTTTTAAGTCCTTAAACTGGGGCAGTATGGAAATATTGTGAATAACTTCCAACTTCCAAGCTGTGAGAAAGCTCTAGAGTCTAGGGTTTTTATTTTCACTTTGGCAATGTTTGATATCATATTGGAAGTGAATGCAGAGACTCATGGTGATATTCAGAGGAATCTTTTACTTTAAAAAACCTTTTTTGTGAATAAATGATCTTATTGTCTTTGTAATTACATTTCTACACAAGTATAGTTATTACATTACACAGTAGCAATTCAGTAATATCAAATTCCAAGATTTCTATTTTATTGCTGATTTACTGCTGCAAATCTAGTCCCTTTCCTGCCTTAGAAACTGCATCTTCTCTGTTTGATTTCCACGTTCCATCTCACTCTATCTCTATGCTATCCTTCAGTGTCCAATCTGCAAACCAGGCCCTTCCTGTATGAAAACATTACATATCTCAATATTTCTATTAAATGGTTACTTCATAGAACTTTTTTTTCTTCAAAATATTTAATTTCTTACTATTTAATATGACATGGTATTTGTTCTGTATATTTTTTTCTATTGCAGTTTCTGCTTAAATCTGTAGTGTGCCGTGATTAATAGATACTAAGATTTTTTTTTTTTCAGCCACTTTGTAGAGAGGTGCAGAGGGTCAGGGCATGATCCTATCATTTCATTATAATTATCTCTTACTGTTTGATGAAAATATGTATAAAGTGACACGATTATATAGCCAACAACCTCCCGTGTACATTATTAATAAATAATGTGATAAAATGATCATGTTATGTCACGTTCTCGTATGCATTCCGGTGAAGTCTCTCGATTTCGCCGGGACACTCCCACGTAAGATCTTCTGCCTCCGGATTATTTAGATCGCCAATCTTAACATAAACTTCAACTTTATTTATTTATTATTATTTTCCCTATCCGACCTGCGAAAATGTCTTAGGCTACTTTATGATGTTTATGTAGGCTATATCAGATTCTAGTAGGCTGCAAGTTAAGAATAAAGCATTATTTACTGTATATGTAAGACTTATATAAGTTGTGCAGTAAGTCTGAAAAAGGAGACCTCTGGTTCTCGTGTTTTCATAAGTTGACAGGTTATTTTATGTTTATTTGTTTATGTTTATGTTTATTGAGTGTGGTGTAGTTGAAACATGCATAGATGCAACAATCAAGCGATATTCTTCAAAATAAATTCACCATCCTGAATAAGGATGCTTGGCACAAGCTTTTCACTAAAAGCAGGCATGAAAATGCTGCCAAGAAACAAATTCAAATTAAAAAAACCTGAAACTCTGACACAAAAAAACTGTCCTGTGCTACCATCAACAGACTACAACCAACCACGGAAGAGAGAGAAGTGCCTGCAAATGTAAACAAGCTTTTTTTTTTTTTTTTTTTTTAACATTCTGAAGCCAATATAAATGAAGCACAAGACCAACATTTCTGATCTATTTGATTTAAGATGCTGAAACATCTGAACCGGTAACATCGCTTTCATTTCTGTCCTCCTACTGCATTTGTTTACAACAGTGAATGTCCTGGTGTCACTCACGCGCGCTCTTCCAGGTAGAGGTCTCGAAGGTTTTTGAAAACGGTCTAACCACAAGTCTGCCTTTTTTTCCACTTTATAAGTAACGAATGTGAATGAAACTTTCAGGGCGTGTCTGGAAAGTTTAGCTGCACTCAACAATGACTTTTTTTTATGTCATTGCACCCCACCTTTAATTGAACTTCTGCTGACCCTGAAAAAAAATATTATTTGCCACTGAGTGGCCTCTCAGTCTATGTTCCGAGTCTACTGGGGTCATTAGCAACATGGTTTGTGTCCTGCAAAGTGTCTAGGATATATCTTTTCTGGGTTTGCCTGGGTCAGTGGAAAACAGCATCTAAGGCAGTCTTGTAAATTGAAAGAGTAGCAAGTCTATAAAATGTTCTGAGTCATGGCCGATTTGTTACTATTTATATATTTGCTTGACAGGCTGAAGGTATTATTTCTGTGGTCAGTGCAGAGAAACATGTTAAACTGTATTTGGCATGCCTTTTTATTGCACAGAAGATATTTTGGAACACTGAAAATGTAATTTCTTCCCTTGAATTGAATATTGTTAACATATTAAAATGTAATATTCTCTTTTCATGCAACCCAGGCATGCAGTTCTGTGATTATAAGCACAGTTGCCACAGCACACTTCTTTATTCATTTTTTTTTTTTAATGAAAATTGAATAATACCGTATGGAAATAAACAGGGTTGTAAAACTGGTATATTACAAATGAATAATTACTGGTTTGTGACATTAAATAAGAATTCATAAACAAATGATATACTTTGTGAAAAAAAGTTTCTGCATTATATACATATTATTCTCGGTGTTAGGCTATTATGTTTTACATATATAATGCAACATAATACTACTCATTTTCAAGATGTAATTCATCTTCCCTAACAATTTCTTGTATCTGGTAACTGTACATTTTGGTCAGAACAGTTTTAACAAACCCAGCTGTAAAGACTGTTTTCCACTTTTTCATGGTGTCCAAAATCAGATTAGCAAGCACTGTGTAAAGATCAACTTTGTGATAGACTTGCTGTATATATAGACCAATTTGTTTTAGAATTTAACAAGTATTGCTCAGTTTGGCCCACAATAGCCCAGGGACAGGTCTAAGCTGATCTATAGGAAGATACGTTGTCGTATATTGTTTCATAATTATTAATCCCATATGTTATATCAAGTATATACTTTACCCTTAAACAAACATGTATTTTTAAACAATATGCAATTAATGACTCTTCCATTATGCAGTAGCTGGGATATGCCGTGTGACTGTCATTTTAATCCCATTGCAAATACCTTTGTGAAATAATGATAAGTGATGCAATTTTAATGCATTTGCAAAGAAATAAAAAATTCTCTGTAATCTCTTCATAGATGACAGCTGTGATTTGTTTTTGATCTTTTTCAGGCTAATAAATTCAGGCTGTGACGGTAGTTTATTCAGTAGATGGAGGTTGTTTACTGTAGGGATTACATTAACTTTGCAATCTTTGAAAAAGTAGAATGAAACAGAAAAGGCATTTGTGATTTCAAATTCTGTACATGCTGCGAAATCAAAAAGATCCCCAATTGTTCTATAAATTGTAGAATATTATCTGAATATGTTGGCTGTTTGAATACTATTATGTAAAAAGAATGCCAGGGAATAAGTAAACATGGTCTTTTACTGCATTCATCATGCATCATCTTCAAATATGTGCTGATAGAGTCCTCTTGTTGTGTTGAATATACCTAGGGCTTCTAGTTTTCAAGTTTTATTTTTGATCCTGTGTAAACATATTTTGAGCCGTTTCACTTTCTTAATCAAACACTAATTACCAAAGGAAGTTGTTTCTTTTTACCCTCATACCTTAGTTGAGTTAACAAACAACATGCATTGAGCTCACCTGATTCTATTTGAACCTGCATTTCGTTCTGGCTCTAATCGCTGAATTCAGTTTATTAATTTCCACTGTGTTAGTTTCTAGTAGTGTATAATTAAACAATCTGGTATTCAGTTATGACTTAACAACTATTAATTAAGGTTTAAAAGGAGGGAAAGAGATGGAAAATAAAAACCAAAATCTAGAAGCTCTAATTATATACATCATGGAAATTAGAATCTGGGATTTAGAATCTTGGAATGGTGATTTCCAATACTGGGGAAGAGGAATTTTTACTTGAAGTGGGGATCAGAGATATATTAAATAACATAAGATTGTACTTTGTCATCACTACTTTTTAACCCACAAATGACTAACCTCTGCTATACCATACACAAAATAGCACAGGTTTGATACCATCCAACTCTTATTTATAATGGATGGAAATTATTTGGAATTAAAAAGGTACATTAGTGTGTCTAAAGCTCCTTTCACACTGGCATTCCTACCAGGTCCTGACCCGGGTTTTGGCTACCCGGGTCACAATCCCATGTAGTGTGAAACCATGTACCTGGGTCATACCCGGGTTGACCTGGATCACAGTGACCCACCTCGGGATTTGAGCCGAGCCACTTTGACCCGGGTTGAACGAGACAAAATGCATGACAGCCGTTCATAAGCCAACAAAATAACAAACAGTCACGCCGTGATCACACACCATGATCACACACCATGAACTAGATTGCAGCAGGGATGAAGAAACATTTGGTCTAATCAACATTTGGGCCGACGGTTCAATACAGAGGAGCTTGGATGGAAGCATCTGTAACAAACTGCTTCCGGGGCATTGACATGCACATTGTGTACTTGCGTCTGTCATCCAGGTAAACCCTGCTTTATCAAAAGCAGTGTGAAATCGCATAGCCAACCCGCATGGCAATGGGTCCTGACCTAAGGTAAGTTTTGACTTGGGAAGAGCAAGCCAGTGTGAAAGGGCTAAATATTGTTCTACTCCATTACAGGAGTTTAGTTTACAGCAACAAGTGATTTTGTCAAAGACAGCATCTGAACGTAACCACATGACATCCAAGTTAGACTCCTGCACAAACTTAGTCCAGTACAGACAAGAGTTTCAGCCTTATCTTCAGATGTACATATCTAAGGCATTTGTCTACTGAAACAAGAAAAGTATTTCATTTTATTCATATTTTATAATTGGGATTTTTATAGTTATGGATAAAGTGGATTCCAGGCCTGTGTTGTTCTTTACGATAGATTACTTGATTTTACCTAGTGGTTTTAGGTTATTGCCCCATACAGTGAAAAGGTTAACCAAAAACAGCTTGGAGCCAATTTTTTTTTTTTTTGCTATAAATAAAGTACTTTACAGTTGGGAGTTGGGAGAACTCTTTCGACTGGTTTCACAGACCTTGATTAGCACTAATCTTTGACTACCTTACCTAAAATAACTTTAGGTAGTCCAAGATTAGTGCTAACCGGGGTCTGTGAAACCAGCCCTTTACCTTGTCTAAGATGTATGTAGTGGTTGCAATAAGAAGCAGGATTAGGTTGGGCAGGTAAGAGATGTGAGTAAGAAAAAAAATATATATATCACAAGGCACATTTTAGGGAAACTGCATTTGCCTAATATCTTACTCAAATAAAACAGTCCGAGTGGAGTGCAGGATGCCCCCTATAGCCTGGAGGTCGCCGGTTCAAGTCCAGGCTATTGTATTACTGACCGTAGACGGGAGGTCCCAGAGAGCGGCGCATAATTGGCCGAGCGCCGCCTGTGGGGGGAGGGCTTGGGTCGGCCAGTGTGTCCTCGGCTCACCGCTCACCAGCGACCCCTGTAGTCTGGCCGGGGGCCTGCAGGCTTGCCTGTAAGCTGCCCGAGAGCTGCGTTGTCCTCCTCCGGTGGCTGCATGGTGAGTCCACAGTGTGAAAAAAAGCGGTTGGCTGACGGCACACGCTTCGGAAGACAGCGTGTGTTCGTCGTCACCACTCACGAGTCAGCGCAGGGGTGTTAGCGGTGAGCTGAGCCTAGAAATAATTGGATATACTAAATTGGGAGAAAATAATAAAATAATTGGCAATTACTAAAAATTTAATAAATTAAAGAAATAACTAAATAAATAAATAAAACATCAGTCTGATGGCCAAAATAAAAGTGAGCTTCGTTTCTTATGTTTTTCAGTAAATTGTTTTGCGGTTCCCAGACTTAAAGCAGGTATCTATCTCTGAACACTACCTTCCGAGCCCTGAACATCTCTCTTTCTCCCTTTGACCCTCAGGTCAGTTTTTGTTGGAAGAATCCCGCTTGCTCGAAGCAGCTGAGATGGCAGGGAAGGCCGCACAGCTTGACAGCACAGAGTTTGATGTGGTCTTTAACGCAGCCCATATGCTCAGGTTGGTTTTCAGTCTTACTACTACATTCCTGTGTGGAATAAACAGAACTGAGTAAAATTGGCTGTTACAGGCATACATATTTTTCTTATCAGGAGTTTCGAAAAAATGTAGATGTAATTACAAATTAATGATGCAAAAGATGTATTCGTTAAATGTATGCAAAACTACAATGCGATTGAACTGCATGGTAACTTGTATTTTGATTTCTAGGAACTTCACATATGATGGATTTGTGTAAAATATGTTTTATCCTGTAATGCCCACTTCAGTATCACATGTGATACACATGCAGTACATTATGTGTTGCCAGACAGGAATGCTTGGGCATTACAGGATGAAATAGATATAAAGCCATACTAAAAGATCTCATTCTCTGAAAGTGTGCTGTATTCAAAGTGCAACTGCACCCTATATTTCTTTGTGTTAGTGATGAAACAAAGTAGTGTTCTGAGTGAATAGGCAAAAGTGTAACAAGGTTACAATATTGTTTAAATTATAACTGCTCACATGGTGACAACTCACGTTCAAATATTGTACAATGAAGTTGTATTACTATGGCAGTGTTTTGTGGAAGACCATGGATAGGTTAACACCTGTGCCCAGCCACACTCCATAAAGGTCAAATTTCAAGCATGGCTAAATTGTTCTGTGACTAACTTAATTAATAAAGGCTTCCCTTCCCTACAGATGTAGAAACACGACAGCCCTGAAAGTGATATTAATCTCAGAGGATATATCCTTTATAAATGTTTAAAATAATAATTTTGAATTAGCAATGAAATTGATTTCAATTTGTAAAAATGTTTACACAGCGGAGATGCAAAGTATAACTTTGATATGAGATCCTTTTTATAGTAATTTTCACTGCTGGGTGGTAAGCAGTACTAAGTGACATACACAAGGTCACACACAGAGTCAGTGGCAGAGCTATTGTTAGTATAGATGCCCTTCGGCCTTCAAGTCTTCCACTCTAATCTGTGGTATCTCCTGGCAATCCAAGTTTCACTAATGTGCTGTTGTCCACAATCTGAGGCTTTATCAGATCTGTGCAGATGTAACAGGGGTGTTCTGTTACAGTGTGGGTATCCGCTTAGAGAACGAGCGACACATAGAGAGTTTGTGATCGAAATGCCGCTCAGATGTCCAGGTTTTATTGAGCATCACAAGTAGTCAGATGCAGGCGTATGTGGCCACCACTAGGGTACCAACAATGGTAGCCCTAGTGCAGAAGAACAAATACAAACATATACATAATGGCGAAATACAAAAAGGCAACAACACAGTGAGAAAACAGCTAACAAAACAAAAGGTGGCCAAGCTTAGGCCGAGCACTGCTCCCACTAAAAGGAACCTTCTCCCTGCATAAACTAAATAAACTGAGGAGAGATTAAAATCCTTTAAATTAATCCCTACCTATTGTCGTAAGGGTCCCGGTTAAACACGCAGTGGTCCTCGGTGTTGGTTCACTCACGCTGGATGTACACACAGTCATGAGGCTTTCGGTTAGTAAACATAGCATGGAATAGCACAGAACAAAATACTTCTTTAATTAAAGGGTGGCTGCTTGAATCACTGATGTGACTCATTGCTACTAACTACTGGCCATAAAACATAACACAAATATTTATTTTAATTGTAAATGGAGTTGTATCTCCCTGTATCCTTTATGTACTTAATTGTTGCATTTTGTGATATATGTTCTGTGATAATATGTTTTAAAAAGTCTAAATATACAGTACTTGTCAGTCCTTCCTGTCTCAATTTCCCCATCATCTTTCTTCTCTGTGGAATATATTTTGTACAATTACAAAGCTAATGCTTCATGGGTTCTGTTGTCTTGCATTGGTCACAATCTCCACTGTCATGCTTGCCTATGATATTAAGGAATTTATTAATGGCACAATGTCCTATTCTAATTCTACTACAGATTATTCCCTCGCTTCTATTTTTGCACCTACTGTGTACCTTCTTATCAACCACTGGACAAATGCTAAAATAATGTCTCCCTTTTTCATCACTATTCCACTGTTCTTGCCATTTTATCGAAAGCTTCCTGTTGACAATACTAATACTGTGTACCTCTGTCCTACCTAATGAAATGTTAATGTTTATTGTAGCCTGTTGTGTTGCATTTTTTGCCATTAAATCTGCTCTTTCATTTCCCCTTATCCCGACATGTGCAGGAATCCAAATAAAACTCACACTTATCCCTTTATAAAACAACTCATTATACAGATGTCAAATGTTGTCACATAAAAAGCTGATAACATTCTATCAATATTCTACTATCAATATTCTTTCTAGAAATTGCTCAAAAAACAAATAATTATAGGAAAAAAAATTGTAGCAAAAGTTTTGCTTTTGTGGATGAGGAAAAAAAGTTACAAGAAATAGATGTCTACAATTCTTTATTTCAGCAATATTTTTTTTGCAAAACTCCAAAAATGCTAATTAAAAAGTATTCAAAACCTGACAAGGAAAATTCAATTAATAGCGAGTTGAGACACCTTTAGCAACAATAACCTCTTTTAAGCGATTAGGATATTTGTCAAAGAGCTTTTGGCATGATTCTTTAGTGCTTTTTGACCATTCTTCAACGCAAAATTGTTCCAGTTCATTCAAATTCTGAGGACTTCTCTTGTGCACAGCCTTCTTCAACTCATACTAAAGATTCTCAATCAGATTTAGATCAGGTCCTTGACTAGGCCATTCCAGAACCTTGATTTTATTCTATTTTAACCATTCTGCAGTAGATTTTGATGTGTGCTTTGGATCGTTGTCATGTTGGAACGTCCAGTTGCGCTTTAAACCAAGTTTTGTAGTGGAGGTTGTCAGATGATTTGCCAGTATTTTTTGGTATGTTATGGAATCCATTTCACCATGTATTGGAACTAAATTTCCTGTGCCATTAGAATAAAAACAGCCCCATTGAAGAATATTACCACCTCCATGCTTGACAGTAGGTATGGTGTTCTTTTCTTTGTACGCCTCACCAGACTTTCTCCAGACGTAACGACTATCAGCGTGACCAAATAGCTCGATTTTTGTTTCTGGTCCTTTGACCAGAACTCATATCCATCATTCAGATGTCATTTTGCAAACTTTAAGTGATTGTCCTTGTGACGTTTTCCTAAGAGTGGCTTTTTCCTTGGCCTACGACCATTGAGACCTTCACCATGCAATACTCAACCTATAGTTAAAATGGAAACCCCAGTCTCACTTGCAGCCAATTCACTTTGAATATCTTTGGCAGTGAATCTCAGATTGTTATTAACCTTCCTCACAATTCTTCTTGGTGAAAGAACCTTCTTTCTTCCATGAGTCTTGAAACTTCTTGATAATAGAAACAATAGTTGAAATTGGAATACTCAAATGCTTGGAATTCTTCTTGTATCCTTCTCCAGCTTTATGACAATAAATGATTTTCTGCCTAAAGTCTTCAGATAGCTCTTTACTTTTTCCCATATTGACTTATTGGTAATGACAGCAATCATCCTATGCCTAACCCTTTTACACACTCTAAGAATGTTCACCTACAATCCAGCATTTTCTAGACTTTCCTAGAATTAGGTTCTGCATTATCATATCGAAATTTCTAGCACCTTGTAGACAATACTATCATAGCATCAAAGGGTATGAATGCTTTTGAATTAGCATTTTTGCAAAAAAAATTGCTTAAATAAATAATTGTAGACATCTATTTCTTGTAACTTGTTTTTCCTCATCCACAAAAGCAAAACTTTTGCTACAAAAGATTTTCCCTAAAATTCTTTGTTTTTGAGAGATTTCAAGAAATGATACATTTCCATTGTAAGCTTTTGACTACATGCCAGCCCCTTTTTAGGCAGGTGACCAGGGTTAATTGAATATCAATTCTTCAATTGACACCTGACCGCCTACTGCACATTAATTTCAATTAGGCATACTTTGTCAAAAATGTAAAATGTTTATGTACAATTCAAACAAACTTATTCTTTACAGGGGCAGGCTTCATCCCTGCCACAGCAGGTGAGAGGTTTTATATAAAAAAAAAACTATTCTGCTAGGAGTGTTAACTTTTGTCATCTGAACTGAGTGGTGCTTAAATTGTTTTTGTCTCTTTTCTGTTGTGTTAAGTTCCTTTTCTCTGTTCATGACCCAATCCATTAAATTGTCTTCAGCTATGTTCTTCTATCAAGGTTAGTGAAGCCACTTCTGTAGCTCTTTTTAGCTTCCCAAACCCTCAAGGAGGGTCACCTTTATCTTTTTATGTCTACCCCGTCAAGACATTAATTTTTAATTTTTTTTTTTTTTTACTCACAGCAGCTGTGGTTAGGAGTTTGCTGCTGTAGACACCTATTGATTTTTGGTGTGATAATCCTTCTGGGCATTAGTTTCCACTTTGTTTCTGCATGTTAGCAGATACAAAGCATAAGAGTGAGATATGTTTTGAATGTTGTGACTACAGGGATTTCAGCTGTTGCGACGAAACAGAATAGATGGTGATTTATTTATATATTTTTCTGAGCTTGATGCCAGATGAATATGAACATGCCATCTTCAGGCACATTATTCATATTTCATTTCAATTGTTTATGCCAGGGTTTGTTTTTTGAAAAACATTCTGCAAAGAGTGGCATTTTGATGTTGCCAAGGGAACACTTCATAAGATAAAGGGAAATTAAGGTGTGTGTGTGTGAGATATTGTGATTCTTTAACGCTTCAGCATTTACCTCTCCATTGATTTTAGGGAGTAATATCCAAGAATGAACCTTTTGATCATTGTTGCAATCTCAAGAGGGAAATTTGACTGTTTTGTTGGTATGAAGTCCCTTTAGTTTTTAATTAGTACTCTTAATGTGTTTGTCTTGGAAACAGCTCATGGAAATCCCTCTAGTGCTGATATGAGTGGTCTTGGGGATCACCACGGCTGTATGCACAGTAGGGTTTGAAATGGTAGTGTTTTATAAAATGTTTTTTCAAATATATTTTATAGTTTGGGAAGCGATTTAATTAATAATCTAAGTTACAAAACATGACAAGGTCTTACTTCAGCTGTGTATATGCAGTCAATCATTATAGTGTAATTTATGCATATCTTCGTAATTTATTGATTTTATTCTTATGTTTTATTTACAGCAATTGGAATTCATAACTGTCTACCTTATTGTATTTTGTGTTATTCGGTCTATGCTGCTACTTTAAAAACGACTCTATCCAAGTTATTGTTTGTACCGGATCAGACTGAGTGACATGAATCTCTTTCCTAAATTCTGAATTGGTTTGCAGATCTTCATGTGCTGCACCTTTACATTATTTTGACGGTGCAGCAGTTTTCTTTCCACTGCAGAATGGTAAAGCGATACTGCCAGTAGACAGTGCTATAAGTGTACGTTAATATAAATGCCTCCCTGACAAGCTGCAGCTCTAGTTACACAAGCTTGTAATATTAACTAGGATTGTACAGCCATGACTGTGTTTAAAAAAACAGGTTTTTTTACCGTGTTTTTTCACCTGGGACTACTGACAGTAATGTTGCACCGATTCCGACATCAAAACTCAATAAATCATAGTCAGACGAATCCTTCTTTTTAAAATAATAAATGTGTGTGACAGAGAGCGAATTAATCCTAGTCGACAACCTCCCTCCCGACCTGTGAGGGCGCTGTATAACAGGAACAGTGTGCCCCGGACTGGATGGTTTGGCAGTTCATTCCAGGTTCAGTCAGAAGTCAGCCAGCCAGGAAGGGGGCGGAGTCACAATACCAGAAGTCATCACCTTAATGCGGTATGCATGGATTGGAGGATACGTGATTGCACTCGCTACATCAGGGGATGTGGCCAAGCAATCTGTTCTTTGTTATGGTTACAGAAAGACCTGTAAAGGATGTACTGTTGTAAAAAGAAACCGTGAGTTTTTGTGTTTTGTTTTGTCTCTCCATTAAACTGTCACGTTTCTCATTTATAGAAGACTAAACTCCGGGAGCTGTAGCTAAACAATCAGCAAACAAACCCTGACTACACTTCACCATTGTGCACGTTTAAACTTGTAATTCACCACTTACACTACTAGCACTCACTCTGGACTTGTGACCATGTTTGTGTGTGTCTTGTTCGTGTGATTACTGTTATTACTTTGGGACTGAACACCGTGGTTTGACTGGCTTTACACATCGCTGTGTATAGCCAGTATTATTATTTAAGCAAATAGTAAAGCTTTGTTTTTCATCATTGAACTGTTATTGGATTGTTATTACTGATCACTGTATCACCTCTACACTTGCACACTGCAAACCACTTACTATTTACTATTTCCAAGCTATAATTCAGCATATTATTTAAAGAGATAGCAAACAGCGACTGTCACTATCACAGTCATATTTTTGTTTCTAATTAGAACCTCTGTCCCGCCAAACGCAACATTGGTGTGTATGTTATGTAATCAAGCTAAATGGCTTTCATTGGGCGAAATGAAATTAAACAAAACAGTCTTTATTGATTCATATACTAGCATACATTCAAAGTAATCATGCTGGCATAGTCTTACACAATTACATTTTTCAAAGCATTCGCCACCGTGGCAAACTTTGTGAAAATTAATTGAGCCACACAGGAAAACATTTCGCTTGTGGCGATGTGGCAAGTGGCTAGGGGAAACCATAGTTTCATTTAAATGCAAAGTGTTTGTGTGTTCAGAGCCAGCAGCCAGAGCAGCAACACAGAGAACTTCCACGGTTTACCTGGAAGCTGTTTGGGGCCTTGCATAAGAAGCAGAGCACATGTTTTTGTTTTAATATTCTATGACCATAGAATACAATTAAATCTACTCTGTATCTTGTTGTTGTTATTATTATTGTTATTATTGTTATTATTGTTATTATTGTTATTATTATTATTATTATTATTATTATTATTATTATTATTATTACTAAACGTCAGTCTTGTGGTGTAAATAGAATAAACAGCAAATCCACATTGAATATGGAAAATGTGGGTTATGGATCCATCCGCAGTTTGTTGTATATTTTCCATATTCAATGGGGCTTCGACGTTTATCTGTATGTATCTTACAGATATTGTAAGTACACAGTGCTGCTAATTTTATATAAGGTATGTGTTTTATCCAATAGATATTGGGTTTACTGAAATGTTACTTTTTTATGTTTAAAAACAAGGCTTTTAATGATTACTTTAATGTGTTTCTCCAAACTGGAGGGAATGTCAGTATGTTTTTTTGGCGATATACAGAAGATTTGAAATGTATGTTTCATCCATCTTAAGTATATTTGTAAATCCATATATATTTATATTTTGTTAACCCCATTAGGGTTGTTTTCTTCTTTGTCACTTTTTCTTTCGGTGGCTAAATAAGGCAGGCAGCACTTGTAGTTATTCAACACAAACTGAAATCTTTAAGAAAACTGAACAGTATCAGAAGTCACAAAAGGTCAAATTGGAAGACTGACAGAAACATTTACTTATAACCGCCCATATTTTAATATTAATTAGGTTAAATGTTGAAAGAGAATTTCTCTCCCTAAAATAAAATGGCATGTAAACCAAGAGCAGGGGATGTTGGATTGATTGTTAATGTCACATTCGTGCCTTATAAGGGAAGACTCAGGAGGGTTACTGCTCCTGGTGGATTATATGTTTGTGCTCTGGGCTCAAGTGAAATGAGTTTAAGGAACTGATAGACCTTTTAAGAAGAACAATAAAACAGTCATGACAATAATCATAAGAGGATAACAGCCTCCTTCGGAGAGACTATGTTTATTAAGAATACACACTCTCAGTTTAAAACAATCTTAGTTTAAAACACAATCCTGTCTTTTAAGAGCGCAAGCCTATTCTTTTAAGCTTTCTACTATGTTGTTCAGGCATACACAATAATCTTATCCACCTATTTAAAACTAACAGTGTTAGCATATTCTAACTATATACAGTAAGACATCTGTTTTTCAGGCAGAGAATAGTGCTTGCCCTCATCCTGAGAAGTAATTGATTCAGAGTGGTCAGGTGATGTCAAGTAGGTAAGGGTTTTCAGGCAGTCTCTATTCAGACTGCAAAGGTTGGGTTCAGCAAGTCACAAGCTCAGGCTGAGGTCAATTATTGTGGGGTTTGATTGTAGTATTTATTTTTGTCGGACAGCTGCGAACTCGTCTTAGTTGACATCACTGAATCTGCTCATGCTATGTGGCTACAGTGTGTTTGAAAGCTGATATAACTATAATGCATTACTGAAATCATGATAAAAAATACATATAGTATGTTAAATTGGTTTATATGAGTAATATGTTTTTCAACATGTTAACAAGAGTAATCATTTTAGCAAGCGGACACTTCTAACTGTTTCTAATTAGTTTTTAATGCCATCCTGGTTAAACATCATAACTTGATCATTGCACCACAGTTAGCAAAAAGTATGTTAAGTGCTAACATCACCAGACCGCAACAGTTAAGGGTGTTATGTTGTAAGTCCAAAAACACCATAGTTTTAGTTAACAGAAGGTTCTTTATGTTGTCATTTTTAAGCAGAACATCACCCGATCAGTTCACTTAAAGTTCAATATGGTGATTCTAAGAAACTGTTATTTGGAGCAAACGCAGGTCCCTCTTCGAGTCAAGCTGGACTCCGTCTTCTTCTGTCTTCTCTGACTGAGATCTCTACCTTTTTCGTTCAGTCAGGAATGAAAGTCTTGCTTCGGATCTTTTCTCCTCCAAGGAAGGTAGCAGAACTGGCTCAGGCCTCCAGTATTTAGCATCACAGGTATGCCGAACCAGTTCTGGCTGACCCCAGTAACGTATTGAAACTTCCTCTGTGTGCTCCCTACATTTTATACATTCTGGGATTTTAACTGCTGCCCATTCTGTGTGATTTTTGCACTTACGACAAGTTACCCTCACTATTTATTTTCCATTTTTCCTGAGCTAATTCTAATATAGGCATGTTCCCACCCAGGACAACAAGCTTTACAGTCTGCTTTGGAGTTTCCCTTTCTTTTCTGACATCTGTTACAGTGACATCTTTTTCTCGATGGGGCCCCCAACTTTCTGGAATATATTATCCTTATCCCAAACTGAATCTCCCGCAAGACAGTTATGAAAAGTCCCATACGTCAGTGTCCATTTCTTCACACAGGTATATCATTCTAGGCACACCATGAGCAATTTTAATGCTCTGGACAGAATATTGGCTCACTTCCATGTCTCCAGACTGACACACTTTAGATAATTACAGCCAGTTGGTATTTCCACCACTAAATTAAACAAAGATCCTGCCTGAACACCTGTGCCTATTTTGTATATTTTCCACATCCGACCAGGCCTAAGGACCTTAACTAGCTCCGTGACATTAACATCAGCAAAAAAAAGGCTTGCGCTCTTAATTCAGAGGTCTTGATTTACTGCACTACACCCCTCAGTGTGTAAGCCCTTTTAAATTTACTTCTATTCACTGTCCAATTTATTTCTCCCACATTGCCATTAAAGGCCCCCTCACAGCTTTACAGCAGTTTTCATTTAGGACAATGAGCTGCCAAGCCTACACAGAGTTGCCCCACCCTGAACCTTCAAGCTGCCCAGAAATACAGGAACCACAATGTTTCTCTGTAATGGACAAAATGCCCTCCCCCAAAGCTTAACAATAGAATTGAAGTCTCTAAGCAATATTTTTCTAATTGCACGACTACCATCCGTGCAGAACCCCACACAGCAGAATGTGGTCAAGACCAACAGCATCCTCTTGTCCTTGTTCACAGCTGGATTACTGTACATGCTAAACCAGAGTAGCAACAACTGTGAATTGCTGCTTTTTTCTTTTACATTTACTTTAATATATACCCACTCACTCCTGAAAATGGTGACTCCTGAACCACTTTTGAAGCTTTTAATTAGTTGCATCCCATGTAATTGTCAATAAGGTCTAAAAAAGCCTCTAAGCAGACTTGTTTAGTGGTTTGACGCAAATAAGTGATGTTAAAAATATTCCAAGATCAGTCAATATTGAAAACGTAAGCTCCGCTAAAATCAGAGAGGAGTGAAAATGATCAGCAGTTAGATCTGACCCTTTTCCATTCTAATAAAACAAAAAAATCAACATTTTATCATGGTGATGTGCAACAGAAATTAATAAACATGCTTTATTTTACATTTTTTTGCATATTTTTGTAAAAGTCCTTTATTTCCAGTATTGCACTGAAGATATACCCAAAAACATTTCTTCAACCTGTAATGTATTGGATACTGGGTGCATTTTATTTTTTGGATTTTTCTCAAGAGAGCTTGTTTTTTAAAACAAACAGTAGATGTGTTTTGAGATCACAAAAATGTTTTCCATTGGAAAATAGACAATATAACGATACAGAAAGCTTGTTTTGAGACAGTTTGAGCTTTTAAGGGTGCTTGACCCTTTAAAACTTATATTATAGGGTAACAGATTCATTCTTCCATTGCCATCTACTTTAGCACTGCTGCATGATTCACTCCAATGCTCACCTGAGTGCACTCCATTTTGCCCATTGGTTCATTATCTTTGAAAAGCACATTATGGAGTATATTCAACTGTAGTTTTAAAAGCTGAACTAAGAGCTCATTGCTTGAAATGTATATTGTAACTGAAAACGCTAAACGCTCTTATGGCTCATTCGGAATAGATTCAAAACTAAGGTGGTGTTTCAGCTTTCATTTTAACAATGTGCAATTTCAAAAGGTTGTCGCTGGTCCATGGGCATGGAACAGCAATGTCTGTCATTCACTTGTGATCAGTGAAGTCTGCCTATGGAAGCGTTGTAACTTTTTTTCTTTTTCTTTTTACCCTGACGGCAAACCAGAAAGTTCTTTTACAATTATGTAATTCACAAGTTACCACATAATGTGATGCAATTATTTAAGTGTCAAGACAGATATGGAGATCAGTCAATAATCCTAGGATCCCCAGGAGTAATGCAGCACTTAAATACTGTCTGCCCTGACAGCTCCCCCGAAAACAGTAACAACATATCAGTTTATTGCATCCTTTATTGCACATGGTTCTGTTAATCCAAAAAATACAGCACTAGGAAACTTGTGTAAAAATATCAAGTCACATCTGATTACAGGCAGTATTCCAGCATAGCCACTGCTCTCCTATGAATGTGTTCCTCCTATACAGTGCAAAGGAAGAGATTCGTTTTTAAATACCAAGTAAAAAGTTAAACATCAAAAACTTGTGATGGAGACATGGGTTGCTGATATTCTGGCAATAACGGATGCATATGTTACATGCTTAGGATGCCAACAGTATAACGATGAGGGAGTGCACTGCCATAATTACTTTAGCTGGAAATTTTAAGTATGCCATTAACCTTTTTTGCAATGATTGTGCAATCAATACTGTTCAACTAATCAGTAAGGCCCTTTTCAGGGCATAAAGCAGTCATAATCTGCCAATAAACTAACATTTAGTGGTAACTATTTCTAGCTGGGTGTCTTAAATTTTCACTGGAACCGAGGCTATTAGCTCTTCAAAGGGGTGCTTGGCAGAGGTGGCATTTGTGAATTAACAACTGGGCCGGACTGTATTTGCTGTTGTAACATACTGTGACTGGCACGGTTGTTGTTTACCAGGAAGGGAGACTCAGACACAGAAGGTACAGTGAAGCACTAAAGCGCATGTTTAATAATTATAAATAAATAAACAAAGCACTAAACAGACATGAACAAAAGCACATTAACAAATAAAACAGGCACAAAGGCCAAAACAAAAGGTCTATACAAAACACTCATGTACGCAAATAACACAAGACAACACGGAACACAGAACACACACCTCCATCTGTAACACCAACATCAATCCTATCCTAACCAATCTTTTATCATTTATTCAATTCATGGCTCCAGACACATTCCCACGTGTTTTGACAGGGAGCAAGTAATCTAACCCCCTCCCTGCTAACCCATTATTCCCCACACTGCCACACATACACATTTAATATTTTTTTTTCTTTTAATAAAAGGTACCTGCAAAAGCCTTTCTAGTGTTTTATACATTCTTCAATTATGTTTTAAATATAAAGACAATTTTCAGGTAGCCACGTCCTCAGTTTGTTGTTAGAGATTCGATTACAACTTTTTTTAAAAAGTGGAATTAATCTGCTAAGAATAAATACAATACATTAACATTTTCGTTCCAGTGTCTGTGAGAAGCAGTCAAAAAAAAATACTGTGTTTTTGAAAGATAATTTCCAGGGTATATATACATAATAATATGGTTCCTTAGCGGCTTGTTTACTGCAGTCTCCCATAGTTTATAAACTGACCAAATATATCAGTAAACACAACAGGTCCACCTCAATATTGTATTAGCATTGAAATGCATTTCAATTACTCTTTGTACACTATGCTCTGGTCAAAACTGGCCTGCCATCACCTGATAAAGCTGGTGGTTACAGAATGCATTTGTTTTAATAATAACATCTCATAGGAAGTTTCAATAGAAATGATTTTTGAAGTTGGGTTTAGCAACCTTCTTCAAATATGTAAAAAAAACATTTTTGGGCTTTAAACCTCTAAACCCAGAGGGAGCAAATTCCACATCTTTTGATGCAATGTGGGAAAGCATTTTCTCACATGTTGGGGTTCTAGTTCAAGGAAAAGACAATAATTTTTGCTGAGAACTAGGAAGGTAAAAACAAAACTGTAAAAAGGAGAAGCAGACTCAAAAATAAACTGTGTCAGGAATACCTTTGTAGATAAACAAACCAGATGATAGTATCTCCTCATGACTAATGGAAACTAATCTAGGCATACAAATATTAGTAATTTTAATGCTCTGGTATAGAGACCACTTTGTTTTGCATGGAAGAGTATATGTTTCTTGTAAAGAGCTTTTTTCTTTTTAGTGTGAACTGATCTTGTTGGAACTCATGTGAATTTTCAGATATTTTGAAGAAGGAAGTTCCTTAAGAGGGACTAAGTTCAAACTGTGTTCTAATAATTACAGTGTTTTTAACATTACTCTCAAGTTTTAGAAAGGCAGACATCATTGAGACTTTGTCCTTGAATCGTTCAAAAGCTAATTATTTTATAAGGACATTTGCCGACATATTAATGTCCATCTGTAAGCTGTTTGAAATCACTCTAGAGGAGCAACATTTGCAGTGTATGGGAAATGCATCATTGCAATAATACAGTTAACAATAATTTTAAAGCAATGGTCTCTATTGTCCTACATATTCACATACCATTTAAGGAGTAACTTAAAAAAAGTTTGTTTTTTTGCCCAAAAGCTTATTGAACCAGTTGGATTAAACAACTAGAAAGGTGTTGATCTGACATGTCAAACACCAGCATCTTCTGAGGCACTTTCTTCTGACTAACACACATTTAATTACATCTTTTTTTCTTTTTTATGATGGGGGGGGCGAATCCAGTATAAAATGCAACAACGTTTTATTTTATTCTTATTGCAGTAATACAATACAAATTTCTGAGCATAGTTGCATTGTTTGAATGAGAGATCATTCAATATCAGCAAGAGACTAATAATCACAGTTAAGTTTAAACATGTAAAAGCCACCCAGTTAAATATAGTTACCTGAAACTCAGGAAGAACGCAGTGCCAAAACTAATTTATCATAGCAATATTAATTAATCATTAATCAACAGCATAAAGTTTGTATTTTTCTTATTTAGAAATATGAACGACAATTTGACTCAGAAGAAAATGTTTTCTTATAAAAAGTTTATTTTTCTTTCTGTAGAAAAAATTTTGTACACATTCAAACAATAATTTTCCATGTCTAACATTAGTTGACATCAGATCTCAGACAATTAGACATTTGCCACAGCATTTCATTAAAATATATAAATAAATAAAAAATACATATAAAAGATTCAGTCTGTCTAATGATTAAATCAAGTTATTTGACTGATGAACTATTATTGAGAACTGCAGTAGATACCCAGAGGATGAACACTGCTGTGTTACTTTCCATTAGCCTTTCATTTGTTACAACACTAAAGTCTTTCTTTGCCATCAGCCCAGGTGGCTGTGGGCAGTTGACGAACTGCCCGGACAGATGCCAAAATGACCTAAAATTCGAAGGTAATTCAGCATCTGCCCGCTGCAGCTGGGCACTTTGCCAACTGCCCGGGCATTACATTACTGCCCGATTTCAACAACGGTCCAGAACATAAATAATATACAGTATATATATATATATATATATATATATATATATATATATATATATATATATATATATATATATATATATATATATATATACAGTACTGTGCAAAAGTTTTAGGCAGGTGTGAAAAAATGCTGTAAAGTAAGAATGCTTTCAAAAATAGACATGTTAATAGTTTATATTTATCAATTAACAAAATGCAAAGTGAGTGAACAGAAGAAAAATCTAAATCAAATCCATATTTGGTGTGACCACCCTTTGCCTTCAAAACAGCATCAAACATCAATTCTTCTAGGTACACTTGCACACAGTTTTGAAGGAACTCGGCAGGTAGGTTGGCCCAAACATCTTGGAGAACTAACCACAGTTCTTCTGTGGATTTAGGCAGCCTCAGTTGCTTCTCTCTCTTCATGTAATCCCAGACAGACTCGATGATGTTGAGATCAGGGCTCTGTGGGGGCCATACCATCACTTCCAGGACTCCTTGTTCTTCTTTACGCTGAAGATAGTTCTTAATGACTTTAAGCTGTATGTTTGGGGTCGTTGTCATGCTGCAGAATAAATTTGGGGCCAATCAGATGCCTCCCTGATGGTATTGCATGATGGATAAGTATCTGCCTGTACTTCTCAGCATTGAGGAGACCATGAATTCTGACCAAATCCCCAACTCCATTTGCAGAAATGCAGCCCCAAACTTGCAAGGAACCTCCACCATGCTTCACTGTTGCCTGCAGCCACTCATTCGTGTACGCTCTCCAGCCCTTCGGCGAACAAACTGCCTTCTGTTACAGCCAAATATTTCAAATTTTGACTCATCAGTCCAGAGCACCTGCTGCCATTTTTCTGCACCCCAGTTCCTGTGTTTTCGTGCATAGTTGAGTCGCTTGGCCTTGTTTCCACGTCGGAGGTATGGCTTTTTGGCCGCAAGTCTTCCATGAAGGCCACTTCTGACCATACTTCTCCGGTCAGTAGATGGGTGTACCAGGGTCCCACTGTTTTCTGCCAGTTCTGAGCTGATGGCACTGCTGGACATCTTCCGATTGCGAAGGGAAGTAAGCATGATGTGTCTTTCATCTGCTGCAGTAAGTTTCCTTGGCCGATCACTGCGTCTATATATATATATACAGTACTGTGCAAAAGTTTTAGGCAGGTGTGAAAAAATGCTGTAAAGTAAGAATGCTTTCAAAAATAGACATGTTAATAGATTGTATTTATCAATTAACTAAATGCAAAGTGAGTGAACAGAAGAAAAATCTAAATCAAATCCATATTTGGTGTGACAACCCTTTGCCTTCAAAACAGCATCAATTCTTCTAGGTACACTTGCACAAAGTCAGGGATTTTGTAGGCATATAGTCAGGTGTATGATTAAACAATTATACCAAACAGGTGCTAATGATCATCAATTCAATATGTAGGTTGAAACACAGTCATTAACTGAAACAGAAACAGCTGTGTGGGAGGAATAAAACTGGGTGAGGAACAGCCAAACTCAGCTAACAAGGTGAGGTTGCTGAAGACAGTTACTGTCAAAAGTCATACACCATGGCAAGACTGAGCACAGCAACAAGACACAAGGTAGTTATACTGCATCAGCAAGGTCTCTCCCAGGCAGAAATTTCAAGGCAGACAGGGGTTTCCAGATGTGCTATCCAAGCTCTTTTGAAGAAGCACAAAGAAACGGGCAACGTTGAGGACCGTGAGACGCAGTGGTCGGCCAAGGAAACTTACTGCAGCAGATGAAAGACACATCATGCTTACTTCCTTCGCAATCGGAAGATGTCCAGCAGTGCCATCAGCTCAGAATTGGCAGAAAACAGTGGGACCCTGGTACACCCATCTACTGTCCGGGAAGTCTGGTCAGAAGTGGCCTTCATGGAAGACTTATGCCAAAAGCCATACCTCGGCGTGGAAACAAGGCCAAGCGACTCAACTATGCACGAAAACACAGGAACTGGGGTGCAGAAAAATGGCAGCAGGTGCTCTGGACTGATGAGTCAAAATTTGAAATATTTGGCTGTAGCAGAAGGCAGTTTGTTCGCCGAAGGGCTGGAGAGCGGTACACGAATGAGTGTCTGCAGGCAACAGTGAAGCATGGTGGAGGTTCCTTGCAAGTTTCTTGCTGCATTTCTGCAAATGGAGTTGGGGATTTGGTCAGAATTAATGGTCTCCTCAATGCTGAGAAGTACAGGCAGATACTTATCCATCATGCAATACCATCAGGGAGGCATGTGATTGGCCCCAAATTTATTCTGCAGCATGACAACGACCCCAAACATACAGCGAAAGTCATTAAGAACTATCTTCAGCGTAAAGAAGAACAAGGAGTCCTGGAAGTGATGGTATGGCCCCCACAGAGCCCTGATCTCAACATCATCGAGTCTGTCTGGGATTACATGAAGAGAGAGAAGCAACTGAGGCTGCCTAAATCCACAGAAGAACTGTGGTTAGTTCTCCAAGACGTTGGGGCCAACCTACCTGCCGAGTTCCTTCAAAAACTGTGTGCAAGTGTACCTAGAAGAATTGATGCTTGATGCTGTTTTGAAGGCAAAGGGTGGTCACACCAAATATGGATTTGATTTAGATTTTTCTTCTGTTCACTCACTTTGCATTTAGTTAATTGATAAATATAATCTATTAACATGTCTATTTTGAAAGCATTCTTACTTTACAGCATTTTTTCACACCTGCCTAAAACTTTTGCACAGTACTGTATATATATATATATATATATATATATATATATATATATATATATATATATATATATATATATATATATATATATATAAAAATAAATAAATTAGGGCTGCTCAGATTAACAGATTATTTGGACCAATTAATCAACTAAATATTGATCGCAGATTAATTTTTTTTACAATTTAATCAGGCAGTTTTTTTTTTTGCTGAGCATTTTGAACTCCATTTTCCAACAACCCCTGCTGAGAAAGAATGCACGCGAGAAGGTTTCCCGCGTCATTTTGTATCTGGTTTGTGTTTGTGAAAAGAGAGTTTTTATGTTAAAGTTGGATGTACAAAGTTCATTTCAACAAAGTTGACTGTGCAGTGCAGCATTTAGTTTTCACGATTCCTTCACTTGGCCTGGCATGGTTTCAGCCGAGTAAATGTCTTTTACTAGGTGTCACAAGCTGCGACTATAACATTTTGTTTTATTTATGTTAGTACTGTTAATATTACATTTCTGTTCAAGTTTTTTACGTACACCGTTTGTACTAGTTTATATTGTGGAACATGGATAGGAGAGTTGTTTTAACCAATGTTTACCTGTTTCATGTTCCCGAAAACCCGGAAGCCCTAAATATAATGTAAAAAAAATAAAATAAAGGTTGTTCATAAGGAGCCATAAGTGTTATATATGGTATGTTTGCATCAAAGACAAAAAAAATCCATTCTCAGTTCTTGTGCATTACATTTTGCTATTAAACTCTTTAATCGATTGACATTGTTCTGTGCAAATGTGTTGCATTTACTGAAGTAAAAATGTTTGCGTACATTTGAAAAAAAAAAACCCTTTTCTTTCATATGCCCTCAATATTGTACACTGCAGTTTATATAATGTGTGTATAAACCCTCTTTCAAACTTCAATAGGATACCCGAATTGGAAATGTGACATGCCACCTAGGGTTTTGTTATTCATGATAAAGATATTGCCTCTTTAGTGGCTATTAAGTAGCAACTAGGTCAGCAGTCATAATCCAGGAAATGTGAAAATAACCAGGCAGAGCTAGGCACCCATAAATCAGACATGATCTTGACAGCTTATTGCATGCTTTCAAAAGTGATGTCCTGGTTTTTGTTTAATGTTTGTGTGTTTCCAAAGGTGCAATGGAAAGCAGTGGTTCGGGCAAGTAGGTACAGAATCTGGTTATGTAAAAATATTTTTAAAAGATATTAATTTATGTTGTGTTGCTTTTCCTTTCCCAGACAAGCCAGTCTCAATGAAGCAGCTGAGAAATATTATCAACTTGCAGCAGGCCTAAGACCCGATGTAAGTACCCGGCTAATAGCACCTATTACTCAAACTGATGGATTCCCAGCAATTACAGACTGGGTGGTACATCCATTACCCATTGGAAGGTTATTGCCAAGAATGTAGATCAATAGCCTTCATTGTTAGAGATCACCGACTAGTAGATAAGTTATGGACCAGATTGAAATGTATTGATCATTATAAGATTCCAGTTTTGTTTGTAAGTCATCAATCAAAGACTTCTAAGTGGGTGCAATCAATTTTAATGAGAACAATATCTGAAAAAGTTTAAATAATGACAAATACAGCTATGGCCAAAAATGTTGCATCAGCCTATTGAAAGAACTGATTTTGCTTCATAAAGTCAAATGAAACCTGCGTAATAATGTTATGTTAACATATTGAATTACATACCGCTTTGTAGTTTTCCATATACTTAACGTAAAATTGACAATTTATTTTTTTAATTGATGTCTCAATCTCAGCCAGCACTAAACCAGAGATTTTATCTTCCATTTCCATTTAGAATAGCTGATTCTATGTGTCACCTTGCAGTTTAGCTAGGTGAATCCTGCATCTCAACACTGACTGTGGATTTGTACATCTGCTATCTACACCCTGGAGAATAATACAAAGATACAGCACAGTAAAGCAATACTCGTATTGTTATAGTTCTAAAGTCTTTAAAACAGTACTATGGATGGAAAAAGTCGACATTTAAGTGACCATTGAAATTGTAACTGTAGCAAAAAGACATCCAGGAAAACCTGGGTTAACGTTGTGCTTGGTTTTAAACAAAATGCATTCCCTCTGTTTGCTCAGTTATTCAGCCTCCTCTGGCTTGAAAAGAACACCTGTGCTTTGTTTAAAATGAAAATGTTCCTAGTACTTGCTTTGAAATCTGTGTCACCTTTCTGGATACATTTCTTGGTACAGTAATTTTGCATTCTCCATGACCAGCACGCCGCTTATAGGAGTGTCTGTCTGCTTGCATTGTATGCATGGTTGAGTGATTGCAACTTGGCAGCTCTTGCTGGGGTCACACTCTGTTGCTGGTGTTAATGAGCGCATGTTTCCCGTAATAACCGGCCAGTTATTGCTCACCAGTTAAATATATATATGGTGGTGAGCATTTTTTTTGGACAAAAAATAAGTTTTTGCTCAAAAGATCCAAGTTCCCATATATATATAGCAAACTACCACACGTCCCATAGTTACAGTAAAAGCAGAATGCTTAAGTGGAGTTTAATTCACTGTATTCTACTGTATCTTCAGATATTTTCTGAATTAAATGTGCATAATAAGGGGACCAGTGGAAATACTGTAACGTGAAACTAATAAAAGGTATTGTAGGGGGGTTTAAAACCCTTAGGGACTGACACTTTAACCTTTCAGACTAAATGTCAGATTATCTGAGGAGACAAGTCAGAATAATCAGAAAGGAAATTACCTGTTTACCCTGAAGGTCACAGTGAAGGTCAAGTGGAAGTTTGTTCTGGGAGTAGCCAGGCTGTCCCAAGTCTGTGTCTACACAGGGCTGTATTGATTTAAGCACTGTTTCAAAATGCAATATCCAAACATTAAAGGAGGCCTCAGTTTAGTTTTGCCCACACCAAAGAAAAGATGATAATGTATTATTTAGAAATGTTTTGTTTGTTTTTCTCATAGTCTTCTTACCAGACCCTTTCATCATGCTATATTGGGGTATAACCAGTCATTTGTATGTTATTGTTGCTGTTCAGTGTAATGAGTGTTTCTTTATTTACAACTGTGACATAGAACATAAACCTATGCACATGCTGTCTAATGTGTTCCGGGTTTGTCCAGGAAATGCATTTCACTCAATGCCTTTAATGTATATAAGTATCTTTAAAAAAAAAAAAAACCCTCAATGGCAAATGTTTTGAATTGAAGTTTTTCTCAGTGTCTTCAATTTAATAAAAGGTAACTCAGCTAGATCTAGGCTAGGTAACTCCATGAAGAAATGCCCAATTTGAATTGACCATCCAATGTATAGTACTTTCATGAAGATTACTTCACATTGATCAACATTTAAACGGTATGTTTAAAAGAAATGATAAAGGAAAGAATGTACACTTGCATGCTGAATACAGCGTAGATTCCTTAATGTGTTTCATGCTTTTCTCATTGCACTGTTTGCAGTTGCGTCCTCAAGCCTGTTGTCTGTTTGCAGTTTGTGTGAAGATGGCAACGATTGCTTACGTCATGCATGATAATCTTTGAATTAGCCTTAACTTTGAAAAGGTCAACCATGCATGGTCTTTGTTTTCATTGCGAGAATAACACATTCACACTGGAGAAAGTTCAGTGTCAGTCATTACTGAGATGGTGGTATCTGGGTCGATACTGTAAATGATCATTTTACTAGGGCTAATTTCTATTGAAAAAATCGATTCTTGCTGTTTGGGTCTGTGGTGGGATGCCCCGCCCCTGTGCGTATGTTTTGTTTTGTGGGGTGTGTTGTTGTCTGTTTGTATGTATATATGTATTGGTGCACAGGGTTTAGTGTGGGTCATGTAGCACAGGCGATTTAAAATGTATATTTGTATTTAGGCACGGGGATTTCACAATCACTTCACATGCAGATTAATATGGGTATTTCAATGTGGGCACGGGAAGTGCACGATTAGTTCACATGCAGACTGTGCTGAGTTTCAAGTGAATGATTGATTAGCAATTGGGTCCTGGCACAGCTGTAGATAAAAGCAGTCACGAATCACTCTCAGGGTTAGGTGTATAGGGCTGAAGGATGGGAGAGAGAGGAGAGTAAATATAAACGATAACAATTGCTACTCGTGCTGAAACATTTTAGATTTCTGTTTTGTGAAAATTGTTTGTTTGTTTATTAAATCTCCACACCAGTGCAATTCACTTACCATTCTGTGTCCATATACTTCCTGGTCTGACATCACCAGCAAGCCATCTTGCCATACGATCGTTAAAAGCAGGGGTTTGTTATAGTGAAGTAGCCTGTATTTCTAAATTTAGGTCTATTTTTTTTTTTTTTTTGGAGGTCCTGTGTATATAATATGTAAAATTAAATAATCTGTGTGTAGTTTTTACACAAACCAGTGGAGACAATAACATTTCAGAGTTTTGTCATTTGTCTTTTAAGTAGCACTGAGCCCACACTATCATATTCTCAAGAGTAAAAATTCTGTTTGAAACTTATACCCAAAGCCCCCACCCCCCTTAGATAACTAATACTGTACACATGATGGAAATATACGTGTCTCCCTTGGCTTTGCCATTTATGAATGGATTTTGTAGTTTTACGATTGGCAAGCAATTAAACTCATTTTTTATTACTGTGGCATCAAATCATTTCAGATGCAGGCATTCCTGCTTCATTCTCTTTTGGGCTTTATGCAGCTGCTTCTTAAGAAAGCCACTAATATACTGCACATCTGGTGGTGCTCTCATTCCAGCATGCCTGGGGGAGGCTCTTTGAAGTTTCGCCTGAAGTGCATTAAAACAAACGCCACAAGAATCCCAGCATTGTGGTCCCACCATCTCTTGGTGGATTTGTGTGCCCTGACTGGAAGTTCTTGTCCTCCCGGTGTGGGATTTGTACAGTGGTTGTGCTTGCGAGGGGGTTTGTGTTCTCTCTGGAAAAGCTTTTCATCAGTTAAAGATCTGTATCAAACACTGTATCAGCC
This sequence comes from Acipenser oxyrinchus oxyrinchus, assembly GCA_030684275.1. NCBI lineage: Eukaryota > Metazoa > Chordata > Actinopteri > Acipenseriformes > Acipenseridae > Acipenser > Acipenser oxyrinchus. The sequence goes on along the minus strand of CM060256.1, from coordinate 28,396,680 downwards.
CCAGGTGTTTTCATTTTGGCACTTCAAAAAAGTTCTTTTGATTACATTTTGCACAAGAAAAACACACACACACAATACTTGGTGAGAATTGTACCTCCAGGCCAAACAAATAAACCCTGGTCAAGCTTTACCATGATGGATGGATTCAAGCTCGCTTGATAATCAGAAGGGCAGTTGCTGCAGAAGAGCTTGGAGTCGGCAGAACAACGTGCACTATAGGAAAGCATGTCTGGACTGCCTCGACCAAATTAGAGGGGTTTATTTGTATTAAGACTGACCAAATGACCAGATACTGCTGTCACTAGTTCCTCCATTTTACTGCACTTAATGCCTTTTATTTAATATCTTTGTGTGCCCTGAGTGGTTCTGTATGAGGATTTTATTTTTAATTTTTTTTCATGCTCGGTATTTTCCCTTTGGATCACGGACTAGGCATGCAACTATACCCACAGAAATTGTGAACGTATAATCATAGGGCCTAGACGTATCATGTTTGTATAAGGTCCAAGAAATGATTTTGATTTTAGTTCAAAGACTTATTGTTCCTTCCCAAGGGGGTTATAATCATCAAAGTCTGTTGTTAATTACCCGAGGGACTGTTCTGATCACACCTATCAAGGTTTTTTTCACTTGAAGTCTGATGTTCCACACCCTTATAAACTTAAGGGCCAAAAATAATGCAATCACAAGATAAATTCTGTTTATTTGACTGGCACTTAATCTAAAAGTTTGATCAACCTATCCAGAAAAGCCAATCCTTGTTTCCTTTGCTCATTTTGATAGTACAGTTGGAAATAAGGCACTGAGAACCTTGAGCTGAAGTTGTAACAACAAGCACTGCACCATAACTGAAATAAACTGTGAGCACATTTGTTACAATTATGATAAATTACCAAACTCTGTTTTGTTTATTCTGCTATACTGGGTTATGAAAAGAATGGGAATTTGATTGGTACTGTGTCGGCTTTAATGTATCACTTTTGCTGCTACCCCATCACGCATTCTGGCTGCAACATTTATTTGTATTTATTTTTTTGTGTCCATCTTAGTAATGTGCTGAAAAGTTCTCAACTATTGAAAGTACTCAATTAAGCAAAAAAAAATTTGGGCTGCCCCAAAAAATGTCTCTCTTGAAAAGTTTCAGGCATCTGCATTCATTAAGGGTGCATTCACAGAGATCATTCTGCGCAGATTCTGTGCAGAATTTGACCAATTTAGCCAATGATCTTCTATGAATTGGTCACATTCTGCACAGAATCTGCGCATAATGATCGCCGTGAACAAACCCTTAATCTACTGGTTGGGTTGCAGAATTGATAGCAAGTGTGCTAGAGGGTCACGTTCAGATGAGAACTGTGGCAAACCCTAAACTCTGTTTTGTGCAAGCTTAAGATAAAATGAAGCTCCAGCTGCTGTCATCAGCATAATCAAAGAATTCAACTGTGTACATGTGGCAAATGATTTTCCCATGAAACAACACTTGCCGGTCTCCACTACACTTGAGTGATCATTTAGCTGTAGAAGGCACACATTTGTTTCGCTCAAATGATAATGCTTTGTTTTTGTATTGTTGTAACCCCATGTTATTAACACCAATGGAAATGTTGTACTTGGCAAAGAGTAAGAAAGTACCGTATTACCCACACTAATCACAGAGCTCCTTAAGCATTATAGGGCCAGTCAGACACAGCCAGAACCTGTAAATGCTTTCTGTTAGTTTAGCAGCTTACGTTGGATGTAGTCCCTGGTTTCCCGCCCTTTGGGACATCCACTTTCCCTATTTTCGAAGAAGTCGTGCCAGTGCAAACTAGCTCAGTCTTCTCCTCACACTCCCACAGCATGTAAAGTCTTCACACTAAAGCACTGTACTACATTGAACTATTGCACCTGTTCTTTTAGTACATATTTTAAGTGCACTCATTTTCTCCTACCTGCTTTGAAGTCTAATACAAAATATCCTCATTCTTTAATGTAATACACAGGCTCATAGGCTGTACTTGCTGTTTTGAGACACTGCTTTACAGATCATTAACTTCTGTGTTACTTTAAGGAGAAGATTGCTGCTGAGCATGGCGATTCATGATTTTCTTTTGATATCTCACATTGATCTTGAACAGAGGATGGGTGCTCTCTAAGGACGTCTCAGGCACATTTTAATTATACATGGCATTCTGTAAAGCTATATGCGACATGAGTACTGATATTTTGGAGTTATGAGACAAACACATTTTATCTGTGCCTGATATCGAGAAACTACATGCCTTTATTTCATCAAGGTTGGACTATTGTAATGCTCTGCTTTCTGGTGTCTCTTCAAAACTAATTCATAGGCTACAGTATGTGCAAAACAGTGCTGCACGGGTTTTGACGAGAACAAGAAAGCATGATCACATATCCCCAATCTTAGCATCTTTTGCCAGTAAAATTTAGAATTAATTACAAGATCTTGCAGCTGACTTTTAAAACCTTACACGGCCTTGGCCCAATCTATCTTAAGGACATGCTCTGTCATTATGTGCCACAGCGGAGTTTGCAGTCTGCTAGTAGTGCCCAGCTGCTTGTGCCTAGGACAAGGCTGCTCGGTATGGGCAATCAGGCCTTTTGTTTTGTGGCCCCACATCTCTGGAATAACCTTCCTGGACATTTGAAGGACTGTGAAACTATTGAGACTTTTAAATCTGGACTAAAGACATATTTTTTATCAACTGGCGTTTTTCTAATGTCTTTACTGTTTTTAGGTTTGTTTTAATCTTTCTTTTGAGATTTCTGTAATGAAAGGTGCTATATAAAATACATTTATTATTATTATTATTATTATTATTATTATTATTATTATTATTATTATTATTATTATTATTATTAGAAGCAAATTATGAACTAATATCACCTTTCATAGCATCTATTACTAAAACACAAGCTACTTTTCAAACAATGTTTTTTGCTGCCTACACACGACTCACTATTTGCCATTGGTACATTTATATTATCTTTTACTGAGTAGTTTTTGTTGCCAGTCCCTTAATACTTCAATCATATTTAAATAACACAGATCACTAACATGGTAGAAATATACTGATAATGCAAAAAAAAAAACCATTGACCATAGTTTTTGACAGTGACACCAAGATGTGGATTGTGACAGAAAGCGAATGAATCTGAGTCAACAATCTTCCTCCCGACGTATGAGGGTGCTGTGTAACAGGAACAGTGTGCCCCGGTCTGGATGGTTTGACAGTTGTTGTTATTATTATTATTATTATTATTATTATTATTATTATTATTATTATTATTATTTATTTCTTAGCAGACACCCTTATCCAGGGTGACTTACAGTCGTAAACAAATACATTTCAAGAATCACACTACAAGTAATAATACAATTAAGAGCAAGATATATACACTGACTTTGGTTCTAGCAAGTACAAGTATGACAAAATACGATTCAATAATGGAGCAGATAACAGTGTCAGTGATAGTTGCATCAGGATATAATTAAATACAAAATACTACAGATTAATGAACACTTGACAGATTACAGTACTCTAAAGTACAGGATTAAATGCAGTAAAATAGGGGGCAGATAAGAGCAAGTAAAGCGCACGGTCAGGTGGTAGTCGGCTATCCTGGAAGGGAGTGGAGCCACAATACCAGAAGTCATTGCCCTAATACGGTGTGTCAGTCATGGATTGTAGGAGATGTGATTGCACTCGCTACCGAAGGGGTGGGACTGAAGGTATATCAGGGAATGTGGTCAAGCGATCTGATCCTTGTGTTATGGTTTTGCAAAGACCTACGAGAAAAAAACCCTGTGTACTAACCGTGAGTGTTTTGTTTGTTTTGTCCTGTCTAGTAATTGTTGTATTTGTCATTGCAAGATGACTAAAGTATCCAGGAGCTGTAGTGAGAAGCCAGCGTGCAACCCGGACTGCACTTCTTCACTGTAATTCACCACCTGCACTTAGAGCACTCGTGCGAGACTTGTGACTGTGCTGTGAATGTGTGTGTTTGTATTGTGTCTTATTATTTCAGGACTGAACCCCTGTTTGAATAATGGTGCAATACACATTGTTGTGTAGAGCCTGTTACTATTATTTAAGAGTTGCTGACACGCAACCCAGCCAAATAAAGAGCTGTTTTCATTGTGAACTGTTTTGTATCTATCACAAGTTTTTGTCTGTTTCCCCCTATTTCTAAAATATGAGCACATTTTTATTGAGGTTTACACAATATGCAAAGTGGATTCACTTTAGAGGTTGCACGGCATCTTTTCCCAATGGCTTTTGTAGGAAAAGACATCAAGGTGGACTGCTCACTTCAAAGAGCCCTGCATTTGAACTCAATGGGGACTAGCCTTTTTATAAAGAATATACTGTATTGTGAACTGACAGTCTTTTAAAAGTTATGACATTTTATCTGTAAGAAATGATTTTTGTAAAAAGTGAAAGTTTATTAAGGAATTCAAAATAAATTAACTCATTATGGCGCAGCCTTCTTAACACAAAATGAAATGAAAACTATTTGGACAAAAAAAAAAAAATCTCTAATGTTATTTACTGTAAAATTGTATACTTGTTTGCCGTTTCTGTTATCCAAAGAAAACATTCACCTTACTGTGTTGATTGAATGATTTATTACACATGTGAATAGCTGGTTGTGCTTTTAAGTATTCCCAAACTGGTTAAAAAGTATATCCCCAGAGTCTTGTTTATTTCAAATAACATCCTACACATTTTCACTTGTTAGATATTTCAGTTCCACATTTGTTTACAAGACCAAAAGCCTCGCCCATAAGGAAGTCATTGTGTAGGTGGCGGAAGTATTAGGATTTCTGTCTTAAATCCTAATTGGGGGACACTTTTTTTAATTGTTTCTTGATGGGGAACTTAGTTGCTAAAACGTGCTACATAGTATTTTGTATGAATTAATGTATTGAGATGAAGTCCCATGAGTGTGCTGCTGTTGCTGTGTTGTGGTCTGTGGGATGTCCATGGAAACCAGATGCTGTGTATCTGTCTCTTTACTCAAAGCTCTGAATAATACCATACCGTTAAATCTCTCTCTCTCTCTCTCTCTCTCTGTGTGTGTGTATATATATCTATATTTATATATAAAATATAGTCTAATAATAACAATAATAATTACGGTACATGTGTTTTTTTCTTTCAGTATCCAGCTGCCTTGATGAACCTTGGGGCCATCCTCCATCTTAATGGAAAACTACAAGACGCAGAAGTGTATTACCTCCAAGCACTTCAACTTAAACCAGACGACATCATCACTCAGTCCAACCTTCAAAAACTGTGGAACATCATGGAGAAACAAGGGCTAAAGACCTTGGGCACATGACACAGGCATTGAAGTTGAACATTATCCATGAAGGGGAAAAAAACATATAAAAAGAAATAGGAAGCCACATGATGGATATCATGTGCTAAATCGGCCCTCCTAAAGGTATTAAAATAGCCCTCCCTAATGAGATCTTACCATGGGATACAGTTTCTGTTAAATTAACTGGTAGACTTTAGCAAGAGCCACAAACAGTGTGTAAAACAGGACATTGCTGTACACTTGAAATCTTGTGGTAAAGCTCATAGGGGTTTACAGTCATTGTTTCGTTCTCTTAAGACATTAACTATCTTAGGAAGGTGAAAGACTGCACAAAACTGAAATGAACTGAGCTGAAATGAAACCCCCAGGAGTGCGATAGTAAACTTAACTTTGTCTCTGTAATTCATCTCAAAAGCTGTGGTTTTGTGATGTCAATAGATAGCTTGACAGTTTTTCATTGGCATCACAGGCAGCATGTCATGAAAGACGTATTTTGCCAAGCCTTTACACTAACGCTTAACTAACATGAACAACATCAAACTGTACCACATTGCACGGATTGCTTGTGACAGCTCTCTTCATTGTACTCCAAACAGTAAACAGCTGCCGTTACAAGGAGAGCTGTATTGGGGAAGTGCATAATCTCCTTGAAAAAATTGAGGGAGTTTAGAGTTTCCCAAATTATTATGGCAAGGAAAGTAAAAGCATGAATCTCCCAAATTATTATAGCAAGGAAAACCAAAAAAAACATGAGTTATCCCTTGTAGAAAATGATATTCCAGATTGTGTCACAAAATTACCTTTCACAAAAATTGAATCATGGGTATCAGATGTGTAATAATGGAAACAAATCAAAACTTTGGCATACAATTACATTGCTAAATTCAAGTAATAGTTTGTGGCACAACTAACTTGAATTTAATATTAAAGTAGTGTTTTACTGTTGCCTTTATGAAGTCGTGTTTGCAACCTCTACTTGGACAGTCAAAAATAACCCTCTGGGTTTAAGTTGTAAAGGAATGGACACAGTTCAGAGATATAATATTATTGAGAGGGATTCTGTCTCATATTTTAAAATTACTTGCATAGAAATAACATGCATTATGTGGCCATGTTATGTTTACTGTTAGCATTTGATACTTACCAGTGCTTACACTTTATACTGTTTGTATGAAGATTCCCCAATGGTTTGACACGGGACTAGACAACATTTTTGCCGTGGTCGGGTGCTGCAGTATGATTTGACACAGAACCCCGCAATACTATAAAAAAAACAAACATCATGAATACAAGGACAAAAAAGTGTCAAGCTGAGACAGAAAATGAGGGCATTATCATTTAATTAAATATGTATTAAATCAGTGACAGTGTTGAAAAGGGAATATGTAGGAAATATACCTCTGTACTCACACATCCAAGCAACAGGGGTTGGCTGGGTCTGTGAAGCTGAAGGATTGACCTCTATCCTTATGTAGGCTATATTAATGTATTGCTTAAAACCTGACTACAGTAGAGTCTAAAGCCATGACTGATTACAATTCTAACCAAATAGCTGTACAAATCTTGCACTCATTTAATAATGCACAACTCATAGAACTATTTTGTGTACGTGAGGGATTCTTTAAATGTATTTTCTGTTGTTAATTGTATTCCTGTGTATGAAAACCAGAACAAAACAAAACACTTTAATATATAAGAAGGCTGCGGTATATTGCAGCCACAATTAGTCAAATTGATCAAGGGCAGTGAATCTTCAAGGTGAGATCAAAAAATATATAGATTGAAATGGTAACCCAGTATTTAACTTATTATGAGATTGCATTTGTGTTTTGTGCTTGCTGAATGGCTGGCTGTGCAATTATTGCATTAGATTTATTTGTATTTTTTTGTTTTATTTTTGTTATTATTGCTTTTTTTTATAAAAAATGTTAAACTTTAACATCTGTTAACATGTCCCCTTGATTACAAAAGTAACCCATTTTGCTGATACCTTTGTTTTCATTACAACAATAGAAAATAGAATTTGATAGTGTTTGAGCTGCAGTTTGGTATCAATGGCAACCAAAGTCAACTAATGAAATTAGACTGGTTCAAATATATTAATGGTCCCTGTTGAATTTCCCAGGGTGTCCTTTGGAATACATAACTTTGGTATTATGTTAGCAACTGTATATAATACTTTCTACTGTATTTATATACCATATTCACTGGTGTGTGGTACTATTTATTTATTATACCCAAAGTACAAAGAGCTCAAAAACAATTCCTATATATCTTACCTAATATGTATTGTCATATTTATTTTCAGAGATATAAAGAACATCAAAATAAATTAAAAATCTACACTCCTGATGTCAGAATGAAAAATAAAACACTAAAAAATCTCACTTTTTTATTATTTTCTTTTAAAGAATAAAAAAGGGAGATTTGGCAAAATACAGAGAGATATAAAGAACAAAATGTACTGATCGCTCCTTGCAGATATTTCAGTGCTGCAGTCCTGCAGGGTTCCTGCATTCTTCTTCAAGAGGTCACATGAAGCAAAGCAGAAACTTGTGAACCCTAGGAAAAGCAACGCTTGGTTATGGTACTGAAAGCATATCAAAGCATGTGGCTTATTGGAGTTTGAATGTAAAACTTCCAAAGGTAAACCCCTCCGTAACTAATCACTGTCCAAACGTGTTTTATAGTAGAGAATGTGACATATCAAGCGATGAGAATTAGGTAAGAACTATTTTGTTAGCTTTGTGTACTTTTATGTGTCTGTAGTGAACCACTTAATTTTTCCATGCCAACAAATAAATAAGCAAATAAACCGAAATGATTTAGTCTCTGCATAGAAAAGACCTTAATGTTTGTCATGTTTAGGCTTTATGCTGATTTGTTTGGTTTATTGTACTTGACGGGACAACTGCAGCTGTGATTTGTTCTTTCAAAAAAGAAATGTTAGAATTACAATCCCCCATTGCCAACATCCAATGTTACCCTCTCATGATTACAATAAGCATGCACAAGGCTATTATCAGTAAGTGATGTATGCCCTATATATGAAGATTTATTTGTATTCCCTCTCCTTTGAACTGTGTGTGGCTTTGGCCACTTTAGAGTTTGTTAATACACATCTCCACAATTCTGTAATTTTCTACATCTAATGGAACATCAATAGTCTTCATGTGTGGCTGTAGCAGTGTTTTCATCAATACTAACACTGTGTTGTACATAGCAATGATAGCTGGGTCTGTCACAAAGTGAAACATTTAACCTAACCGGCGCTGTGGGCTACCCACAGCCCTGCTTCGATATAACTTGCAAATTCTTCTGGTGGAGAAGCTATTTAAAATAATGTTAAGTGTTACAATATGTGTCTGCTCAGGGATTTCAAATGGTGGCTTATTGCAGACCGTGCTTAAAGGAGCACATGGCAAGTTTAATAAATTAAAAGTTTTATTTTTTGAAATTGTTGTATTTGTATAAATTATCGGGATTTGTAGGCTTTACTTTTGTAAGATATAAGCAAATTATTATGTGCCAGATTAGACTTTCCCAAATGTTCTTTTTCCACAATAAAGCAATGGTAACTTGCATTCACATTAAGACTGTGATTTTTCATTATGGTAATATTTCTAACATTCATTACCAGCACATGTTAAGTTCTGCTGGCATCTTCCGAGGCATAGATTCAAGTCAACACTGAAATGTTTTCAGTTCCACCCTAATGAAAAAGACTTGTAGTCTCTACACTGCAAAAAGTATGGTTATAGTAAGATTTCTTGCAGCATAATGCTGTATTGTTCTTATGGGCAGTAATAATGTAGACTTGTTCCTCCGGTGAGAACATGTTCTATGTATTTTGGAGTCAAGCCCAAGCTGTTAGAGGTCCTAAGTGATCCTAACTTGAAAAATAGGTTCTCAAGAGTACCAGATATTTGCTAACACCTTTTTTTATTTTGGTTCGTAAGTCAGAGGTATAATGCATCTAAAGTGATCATTCAGGGAATTGTGAAATTGTATCTCAGTTTGTGCATTCGTATACTAGGATAGACTGGTAAGGTCAGTTTTCCAGAAGATTTTAATGAACTTCCCTGAAAAGAACTGGAACTTCTAAAAACCATGTGGAGACAGTATATACCAGAACTCTTGTTTTTCCAGATTCAGCAATACACCCAGTAAGGGACTGATGTATTCCTTTACAATAAAGCTTTCACTTTAGGATTTAATTGTTAACACCTAAATTTAAAAATGATTTATAAAAACTAATTTTTCGTTGTTTTTCGTTGTAGTTAATATTGCATTATCTACTTATATAAGGGCTTTTTCCAGGTAGTAAGACCACATTTTCTCAAAGTAGAACTTGGTTTGTGACACTCCCTGACTTTCCTTGCACCAAGATGCTGCATTCACATGTCCCCATGCATATCATTGTATAGTGAAATATTGAAGTCTGCAGGTCAGATGTCAAGATATTGACTTCAAATGTAAATGAAATGCTGTTACATGGCCAAATTGTGAACACTACTTTTAAAAGTGATATAAATAATGTTATAAGTGGTACTCCACTCAACATGTGCAAAGCATTGACATCTTTAAAGGACAGATGATCAAATCTAATTATAGCTTTAGCTAAACTAGGACAGTGTGGGACTAGAGGAATCTCTGTACCAACTGAAAAGTGTGTGTGTGTGTGTGTGTGTGTTGACTTAAATAGTGTAAACAAATTTGCTGTTTGTACAGCATACTGTGTGACACACCCGGAGCTCAAGAGTATTTGAAATTCTCATTTTGCATCATTTTATTGTTTGTGATGGGGAGATTTAACATGAATACATCTACTGTAAGACTGCTTTCAACAAGTGTAGACTCTTACTTTCACCAAAGTCTTACAGTTACTAGAGCCTTTGGACTGGAGCTATTGAAAAAATATTTAACTGACACTTTAAGTTCAAGATGGGAAAGTTCCAAAAAAGAAGACACTCGATAGCTTGTTTCTTAGCTATCTGTTATTAAGTCATTTATTTAAAATTCAGTTTCTACAACTCAAAGCAGGATAGAAATGATTTCAAGATGCTGCAGCTGAAATACAGCAATTCATCCTGAACTTGAAACATAACCTTTGTAAGGATAAATAAGGCAAATGGATCGAAAAATGCAAACTGAGGGATTTAAAGTGAACATGCATTTGATAAAAGAAAAAGAGAGAAAAAATATACAGCATACGAACAGTAAGTATTGTAAAGACCAAATGGTAAAACATATAAAACATACTGCCTATGACTGTACCTTAAACATTATTCTGCCAAAGAAGGAAACTGGAAAATGGCTAATTTAGTTCTATTCAAAGATAGTGAATATCTATATCTCTATTTACAGTCCATTCTCATTAAAAAAGAACTTGGATTAAGCACATTTCCTGATACAATGCAATTTTTTACATGGTCCTGGACAAATTTATTTCCCCTTATTGTAAATGACTTCTTATAACACAGATTCCCTGTTTGTGCAAATTATTTGGGAGCCCCCTCAGGGTAGAAAAAATGGAAATAAACTAATTGCCCTACTTCGAACACTTGAATGAAAAGAATTGGAAAATGTATAAACTTGTTTCCATATTACCATCTCTGTACTGTATTGTTGTGCTGTTTTGGGACTACTGATCCCATGATGCATTTTGAGTTGCCATAGTGGTCAAGCGTCAATGTTATTTCTATGAAGCCGTGCAAAAAACATGCATTATCCTTGCAGACAAAAGTGGAGATGTTGAAATCGATGCATAATGCACCACCATGCAAGAAAAAGAAAGATGTTGCTGCCGTCAGCATTTCCGATTTGCTCAATACGCTATTGCTGAGGACGCCTTGCTTTTCTGGTTTAAAAATGCCAATGATCAGAATGGGATTTCAAGTGCAGTTCATTTGCAATGTATACTTCAGAAAATGTCAATTACAACCATATTTTCAATTAAATGCACAATATTTTTAAATTTGTAATAATATTCATTGTACTGTAATTGAACTTTGACCATGATGTACTACCTGCAAATACATTAACAGCTGAACAGAGATCAGAGGCCCTAAATCATTATTCAACTTCAATGAATCTTACACGTGGAAAGGTATAGTATACTGCAGGGGTGAAATTCTGCCGGTACTCAGTACCGGGACTTATTTTAATGCCGGTACTAGGTACGGGAATTCCATCCATTCTTATGCAGTCCACGAGCGTAACTGGAAAGCAGCCTTGTCACAGCAACTAAACAATCATTAAAATATTCTTGAAATTAACCAATGGATAACCTATTTACCTTAGTTCTTGGCAACAAGATCATAATTATTTGGCAGCTTTGGTGTTGATCATTATTAAATCAATTGGTCAGTCTCATCTGGCATTGGATTGATATGATTGGTCAATCACGTTGTCAAAATCATGCATTTATTGGTTTTGATGAGCTAAAGTTGGTACCCTCTTCTCACATTGACAACTAATTCTCTGTTGGAAAGCAATGGTAAAGATGGTTATTTATAGAATGAATGACATCTGAAGTAAGTTTACAATTATGAAATGTTTAATTTTGGCTCCTGATTCATATTTTTTTCTTTTAAACCTTCAAAATATTAATATGACGGAATTTGTAAAATATAGCCATTTTCTGGGGCATGTGAAAAAATCCATTTAAAAGTATGTGTATCAATGCATTCTGGGAACAGCTCTACAGAGAAAACTAATATATATATATATATATATATATATATATATATATATATATATATATATATATATATATATATATATAATTTTTTTTCTTAATGTACATAGTGAATTTAAAAACGAAGTTACTGAGTTTTTGAATGTTACTCCTATGAAAATCAAAAAGTACAGTTATGCGTGTGTCCACGCTAGCTACATAATTATTTCTCGTGTTCAATTAAAACTCCTCATAAATCCAGTTGGTTAATGATCCAGAAGTTGATTGACATTTCTGCAAGATAAAAAATGCCAGTTATAGTAATTAATTTTACAATAAAAGTCTAGCTGGAAACATTTTTAAAATTAAGAGCAGCTGCTGTTACTATTGGTAATCACTATTGTTGATTTTAATGCAACATTTTTACAAATATTTTCATTTGTATAATATCTGAAAACATTCGATTACAGTAAATCTTTATTTCACTTCTCCAACGGAATGTCGATGAAGGCTGTAGCTAAACATACCCACTGCTCTCCCTTTCTCTTCTTACTAAACTGAACATGTTGCATTTTAAACCGTTTTATGCTGATTCATAATGTAGAGTGGTAGAGTGTTACGTTTCTGCACTCATGCACTGGGGAAGGTAGACATGCTTACTTGTCTTTCAAAAAAAATCCTTTTGAAATGATTTTAGTCTTAATTTGATGTAATACTATACTATGTATACATTATCTATAGCTATATTAAAAGCATATTTTATTAGATTAGGAAAATCTGATAAAAGCATTATAAAAACAGGAACTTTCAGTGTTATAAATAATTCTGCCATGCTGAAAAGCAAATCTGTTTTAAAAACAATTATCCTGAAAAGACTGGAAAGCTGATTGTCAGAAAGAAAATCACACTATGATGAAAAATCTATTGAAAAAGGAGTACGGTATGCAGGCCCGGCGAGAAAGTTGGGGCCCAAGCTACATCATGTTATGTAACTCAACTCAGTCACAGAAGTCGGTTTATTTCAATTTCAATCTGCTTTTAGTTTGGTTAATTAATCACAACACTTGACGTGATACATGTTTATAAGTGTGAGGCGTTCTTTCCATTCCCTGTTAAGCATGGAATGAAAACATAAATATCACTCAAAATTGAAAAATATTCAGTCTATGGCAAAGATTTTCCACAAACATAACCTTCAATCATGTTTTTGTTGCTGGAGAAATAATATTTTAGAAGTCAGTCCCTAAAGTTTGAGAACCGTGTCAGTAGGTCAAACATACAAAGAAAGCCGTTGATCTTTGGCCAAATGTTTTGCATCACCCTATATAATTAACACATTTTGCTTCATAAAGTCGAATGAAACCTGCTGAATACTGTTACGTTAACATCAATGGCTCCAAAAAATGGGGAGGCAGAAAAAAGGCACAGGTCCCTTTAAGCCCCCAGCAGTAGTACAATCTTCTTATTGTCTTCTGACTGACAATATTTTTTATTGATTTATTTATTTATTTGGCAGACACATTTATCCAGAGTGATTTACAGGTGATACATGGCAGTACTGTACAGGGTTACAATGCAAGTTTAATATTTAAATACAGTATAGTTTACAGTAAGTGCAAATAATACTATTAAAAAACAATATGAACTAGGATGCAACAAGTTAGGATTACAGCAAGAAAAAGCTACAATTACATATTAGTAGTGCAATAGTTCAAAGATAGTGCATCACCTGAGGATCCAGTAACGTGGTGCACAAGTCAGACAAGTAAGAGAGGTAGATCAAGAGATCTACAAGTGCAATCTAAACAGGTTTTACCCCAGTTCGGCTATTAAACACATTTTCTCCACTAGCAAACAGAGAAAAGGAAACAATAGCCCATCATAGTTTATTCTAATAAACTTAACTGTTACACACTGCCAGATTATGTTTAAAAATGCACTGTATACAACATGAATATAGCATTTAGATTTCAAGACCATATCACTAACATACTTTGCAGACAAAAAAATCAAGCACATCCTGTAGACTTCATTTGCTAAACTTAAATAAATGGCCAACAAAATAATGATATACTGTACAGGCGAAAAGACAGTGAACGAGTTTACCTGCACTGGGGAAAATAAACAAATACTCATGGGGAAGGACTAAAATAATATAAATACAACCAACACTAACAGAGGAAAAACAACACCAACAACTAGATTTCTTCCCAGAGAAAGCACGTGGTATCATAATATGAAACTTTGAAAATATTTCTCACTTTACTGACCCTACTGGTGTCACAATGCAATGCAGGAATGCAGTGTCTTCAGGGAATAGTGGTTTATCTGGTACACGCTGAACAGTGTTTGCAATCAGCAGAAATGCAGAGGAAAACTACAACACCCCTAATCCATGCATGTCAGCAACGCTGGCTTCACTTTTAACTTTGGTTTAATGGGACTAAAGTCAAGGGATTTTCCACGCTATTGAGCAGTGACATGGTTTGTTTTTTGTCTACCGTCCCAGATGTTGTTTGTTTTTTTTAAATGTTCTTACCTTTATGATGGATTTCATAATCCTGCATCCTCAGTAAAGCAGTGCTTCAGCGGGAGGGTTTGAGTTGCTCCACCAATTAAAACCAGGGATCAGACTACGTCATCTGCCATTGCTAGTACTGTAACGGAGGCTTGTCTCCTCTAATGAAAAAAACTCTCTGGACCCCTCCAATTAAAACCTGTGCTCAGATCACATGATCTGCTACTGCTAGTACTGTGGTTAATAGCAGATAGGAGTTTATAACAGAGACTTGCCGCCTCTGAGTAGCCAGAACTACTGTTAATATAGGAATGTTGAATCTAGGGTTTTGGTTAAAATGTCATTTTTTCTTGCATTTTAGACAATAATTTAGTTTTTGTTTTATTGAACGTTATTATATTATAATTAGGGCTTCTAATTTTCAGTTTTAACCGATAAAAACCGATAAAACACCTCTGATGAAATCAAAATGAAATCGGTGAATGTCCAATAAACACCAGAAAAACACTGGACATGGTTAGTTAGTTTGTTGACTTTACCCCTTTCTCTGCAAATAAATAAATAAAATACAGTAACCAAAAAAACCTTATTAGTGCAGTTGGGCAATGTCCCTCCTTCCTGACTTGTATCTCGCATTGATTCGTTCTGATTACTTTAAACCCACCCCAACTACTGAGTGGCAGCACATTCATACATTTCTATTGCAGGATTGTAACATGTGTGCGAGATTTAAAACAAGATTACAATTACTTGAAGCAGAGGATTGTTCTTGCTCACGAGATTTAAAGCTATATAACAGTTCCATCATAGGGAGTATTTACACATTTGTGGAATTTAAAACTGAATTAAAAGTTGTGTTGAAATTTTAAAAAATGCCCAAACACACAGAAACCCCCAGAAGAACATAGTCGTGACCATAAGGATTTTGTTGTGGAAGACTGCAAAGGAAAGAAGGTACAAGTTTGCAAGTACTGTTGAGTTCATACATATTGTGACAGAAGAAAACGGCCAAGAATTTTGTAAAGTAATCGAAAACAATAATTTCCTACAATATATAAAAAGCGAAAGCCCCGAAAAAAAAGATTTACATTAAACTCGAAAATAGCTCAAAATAAGCACTGAAAAATGAAATTAATAAAAACTGAAAAAAGAAGCCCTAATTATAATGCTAAACAACCAAAATTAAAAAAAAAAATAAATCAAATTTTGAAGTCTAACATAAAATACTGGACTAATATTATGGTTTCTTTGATTACATGAATATGTTTTTTTTTTTTTTAAATTATGTCTCACTCCTAAAATTCTCAGTGATGCAAAACTTTTGGCCATAGATGTACAGCACAGTACACTTGCCAAGTATGTTCAGACCACATTTTAGTACTTGTCATTATTACTTCCCCACTTGGCAAAACATTGAGAAAACTTCTTAATACTTTCTATATCTGTAAGTCTATCAGATATAGATGAGGATATTTCCCTGTCACACTTACACTATGAATATCACACTTATATGTGAAAAACCACATATCCCGTTGTGATGAAACTTGGTATTTTTTTGCAGTTATTGAGAGTATTCGATTCTGGAGATATATGGGGGGGATATATGTCTGTGATGAAACTTGGTGACATTATTTAGCACAAGTTACTGGGAGCACCAGATAGTGGGTATATATGGGGTGACTCTCAGTCTGTATATCTGCCATCTATATGTCACCCAGGTCAACCCTGCTTCTTCAAAAGCAGTGTGTAACTGCGTAGCACCGGGTCACAACCCAGGAAGGGTCCGACCTGGGTAGAGCAGGCAAGTGTGAAAGGGGCTTAACATTCAGCTACCCATATGAAAAATATTTGAACATTTCCAACAGATTATACGCACATTTATTTTTATATACAGTATGTACTTACACATATATACACACATTCATATATGCTACAAATCGTAGAAATGTTAATCTATTTACACAATATAATATTATAATAACAAGTGATCTCAAGAAGAAATCCATAGCACAGTTCAGTGGTATGCTATCTCATGTAATCACATCATGATGCACAGTATTGCATATTATTGCTGATGCAAAGCTGCCAACAATTTTCTGCAACATGCATTCTGAAATGAAGGGACTAGGCAGACATACAAATCCTTCTATGCTTTTATACCATTCAACAAGTTGAGTGTTTATGTGCTACTTATACCATAAAGTTACCTCCTTGACAAACTCATAATAGTAAAAACACAGACAGCATGAATGCACTTTATATTGTCTGACCATACAGGACAACTTTTAGAAAACAGTTTTCTGCAAACTCTTTCATCTTCAGCTATGCAGTAGATACACTTTAAAAGCCATTATATCGCACTGGTTCCCCTATTAAATTAGTGGTGATTTCAGTGGTGTTTGAGTGTCCTTTGTCCCATCTCTTGGGACATAATTGCTGGCTGTTAATGGCTATCCTTTATTAGGTGGGGCCCTTGCTCAATTGAATCCCTGTTGTTAGTTTTGGCGTCCATCGTGAGAGGAGCATGCAAGAGTTGTTTTAGGATTGAATGCTACAGCTTGCTGGACCTGTGACACAAAATAAATCATGCTGCTGTATTGTACACATTACTGTACAATGTGAAAATAATACATTATTATTTCAAATTGAATCGAAATGATTTTAGCGCATTTTCTTTTTTTTACTGTAGCCTACTTACTACACAATTAACACAAAATAGACAATGGTGTTGCATTGGCATGCTGTGATAGTACACAGTACCTTACATATACTGCACACTCTTTACAGAAATAAATCAATTTTAAATTTCCATAGTAAATGTTACAGTGTACGCGTGGCTGCAAGTAAAACACATAGTCCATCTGCTACTTTTGTTTTCTGTTGGTATGAGTCAGACTTTCTTTTCTCTGCAAAAAGCAAGTAAGACTTCATATTTAGAATGTGCAATATTGTCGTCCACATCTTGCGTTTCGAATCACTGGAGTCCATTAGTATTTCTGATAGGTGAAATGGTAGCCGTATCAGTCCAGAGATGAAAAACAAAGAGAAGGAGAGGCGATACCTTTTATTGAACTAACTAAACATTAATTAATCATAAGCTTTCGAAACCTCAGAGGTCTCTTCTTCAAGTGAAGTAGAAAAGAGGACCTGAAGAAACCTCTGAGATCTTGAAAGTGTTTGATTAATTACTGTTTAGTTAGTCCAATAAAGGTATTTTCTCTCCTTCTCTTTGTCTATCAGTGTTTCTGAAAGCTTCCAACCAATCGATGGCAGTTAGTTTAAACTCTGTACAGCATGAGTTTATAGGCCCTCTTTTAATCCCATTCTTAATTAACGATTCAGTAGCTACTTGTATCTGTTCTTCTGTTTATTTCCATCCTGTCTGTAGTGTCAGTATAACATTTTTTTTTTAAGTGTGTCTCTTTGGATCATGCAGTTCACAGTGCCCTAGCATCACATTTAATTGGTTATTATTGGGGGGCATACATTGTGTTCAGCATATTCGGTGTCTGTATTAGTGAGGGACTATTGTATATAATTCTGGGCAGCAGTGTGGAGTAGTGGTTAGGACTCTGGGCTCTTGACTGGAGGGTCATGGGTTCAATCCCCAGTGAGGGCACTGCTGCTGTACCCTTGAGCAAGGTACTTTACCTAGATTGCTCCAGTAAAAACCCAACTGTATAATGGGTAATTGTATGTGAAAAAATAATGTAATTGTATGTAAAAAATAATGTGATATCTTGTAACAATTGTAAGTCGCCCTGGATAAGGCGTCAGCTAAGAAATAAATAATATAAATATGATACATCTAAATGTGGAGAATATTCTATCATGTAATGCATGCACAAATACTTAACTAAAGCAGTCTGTAGTATCCTCAATGGAACTTGGATTTTAACATAATGAATTTTTGTGACCAGTCATAATTCAATACATTTATGCTACAAGTTTAGTTCAAGAATACTGTTAAATATAAGTTTGATTAAACAATTGCTACTGTATATGTGCAAAGAGGCCCTGAAGTTGTACAAATTCTTAAATCACCACTCTATTATTCTGTTTTCATTTTAGTAATCTAAAAAAGCAAGCATTTGCCAGCATATGCTTTGCTATCTGCTGTTTTATCAGAAAATACATCTACACACATATACCCTAATTAACCACACACTGTACTCACTTAGCATACCAAACCTGATGCTGCAATAACCTGAAATTTAGTAAATTGGGGTACAAAATAGTGTGCATGAAAATGAACTGTAATTGGATATGACTATAATTTATACATAAAAACAGTTTTTAATGAAACTCATCCTACACCAAACAACCATTCCATTGCATATCTGAACAAAGAAGACTATGCATTGATCTGATTCAAACATTCAAAATCCTAAAAGTTATAGACAATGTCGACCCAGGGGACCTTTTTGACCTGAAAAAAGAAACAAGGACCAGGGGTCACAAATGGAGATTAGATAAAGGGGCATTCAGAACAGAAAATAGGAGGCACTTTTTTACACAGAGAACTGTGAGGGTATGGAACCAACTCCCCAGTAATGTTGTTGAAGCTGACACCCTGGGATCCTTCAAGAAGCTGCTTGATGAGATTCTGGGATCAATAAGCTACTAACAACCAAACGAGCAAGATGGGCTGAATGGCCTCTCATTTGTTAACGTTCTTATGTTCTTATGTTCCTGTCTGTCTGTTAAATAGTAGACCCAAAAAAAAGTGTTACCGTTCACAGGCTCTCGTTCCTGGCAGGGTTTACTTGAGGCTACTCTCCTAAAACAGGATATCTAAGATGATAGATCCTGCCAAAATACTGTGTAACATAATGTGCATCATCAGTTTTGTTCTTTTGGAAGAAATGGACGTGGCCACTTGCGGCAGTTTTGGGGTATTTCAACACAACCACTGACCAGATTGAGGATACCTTGTGATGTAGATTGGCTGCAGGTGTCTGTTAGAGTCTAATGCATGGAAACATTTTATTCTGATTGGTCGCACTGTGATGTGTGAACATTTGATTGGCAGAAGGAACAATGAAAATCCAATATATGGCAAATGTGGTTTGTTTGGCTTACCATTCACATCTGCTTATTGAGTAATCAGAGGGCAGGAGGACTAGTGGAGTTAACATAGAAGCCATGTGCACAGTATGGATGAAGTATGGATGAAGCTTTGTTCCCTTTAGTTAACACACTCCCCCTTTTCCACATGGGAGGTAACAGCTGCTACGATTTGCAAAAAACCAAGAGCAATCAGATGCCCTCGAAGCAAATGGTTGTGTCAAACTGTCAGCAGTCACTATTGCAGCTTCAGTGTTCATGGTTTGTTAAGTGTCATTTTCGTGGCTTCTGATGATTTAATCAAAAAGCATTGCTAGATTGAATAGTGTATGAAATTATTTCCCCCAACAGATAAGCCTTAAGGGGATCCCCTATTATAAGGAGTATGGAAAACCACCATGAATGGCATTTGTAGCTAGAAACTCATTGATCTGAAATCAGTTCTGTAGCATCAAGAATGTATTTTTGCATCTTTAGTGACCAGAAGCCAGAATCAAAATAGCATGGGCTGTGTTTTGAAGCCAGTGCAAAGAAAAAGGTGTATTTTCTGAGATGAATAAAATAAGCAATAAACAACCTGATTGCAGTATAATAATTGTTCTCTGAGTAGGTTCTTGCTAGTTTTCCTCTCTGATAATGTGCCATTGCCTCAACACTTGCTGTAGTGTATAAAACAGGTCTCCTTTCTAAACAGGTGTTTACAGGTCAGGGTGTCAGGGTCATTTGGGGCTGCTTTGTATAGCTTCCAGATATTTTAATTGTGTGCTTATTCTGGAACTGTTTCAAAGGATTTGTACAACATGCATACAGTGGCGAACACTGAAGTTGTAAAGGGAGTATGTCTTTGAGTGTTCTGCAAATGGAAATGAGCTCAGAATACTAATAAAAATCTGGCATTTCACGGTTTCTAAACTTTTTAATTAAATTGACATTCACCATTGTTTCCATTATGTCTATCAAACTACATGCTGTATGTAACCTTTTAAAGTATGAGGGTCAAAGAGATACAATTATACTTGAGTTGTTATCTGAGCAGAAGTACCAGGGTTGGAATTAATAATATTATAGAAGGCTATATCCCCCTTGATGGGTGTAATACTGCTGGATGTTACCAGTGGAGGGGTTTGGGCCTATTTATCCCTCTAACCAAATCCCATACAAACCAAACAATGTGTCAGTATCGGAGGGTTACTGTTAATTTGGTTTTCTATAGGGTTTATGAGGACCTTTATCGGGTTGAGTTTCCCCTTAATCCATGCCAACACTCACTTGAACTTCAGTCAAAACTGCTGTTCCATTAGCTTATTATTATTATTATTATTATTATTATTATTATTATTATTATTATTATTATTAATCAGTTCTTAGCAGACACCCTTATCCAGGGCAACATACAATTGTTACAAGATATCACATTATTTTTACATACAATTACCCATTTATACAGTTGGGTTTTTACTGGAGCAATCTAAGTAAAGTACCTGAAGGGTACAGCAGCAGTGCCCCCCCCAGGATTGAACCCACAACCTGGAGCTCTAAACACTACTCCACCACAGAGACCCTGCATACCTTCCACATACTGATGACTATGTTTCTTATAAGAATCCATACTCACACTTATACAGTCTAATAAACAGCCTTTGCTGACTGATCCACATTTCCCTCCTGTGTGTAGTAAATGTAGCTGTGACTTTTACTTCAACTCAGGGTCTATAGGGGGATAATTATAGCCTGCAGTGCCACAGAGAAATTAAAAGTAAGATAAAGCATTTTGCCTCTGCAGTAACATATGTGTTTACGCTATTATACCATTAGGCATTACGCCTATCTGCTTTCTGGACTACTGGGGTGAATCAGTTTTAATTTTAATTTTATAGTTGTATATCTTTTTAATGTCTGTTGAGCAAGAAACTTTGATTACTGATTCTGTCAGCAACCAGAAACCACATGTGATGTTTAATATTTTAAATGTAGACTTGATTTTAAAAAGGTGGGTCAACGTTGTGTGCCACTATGTATTTTTAGTGCAAGTTATGAATGTATGATCTGTCAATGACTCCCATGTAACTCCCATTAAGTGGGTATACAGTTGTTTATCCTCGTCCCCCTTGTGGCTTGGGGGTAAACTTGTCCATTGGCAGTAAGACTATAGAGGTCCCTGAGTGGCTCACCTGGTAGAAGCGCAGCCAAGTGGTGCACAGGGTGTCATACAGCACAGGTTACTGTTCTGGCTGTGCAAAGTAGGCCAGTCTTCTCTGGGGACTCCGAAGGGAGCATCACATTGGCTCTGGTGCTCCTGTGGGTTAGCGAGGCAAAACTGGCAGGAGCTGTTTCTCCTCATCACTCTACAGCAAATCCTGCTGGGCAGGTACCCAGTGAGCTCAAAGGCAGAGACCTGCAGGGCTTGCCTTTGTCCTCCAGAGATCGGTAGCTCGCTAACATCCACTCTTGAGGTGAAAAAACAAGCTGGCTTGGTCATGGGATCAGAGGACACCCACTGAACTTTTGGGTCCCCTGAGCCATGTGGGAAATTGCTGCAGTGAGGGGAAACGCGATTCGGCATTCCAAATTGGGAGAAAAGTTGAGCGTAAAATAATAATTGGACACACAAAAAAAAGAAAGTAGGACTATATTCCCCCAAACAACAATAGAAAGAGAAAAAAAATGTTGCAGAACAGCAAAGGCCAAATGCATATCCTATTGCCACCAATACGATATGCAGTCCTACCACAGAGTTTCTCCCACATTGCTAGATCTTTATAAAAGCGGGTTCTTGCATGCTCCTTCTTTTTACATTGCTTTTGTAGGTGCTCCACTTTGCAAGCTTATGTTTTGGGTTGTTTTGCAGACAATAAATCTGACTGAGAATGAGGATCTCCTCCATGCTTCTTCAGTTGCCTCTTTTCTCAAACCAAACCTCTCACACCCATATGCATAGATGGTATCCCCAAATTTATCCAGCTTCTTTTCTACTGTTCCACTTACATTTTCCAAAAACAAGCAGAGATCCATGTCAACCATGTGCCAAGACATTTTCTCAGCGGCTCTTGGCCACTTAACCGTTGGTTTGCACCCATTAAGGTTCCTTTCTCTCTCTTTGGTTCATCTGACGAGGCTCACCAGGATCATTTGTTTCATCACTAGCTGTATTATTTCCTCCTTTCAGCTGCCTCTCCAAGCTATCACATGGTCTTTCCCTTGTTGCCAGCTGCACTATTCACAGTAGACACTTGATTTATTTCAAATCTTATGTAATGTATTATACACACATAGATACTCATTCTCAGATAGGAAATTGACTACATAGGGCTAAAAAAAGGAATCCTTGGGGCTACATCAATAATTTTAGAAGTATGCTCTCCTGGCACTCTATACTGCAAACAAACAGGAGCTGTAAGAAGATGGAAAAAAATATTCTGCAAACATGGAAAAAAGCTGTAAGAAGATGGAAAAAAAGATGATGTCTCATGATTGCATGCTGCGCCGCCGGCCGGAGGCTGTGTGAGGTGATGTCTCAGCACTGCACGCTGCGCCTCCGGCCGGAGGCTGTGTGAGGTGATGTCTCAGCACTGCACGCTGCGCCTCCGGCCGGAGGCTGTGTGAGGTGATGTCTCAGCACTGCACGCTGTACTGCCGGCCGGACGCTGTGTGAGGTGACGTCTCAGAACTGCACTATGCACCGCCGGCCGGAGGCTGTGTGAGGTGATGTCTCAGCACTGCACGCTGTGCCGTCGGCCGGACGCTGTGTGAGGTCTCAGGACTGCCCCCGTGTAGTTGTGCAAAGGACGATGGGAAGGAGGACATATTTTGGGGAAATTGTTTCTGTAAATATTTGATTGTTATTAATGGTTGCGTTATTGCCCTTTCATTGTTGTCTTGTTCTGTTACTGATTGAGAAGGTTGATTTGTTTCATTGTTGTTTATCTCAGTATATTACTGTGGGGTTAGGAGAATGTCTGCATTTGTGGGTAGTGGGCTGTCAGCATGTATGAGTGAGCTAGTGAGTGAGAGTGGTTTTACACTGTTTGTTGGTTTCATTAATAAACAGCCTTAAAAGAGCTTTGTGTCTATCTCACAACGCGCGCTATTCTGCCAGTAAGTCGGAGCTGTGACTGTGGTATGTGAATAAAAAAGGTTACCCTCAAAAGGGGTTCAAATGCAAACCAAAAAGGTAAGCAATTAAAGTGTAATTACATGTAAGCATATCCTGTGATCTTCAAAGACTTATGAGATATGCTATTTTTTATTATATATTTTAAATATTTGATCCTGTTGTTGCTGATGAGGGGTTCATTTTAAAAGGATTTAACAAAGTAAGCTTACATTATTAGTATATTTTAAATCAAATTTTGTATGCCTTTGCATTTGTTTTAAATGTATTGAAATACCTTTTTACCACTTCCTTCGTCTCTAGTACATTTCAGAATGACTTACCAGTATATTGCTGCTGTCTGTAAGTTTGTTTTTAATGTACCCAGGTCAGTTTCTAACTAAGATTGTGCTTTCCAAATAAGGAATTGGCTAATTTTAACAAATAATAAGCTAATACATAAGATGATACATGCACTGAATGGAATCATTAAATAATCACTTTCCATATGGTCCTTCAGGCATCACTGTTGTTTTGATAAGAGCTGTCGCCTAGACGCATGTTCCCAGAAAAGTTCCTGCTCCACAAACTAACCTAGCATAAAAAAAACACTGCATCTGACTTTTGATGAGTAAACAGACTTTCTTTTTTTAAAAACCTACATACATACAGTACTGTGCAAAAGTTTTAGGCAGATGTGAAAAAATGCTGTAAAGTAAGAATGCTTTCAAAAATAGACATGTTAATAGATTATATTTATCAATTAACTAAATGCAAAGTGAGTGAACAGAAGAAAAATCTAAATCAAATCCATATTTGGTGTGACAACCCTTTGCCTTCAAAACAGCATCAATTCTTCTAGGTACACTTGCACAAAGTCAGGGATTTTGTAGGCATATAGTCAGGTGTATGATTAAACAATTATACCAAACAGGTGCTAATGATCATCAATTCAATATGTAGGTTGAAACACAATCATCAACTGAAACAGAAACAGCTGTGTAGGAGGAATAAAACTGGGTGAGGAACAGCCAAACTCAGCTAACAAGGTGAGGTTGCTGAAGACAGTTTACTGTCAAAAGTCATACACCATGGCAAGACTGAGCACAGCAACAAGACACAAGGTAGTTATACTGCATCAGCAAGGTCTCTCCCAGGCAGAAATTTCAAGGCAGACAGGGGTTTCCAGATGTGCTGTCCAAGCTCTTTTGAAGAAGCACAAAGAAATGGGCAACGTTAAGGACCGTAGACGCAGTGGTCGGCCAAGGAAACTTACTGCAGCAGATGAAAGACACATCATGCTTACTTCCCTTCGCAATCGGAAGATGTCCAGCAGTGCCATCAGCTCAGAACTGGCAGCAAACAGTGGGACCCTGGTACACCCATCTACTGTCTGGAGAAGTCTGGTCAGAAGTGGCCTTCATGGAAGACTTGCGGCCAAAAAGCCATACCTCCGATGTGGAAACAAGGCCAAGCGACTCAACTATGCACGAAATCACAGGAACTGGGGTGCAGAAAAATGGCAGCAGGTGCTCTGGACTGATGCGTCAAAATTTGAAATATTTGGCTGTAGCAGAAGGCAGTTTGTTCGCCGAAGGGCTGGAGAGCGTACACGAATGAGTGTCTGCAGGCAACAGTGAAGCATGGTGGAGGTTCCTTGCAAGTTTGGGGCTGCATTTCTACAAATGGAGTTGGGGATTTGGTCAGAATTAATGGTCTCCTCAATTCTGAGAAGTACAGGCAGATACTTATCCATCATGCAATACCATCAGGGAGGCATCTGATTGGCCCCAAATTTATTCTGCAGCATGACAACGACCCCAAACATACAACGAAAGTCATTAAGAACTATCTTCAGCATAAAGAAGAACAAGGAGTCCTGGAAGTGATGGTATGGCCCCACAGAGCCCTGATCTCAACATCATCGAGTCTGTCTGGGATTACATGAAGAGAGAGAAGCAACTGAAGCTGCCTAAATCCACAGAAGAACTGTGGTTAGTTCTCCAAGATGTTTGGGCCAACCTACCTGCCGAGTTCCTTCAAAAACTGTGTGCAAGTGTACCTAGAAGAATTGATGCTTGATGCTGTTTTGAAGGCAAAGGGTGGTCACACCAAATATGGATTTGATTTAGATTTTTCTTCTGTTCACTCACTTTGCATTTAGTTAATTGATAAATATAATCTATTAACATGTCTATTTTTGAAAGCATTCTTACTTTACAGCATTTTTTCACACCTGCCTAAAACTTTTGCACAGTACTGTAGCTTTTGAGAGTTGGACTAATTGGGCAATTACTTGATAGTATCGTGTAAGTTCTGCTTAAATAAACACTCGAGTGACAAAGAGCTCTTGTGATCTCCATTGTATTTGAAATTTGCCTTGCGGTATAAAAGATTTATGTTTGTATGATGAGGTTTATTGCTGGAAACGTACAGAACAAAAGAACCACACAGATTGCTGTGGTTTTTTGTTTGGGTTTTTGCTCCCTCTCTGATTAGCATGTTTTTCCCTGCTGTATCACTTTTGTCATCACAATATGTGAATGTAGTCCTTCAGGGATAAACTTTATGGAACCTTGAATATATAAATCAAATTGAAATTGTGTGCAAGTTCACTGCAAAATGTAAGTAACATAATTTTGTGTTCACAACTGTTTTGTGCAGTTCTCACACCTTGTTTAAAGTTCACATATGTCAAGTTACCATCAGAGTAATCCAATGATCTAAAGTGCATCATATCTAAACACTGGCATCCTTTAACTCAACCCTCCTGGTGTTTTCTATCAGGGGTGATTTAGTGGTCCCGTTATTGACATCACTAAATAAATAGTTGGCCAAAAGAAGTTCGCGATTAAGCAGGTTTACAAGTTCAAGGACGATGATGTGATTGCATTGTTATGATGTAATTTGCTTCAGCCCATAGGAACATTGGCTGATATAACTGCATTAATGGAGACATTGGGTGCATTAAGTAACTGAGCGTCTCAGCAATAATTGTTCCGCTCACTCGGCCCACTGATTAAATCTGCTCTGCAGTGCTCGGGGAGAGCCGAACTGAGCATGCTGTTAAGTGAATTCTTTCACTGAGCTGCTCTGAGCGGCTCACTTACTAACGCACCCATTAATAATAGGGATGGTGGTGGTGGGGCTCTGTCATTTCCTTGGGTAAGTCTTTTAGTTATTAAATGTAGAATGTTTTTCTCAAACTAATATTTTAAGGAAGGTAGAAACTCCATATCTGAGCTTCGATCTATGCAGCATCAACTGAGAGCTTGAATCAAAGATGCAGCATCTTTTGACATCTTTTGAGTCAAAGTGCGTGAGGCTGGGAAGCCATACGCTTTGGGCCTAATACCAAGAGTTATTGCTTAACAGAAGGGGTATTAGGACAGGGAATATATGAAAATGCTTGACTCAACATTTACAAAACAGATACACTTGCCATTTGCAATTATGCAACAAGCATTCATTCAAATGTCCCTAACTTTTATTTTTTTAACACATGATGGAATTTGTGTCAACATTAGCACCAGAATTGTAGAATATGTGACTGCACTGGAAATAAAATGCCAGTGCTGACTCCTATATTGGGTCTTATAGAAAGGATTTTTTTGAAGAGGCAGAGATTAATATCAAATCAAAGTGTACGCTTTTATATACACTTAAAATATTCACATGCCTTCCTGCAAATGCATTATAGCCACCACATATATCTTATTTGTCACAGTTCATGATATTTTGGTTGAGAAAAAGGATCCTCATATGTTAGCACACTTTTCCTTTCCAGTGCACGAGGGAATACAGAAGGGAATGGAGCGTAAACAAACTCCTGTTATTTTTTTCTCAATGTATATGTCTGAAACTTTCCTAACTAGGCCAACAAGAATACAAACCCTGTTTGAGAAGACTATTTATATATTTGTTGATATAAATAGTATACTCATGCAGGTGTTGGGGGAATTGCCTCTCTCAGAAGATCCTATGGGCAATATGTAAAGCCAAGTAGAACCTGCGTTTGGCGCACAGACAATAATCAATATAGGAACGAAAAATAGTGTTTAGATTTTTTTTTTTAGCCATGCAGAGAGAAAACAGGGAGATATTGTTAGAAAGACAGTAAACAAACAGATTGTTGGAATTTGTTGAACTTGTCTTATCAAACTAAGAGAAGATAATAAGCTGCCACCTTAAATAAAGCAACTCGTCCTATCATTTTACTTCTCCTGCAATTTAATGATCACCAGTTTACCAGGAAACCCTTTCATTTAATTCAATTGTGTAATTATGCATTCAGTATCTTCAAAGTTAGAAAGCAGTTTACATGCCTTACTAGGATTATACCATTTTAGATGTAGAGCTTTATTTGGTAGGATAGTTGTTTTTGAAATTCAATTATATTTAATTGGGATGATGGTTATGTAAGAAGCACATCTCAGGATTCGGTAAACCATGATAGCGAGTTGGTAATTGTAATAACTCAGTAGACGGCTCTCATCTCAGTTGTCCCTATGACAGACTGCTTAGAACTTTGCTTAATGAATGACAATCCATTAACTATCATTTGCATTAAGCAACCTCACGTCTGCACTGCACATGTTTGTTGATTGAATGTTGTCCTTTTTAGCTACTGTACTTATTGAAAGTCTAGCTTCTAATGAGAAGTCTGGAGACCTATATTTCTAGGGCTACTTTACTGCTGTTAGGCCAATGCACTCAAATACACACAGTTAAGCATGTGATTATTGTCTTAACTTTGCAATTGTTCAATTGTGTACCACATAGGTTTTGATAAGATGAAGCTGTTTGGTTACAAAACATAGCAATGATGTGAAAACACTGGATGCTTCGTACACACAAAATACCAAACGTGAGTGTTATCAACAACAAGCAATCACATTGTTAATTGTATTTTGAAAACATACTTAATTTGAGTAAATTACTTCAGAGGATACTCAAAGGTCAATTACGTGTTGTCAGTAAAGGGTTTTTAATATTGTTTGTTAAGGTCAGAATATCCAAAATTGATCGGAAAATATGTTGGAGGGGCAAGACAACTCCCTCCAGCTCTTTTTAATGTGATTTTACGCTAAATTCCAAACTGACACATTTAACAAAATACAGAAAGTTTCTTTGCCACGTGACTCATACAAACACACATACTGTGTTTAGGGAGGGACACCTTAATATTGTGTTGCATTTTAAGTTTAAAAAACAAACATTTTAATGCTAACCTGGAGCCAGCAACACAAAGCTTCAGTGTCAGCGATCAAAAAAGCAGGCACAAATAAACGCTTCATGAAATTCCAAGTTGAGTCATTCTCAAAAAGTAAAAGGAAGTACCTCAGGGAAATAAAGACCATCTTGCCAAATTTTTAAAAAAAAACAACAAAAAAATAAACAACCTACTTGAGTAAATGTCTGTGACTGAATCACCCAAACAGAAATGTTATTTTTCCAGAACATGAAACAAAGAAAAGGAATTTTAAAAAGGCGTGATCCTAAGAAAACAAAACAATAACTGAAAAAATCATAAAAATTCATGAAAGAATCATAAACAAAATGGATCTCTCTGTATGTTTACCACACAAGATATCAATAAGATATCAATGAACACTTAAACATAAAAGGGTTTATTTTCTAACTTACCACATATAAAGCACTACTTCAAAAAATGAAAAACTATAATAAAATAAGCATTTTAAAAGAAACTAGTGTGTAAACAGGTATATGTACATACAAAACTGTAAAAATGAAAGTAGTTTTTAACTTAAAATGAAAGTAACACATGTTTTCCCTGTGTCAGTCAGTGCAACACTGAATCCAGGTTGAGCTGCTGCAGCCTGCTGCTTTGCAGTTTTCTGATCGAAATGTTTTTTTTCCAAAGCGCTGTGGCTAGCTTCAGGATTAAATCTCTCCTACTGATATTTCCCCTGTTGCATTCCAT
Source organism: Acipenser oxyrinchus oxyrinchus (assembly GCA_030684275.1). Lineage (NCBI taxonomy): Eukaryota > Metazoa > Chordata > Actinopteri > Acipenseriformes > Acipenseridae > Acipenser > Acipenser oxyrinchus. Next base: position 28,367,054 of record CM060256.1, on the reverse strand, counting down.
GTACAAAATGAAGCAATTGATAGCTGCCATGTCCAGCAGAGATAACAACAGGCTTGTACATATAAAAAATAGAATATTGTAGGTTATATTCAAAATAAAAATATGTATTGTAAAAGGCAGTCAAAATGACGGCTTTGGCACGTCTAGGTGGGCGGGATTATAACTTCCTTATTTCACTTGTACTCGTATCTTACCCTGATGTAACTATCAACAGTGTTATCTGCTCTTGAACTGCCCTGATATCAAATCATACTGTGTTTTGTATTTGCTCTTATTAGGACTGAAGTCATTGTATTTTGTATCTTGCTCTTAATTTTACTGTAATTATTGATATGAAATAGAAATTAATAATAATAATAATAATAATAATAATAATAATAATAATAATAATAATAATATACATTGTTGTTCAGCCCATATCCACATTTTAGTATTCTACAGTCTGGCTTTATCAAGCCTAAAAATATTAACAGCTTTGAGGAATCTAAAGCAAGCTCATTTCACCTCTCTTTAAAACCTGAATGTCAACTCCCCAGACGTCTCCAGGTTGGAGAAATGTCAGTGTTTTGGAACCATTTGGTTTGATTTCAGGCTCTTGGCCATCTGCCAGTGATTGAAGTACTTACTCCAGGCTTGGTAGTCCAAGGGGATTGGAAATGGTTAGACAGCCCATTAAAGGGCCCTTGTTGTTCTTTCCATAACCTGGGTTTCACTCGAAATGAACTTCTTAAACCTAGAGACCTGTATCGGGAATTTAATGGAACATAAACTAGTGTCTACTAATGCTGGTTATTCATCGTTTACCTCTTTAGACCTGTATACAGTACATCTTACAGACTGAACCTTGTGACAGGTACTTTGAAGAAACATAAGTTATTCATAGTAGGAAAGCTGTCACTATTAAAAGTATCCTTTATTTTGGCCAAAGATCTGTGTTATGTTTTGCTCAACCTTTTTATCTGACAATAAACCGACGCAAGCAAGTGCATTCACCATTTCACCTCGCAGTGCTGTGTGTTTCTTCCGGGTCTGTGTATCTTGCAGGTCAAACACAACAATAGATCATCAATAGAAGTAGAATAGTTTTTATGCGGTTTTTATGCGGTTAAAAAATATTAATAAACAACAAAGATATGATGGATTTTGTGTGATATATGGCCACACCCACTCAAAAACCATGCTGGCTGGAATAAAACCGGAAGTTATGTACGAAAAGGTAAACACACATGGTGACTGCCGCTGAAAACATCGAAGATGAAGTCGAAGACCTAATTAATTTTAGCGAACAAGGGCCACAATCCTACATTTTTTAACCGCCGACGAGGCAGCAGGATCCCCAAATTTGTGCTTGATTACCAATAATATATGCTTCATTATCTATACTCTGTAATTTAGTTTATATTAGTTTAGTGATTGTCTGTTATGGCCTATAATATCCATTTTTGCCATATTTTGTCTGTGATCACAGGCCACAGACTCAAAGAACAGCAGACCACTGACAGTGACACTGTGAAATCTTTTCAAAGACAATACATTCATTTATTTATTTATTTATTTATTTATTTATTTATTATCTCACAAACCTGTAGGCCAGAAGGTTGTGTTTTTGGTAGGCGTGGTGGTCCGTGATCCACATTAATCACATTTTAGTGGCCTATAAAATGTTTTTTTTTTGCCCGAGTGGAGGGTCTTATTGCTTTTATCCTTCAATGTTACATAACAATGTTATCATTGTTATTTAACTGTATTTTTTTTAAACATTTTTTTAGCTTCCAAATGAACGTTCTACAAAACATAGTCATCCATGATAACAACATTCCCTGTGAGCTTCTCTATAAATTAAGTGTACAAAACATAGGGCTACTGATTATCGACGATCACAGAATCATGGACAGAATCACGGAATTAGGCATTGGGAACGGAATTGGCATTTTGGGAAGGGAAATCTGCTTTGCAACTGCACCTTTAAAAAAAAAAAAACAGCACAAAGTATTTTACCGTTTCTCCTATACAAAATAATGGATTGCTTTGAAAACTACACTACCCAGAAGCCCAGCGATGACGCTGGTATAAAACGTTTTTGTATGCTTATTTAGATAAAAAGGTGGTTTTGTGGACATTATGCTGATGGACTGCCTATCTCTGTTGCGGCGCTGCCTGTGTTCTGTGTGAGTCGAGTTGTTTAAAAAACCAACTAGCTGTTTTGTGAGAGTTCTATTCTGTGGAATAATTTTGGAGTTGTACATACAGAAAAGTGAAATGGTGTGGGATACGTCATGTGTTGATGAACTCTAATATCCATCAACATGGAGGAGCTACTAATAGCTGAAGTTTCTCAGCATCCCGAGCGATTATAAAAATAAGAATTTCAAGGACGCTGGTTATGGGTCTATTGGATGACCCAAAACAAATACTAACTGCTTACACCCCGCATTTATCCATTTACTTGACATCCTGTGTCATTTGTCTGATATAAACATAAAGTAATTAACCAGTTGCAAGCCGACTGATTATTGTGTATACAATTGTGAAGAATTTGTTCCCTTTTTTCCTTAATAATAACAGCTCCTATACAATGTATAACTACAGATACAGTACCACAGTCCAGTCTTGTTAAGTACAGTGCTGGATATATAATAGCTGTTTCTTTGTAGAAAAAGGCTCTCACATTGTATCCCAAAATAAATATCATATTTTACATACATATCCTTCGGTAAATGAAAGGCAAATATTTCTGAGTGGTGTTCTGATATGGGAACTTATAACATTCGATCCTGATAAAAATTTCTGGAGATGGATATGGTCGTTCACTCTGGGTTCAAGCAGTTCAAGAATGAGATACATTTTTTGGGTTGTTGTACAGTGCTACAGCGCTTCACAACCGTCGATGTGTGTCCACCAAGCAAAGTGTTATTGCCGCGCGCTGCCCTGCTTCGCTCCCTGCAAGCGCTGCCGCTCCGCTCATGTGTGTCCTAGTCTTAAAGCAGCACAGGGCAGGCGAACACTCCAGAGTCTTAAAGATTCAAATAAGGGAGCTCATGCTGGCAACAGTAAAATGGGCAGAAAGGTTTGGTGCTTGAGAGAGAGGAGACAAAGACAATGTTAAATCCAGTAGGTCTTAAAAGAGAAACATCAATAACCAGCCAGGTTTATTATTTTATAGTACTTGTAAATAATAAGCCGTTGAATTTGAGAACTGCAGTCCCTATCTCTGTGTGTCTTCATTTTCACACAACGTTACATTATTATTACTGTGGATGGTGCAACATAGCCTGGGACAGTATAGGAGGCTGTGTGGTCCAGTGGTTAAAGAAAGGGGCTTGTAACCAGGAGGTCCCCGGTTCAAATCCCACCTCAGCCACTGACTCATTGTGTGACCCTGAGCAAGTCACTTAACCTCCTTGTGCTCCGTCTTTCGGGTGAGACTCTACAGTAAGTGACTCTACAGCTGATAGTTCACACACCCTAGTCTCTGTAAGTCGCCTTGGATAAAGGCATCTGCTAAATTGTGAACACCATAGAGAAATCCTATAGGCCAGTTTAGGCATCAGTCATTCACAGTTTGATTGACGTGATCAATCCACCATTCACACGTTTTGAGAGACTAAACCCTCCCACACATATCCTAAAATGTCGGAAGCGATTGGTCAAACACAGTGTGCCCAAGCACTGAGTTACTACCGCATATGCCAGGGTACAACAGAGACAGCATAGCAGTTGTGTCCAATCCTGGTCCTGGAAGGCCGGTGTCCCTCTTGGTTTTTGTTCCAACTGTGCCCTAAATTACTTAATTAGAACAATAATTGGTAATAATTGGTTCAATTAAGTAATTTAGGACACAGCTGGAGCAAAAACCAGGAGGAAGACTGGCCCTCCAGGACCAGGATGCTGGCATACAGTAATCAATAGCAATCGATCAGTTCTGCAAATAACTATTGAAAGTAAGATTAAGTTTGCTAAAAATAGGCTCTTAGATCCCCTAAATGTTGTATCCATCAAAAGTTGCGCCAATCAAAGCACTATAAAAAAATATAATACAGACCTTTTTGTTTGCTTGTTTGACTTCCACATCTGACATTGAATAACACAGAGAAATCATATACAGGGCAGTTTACACATCAATCATGCACTTTTTAAATGATGTGACCGATACACCATTCACGTATTTTGAGAGCTTAAACCCTTCTACACACTCTGTAAAAAAAAACTGAAATGATTGGATGCTCACAGCCGGCGCTACAGTTAGATTTATTTTAGGACGTACGCCGTACACCTCCTAGCACTGAAGGGGTTAGCAACATTCTGTTATAAATACAACTGGTGGAGCGATATTGTTTGATTTGTTTTTGTGATGCGGTTACAAACATTCTAAGGGAATTATATCCCTCTACCTCAGCCAATAAGAATGCAGGGTCTTTTTCCATTGAAGTGTAACTTATTATAAATACACAACATTGCTAAGCAGTTACAGAGCTTAGTCTAAGGAAAGTTATTCTCAGAATTTAGTTGTTTAATTTAGGTTTAGACATTCCGGTTCTTTCTTTTTTCATAATTATCATTGTAATATAAACAGAATACTCCATGAGGATAGCTGTAAACAACCCATACAACTCCTTTGGGCGCGTCTGGGTTATTCAGCTATCCTCATGTTGCTATAATAAAGCTCTCAGGCATTCTTGTTGTTTTTCTGAAAAACTGATGCCAATGACTCTTTAAAGTGAAGTGCTTTCTTATTTTTGAAAACTAATTCTAATTACAGCTACTTACAAGCCTCTAAATAAAATGTTTGTCATTTGTTTAATGTTTGATCACTTTCAGTATTGGGTAAAAAATAAATGTAGTAAGTAATGAATTTGAGAATCTAGCACAGTATGTTTTCCTTAAAGATACCTTATACAATAATAAATAATACAATTAAAAAAAAACAAAATACTGCACATATTCCAGGTTCTTGTCTTATTTTATTATACTTTGAAGGATACAAATTATTTTAGACATTTAATGGGATCCAGGCCAGAACACACCATTTGATTTAAAGTGCTGTATTCTGATAAGAGTAAGTCATTTAGCCCTAATACCAATTGTGTATAATCTACAATCAGCTCTGTCAGAGCTCAGTATTCATAACTGGACGGGAGAATGGGAATATGGAGGTCACCAATCTGATTCCACTAGAGGTCAGTGGCACATCTCCACCCTGTTCCTGCTCCAAAGAGTCTATATATAACATATGTAAGTAATAAGGCCTGAGAAGGTGTGGTGTGATATATTCTAATATCACCAACCGCCCGGGTCGTGGTGGTATTACAGTATATCACACACCCTGAAGTGCCTTATTGCACTATAAAATGGGTTAACCAACTAAATTGAAAAAAAAGAGAAAAAACATGTTTTAATTAACAAAAAAAAAAGTTTTAATTAAATATCCTTCCGCCTAAAGCTGAGCTAAGAAAAAAACAGTTCCATATACAGTAACTATAAAAAAAAACAACCAAAAAAGCTTTTTTTTTAATATACGTAGATTTATAGATGATGAATTGAAAATTGCCATTGCAGCTTTTCTGCATTGATTCTGCATTGGTTATACTTCTTGGTTTGTTCATTACATTTTAAAGTAAAATATTAACGTCCATTTTCATCATGACACAAATGAATCTGCCTTTAAAATCACACACACCCTTCCTCACAAGACCTGGAACAGTATCAGATGACAGTGCTGTTTTTCTTTTTTTTCTAAATCATCCTTTGTTATCTGGGGTAGTAACAGGAGGTATCCATACAAGATTTGTGTTACCGATTCACAGTGGGGAGAAAGACGTTATTTGCATGGATACTTATCAAACTTACATTGCAGTTTAAATTAAATTGCAAGAAACAATGTAGGGCACAGCAGAAGAGATGATACCATCATACCTGACAAATGTATGTGGAGAGAAAGGTATGGCAGGAATTGTTGAGATGCATTTATAAATATTCTGCATCAGCTCACACAGCTGCACAGGGGGTGGGACCAGAGACAGCAGGCAGGCAGGCAGACCAACCGGAGAAGAATGGACAGACCGGGAGCAACGGCAACAAAACATCACTTTAACCACCAAAGTCTCTTTTAAGCGTCACCCAAATCTTTTGAAAAAAGCTGAAAGTTTAAGATATATTTTTAAAACTCTTTATTTTCCAAATCGGATAGGGAAACGCTTCTGGGAGAAGGAGCAGAGCGACCAGAATGGCGAGTTTTGAATTGATTTGAATACTTTTGCTTTTTTCACAACATTAATTAGTCATTGGTGTCTTATTCAGACTCATTCAATATCTCATGTGCACTTCACTTTCCCAAAAGGTTAACATTTACATAAATCTCGTCGATCATGTTTATTGCGACAAATTCCAATAAGTCTGCCGTTTTCTTTTCAGAATTCTAGTGGCGTATGGATATCTACCAGTGCCCCTTTTTGAAAAGCATTGCCGACTCATGGTGATATGCTATAATAGCGACACCCCCATGTGACCTGTTTTGACCAATGAGGATAGAGTATTTAAAATACCCATTTTATAAGGGCTAAATAAATGTCAATCACCATCTAGAGTGTTCTGTTTATTAAGGATGTTTGCTTTTTACTGCCATCAGTAACTCCATCCACAATCATTTTTGAATGTTTTAATTTCAAATGGTGAAGCATTGAACTTTCTTTTTGTGGTATTACAATTTTGTTTGGCATAATTATTTACATACTGCAGTTTTCTCGTCCGGTTGCTCAAAATACTTCCAACCATGGCTTCGACCTCGTTCCTTTGTTTAGATGTCATTTTATTAAAAATATATAACAAACGTCAGAAGAAATGTGTGTCATTAACTTTCTTACTCTGTGGTCTGGATACCATACCATGTCTACTAGAGCATGAACATAGAGTGCACCAATGAAGCACAAAACGAAGAATGAAGAATAAAACCCACCTCAGTGTCAGTCTTTCTGTTGCACCAATTAGAAAAACTACTTGGAGGCAATTGCCAAACACCTTCCTTTTTATAATATATGCCCCTACTCTGGCACCACAGCAGTCGGATATGCCACGGACTACTGTATATGATGATAAATTGCTCAAATGAATACATATAAAATATGCGTTTGGTGAAATTTGTCACATGACCGGTTATACATCTAGCATATTATTCAACGTTTAACCACTTCTTTAGAGTTTATACATTTAAACAATTACAATTATAAACAATTATACAATTAAAATTCCCATCCCTACAATGCATGTTTGGCAAAATTTTCCATTAGCTACTTTTTCTCAGCACAGGTTAAAACCAGGGGAGGACAGCAATGTTGCGATCTTCAAAAAACTGATTTTCATCCTCGACAGGCCACCAACTATTATAAAACACGTTTAATGATTTGAATGTGTTTACTTATGGTCAAACCATGCTGTGTCTCATTGCAGCAGTGTGGACTAGTGGTTAGGGCTCTGGACTCTTGATCGGAGAGTTGTGGGTTCAATCCCAAGTGGGGGACACTGCTGCTGTACCCTTGAGCAAGGTACTTTACCTAGATTGCGCCAGTAAAAACCCAACTGTATAAATGTGAAATAATGTGATATCTTGTAACAAGATATCACATTAAGAAATAAATAATAATATCAAACTGTCCCTGCTGTCTGTTCTATCTGCAGCCTAATCTGCAACCAGACATTTCTCAAAGTTTGCCTAAATATATAACATCTACATCTTATTTCTGTGACAACCCATTTATATTGACAAATTACATTTATTCAATTTAGAATGACTTTGAATCACTATTAGTTTCTTTACAACTACTGGACTGGAATGGACAAATCTGTCTCCTATTTTAAGTGATTCTATTAATTATCTGAAGTATTACCACATATTGTTTGTAGCCCAAAAGTTAAATAACTGCAGTGGTTGCAGTGAATTGTGAGAAACTAGTGTTGTGGTTTCAGGTTTAAAAAATAGGATGGAAAAATATTTGTATTAAAAGACTGGCGCTTTTCACTCAAAGGCATGAGGGAGTATATGCCTTGTTTAGATTATAATCCTATGTAACTAGAAACAGCTCATTATAATTTAAAGATTTAACCGGCAAATGGTGTTAAGGGTTACTAGAGAATGGAAACTTAAGATCCTTGCTGAGCCAACACAAAATGCTTGTAAGAACAAAGGTGTGTAAATTAGTAATTAGGTCTCAGGACTGCGAGCCGGGAAATCCTGGGTTGAAGTCCCAGCTCAGTCACTGATTTACAGACTGACCTTGAGCAAGTTTCCCAGCCAAGTCAGTGATAGGTAATCTGTCCATCCGTTTATCTGTAAGTAGACTGGATTCACTTAATCTACTTTTTTCATAAATATACATATATTGTAGACATACACTGCCTCTCCACTTTATTGGGACCTGTACCTCATATCGGGGTGGGCCACAGTTTGTCCTGATCGCAGTCTTGACACGACGTGCAATAGACCCCACAAGGTACTGGAAGTCGTCTCAGGGATGTTAATCCATTTGGTTTTTAATATTTCACACACTTGGTAAGGTACTGGAAGTCGTCTCAGGGATGTTAATCCATTTGGTTTTTAATATTTCACACACTTGGTAAGGTACTGGAAGTCGTCTCAGGGATGTTAATCCATTTGGTTTTTAATATTTCACACAATTGATAAATGAAGGTAGATTGTGATGATGAATGCTTCAATTAAGTTCATCCAAACATGCTCAATTGGACTGATCTCCATGAATTGTGATAGCCATGGATTTCTGAAGTCTCTGTTATGCTCCTCAAACCATTGTTGTGCAATTCTGGCAACGTGGATGGGTGCATTACGTAAACTATGGCATTCATTCAGTCTACTAGAGCAAAGGACCAAAGTTATAGAGAACTTTCCCCACACTGGGGCTAAAAATGGCAAGGCAGTGTAGTTGTTATAAAACAATACATTGTACAGTTTTCAATAAGCAATTGTGAACAAAATTAATGTTGTAACAGCAAAATATTCGATTACTACATACTGTCAACAGCTCTTCTTAACCAGGGTGTCTTTCAAATGATGAGTAGTGCTACACACAGCGGTTAAACTCTGTACATGTAAAATCCCCCTGGAAGTGAGATTCAGCATTTCAACTATGCTTTGAATTTTTTTTTATCATTTTATAAGATCCTGATCACCTGTTTAGTAACCAGTTACTTTAGAAGAAAACAGAAGATAGCTTCAGGGAATACTTTAAGAGCTACTTGCATGAATGTTGATTTGTACCTGCAGCTGGCCAACAGTTTTGCATCAGATAGATTTTAGGATTGAGACAATTCAAAAAATATAATAATAATAATAATAATAATAATAATAGTAATAATAATAATTTGAACAGAATTTAGATATTTTATTTAGCATTATGTAATCAAAGAAACTACAAAATGATATCGCAAAAGTCTACCGGAAGCCATGTTAGATTTCGAAATGTCACATTTTTCAATTTTTGTCAGTTTTTTCTTCAAGTATATGGAAACCTACAAAGTGGTATGTAATTCAATATGTTAACGTAACATTATTCAGCAGGTTTCATTCAACTTTATGAAGTATAATTGGTTAATTCTATAGGGTGATGCAAAACTTTTGGCCATAGCTGTAATATTTTAAATTTGTCCTACAACTGCCTGATTGTAGGCTTCAGACAATCTCTGCTGTCAGATTCATTTTTGAGGCCAACATTCAGTTAATAAGAAGCAAGTTCAAGCCAGACCCTGATTCACGTCTGCTTCTTTGCAGAAAGTTCTTGCCCACATTTTCAAATGTTCCAAGATGTGTCCAGACAGCATGCCAACCCTCAGTAAGACAGGTCTGCCTGAGTGATTTTAATTATTTCAGAATGTCTGTAGAAGCTTGATTAGCAGCCCCAGGCTCCAGAATGCCTTTACTCTTACAGAAGCAACTCCTGTTTAAATGTAGGTGAAGATTTCATGTTTAAGTGTTGCTAAACAGGCTGTAGAGTTTAAAACACAAAACATTACTTTCCCTAGTTTCCTGTTTTGTTGTACGTATTCATGCATATTCATAAACCTGTTCCGCCCTGCTGAACCTGTGCCAGAGTGAGCAGGTAGTAGGACAGATGAAAATGCTCAACTTTGGGAAAAGAGTCGGAAACAGATTAAATGTTTTTGATTTATTTCATCAGCCAATGTTATGAATTTCAGAAGATATTCTGACAGGAAGACCCGAAGCATAACGTCAAACGAATATAGCTAGTCAAGACTGATTTATGACCAGTGATGTGTTCATAAAAATATCAAAACAATCACAATTATCTTTAAAAAGATATTGCAAGAATAAGTACAACAAAACAGGAAACTAGGGAAAGTAATGTGTTGTGTTTCAAACCCTACAACAATTTTAGAATGATTAAGACACCTTAGATTATAATGTACTGTCTGTCTTCAGGCAACTCTGATCTATCCTGATGCTTGGTTCTTGGCTTTAGCTGCTCAGGTTAAAAGGATATGGTCTGCCTGGTGTCACATTCAGCAATGTCATCTGGGATTAATGAACTGAATGGCCTATTGGTAGACATGCTTCATTTTTCTATTTTGAGACTATTAAAACTTAATTTTAAATATTCATAAAATGCTTACTGCAATGATAAATTGCACACCAAGAACACTCTGGTTATTAGCTGAGGTCAGAACCAGTTTTTCATTTTTTTTTTTATCTCCTAAACAGAAGCCTTGTCTCTGAAATGGGAAAATGAGAGAATGACATAAGCACAGCACCATTTTTTTCAGGTAAGGTAAAATTGTTTATAATTAAAAAAGAATGCATGTACAATACAACACTATGAAGGTTAAACTATGATACTGGATCTTTAAGACTGCAGAGTTTGGACTTACCCTTTAATTAATAACCTACAAAAAAGGCACAACAATCTTTATATCTTTCCCCAGCAAAAGAGAATAAAAAACAAATTTGGATTATTATGCTGCATGGGAAAATATAGCCTTCCCACCAAAATAATCTTAATTACCAGGGTTATAATGCCAAAATGCCAAAAAATAATTGGGTAACAAATACAAGTTTCAATTAATTTAAATTCTATAAAGAGAGCTTAGGAAATACCAAGGATACTAAAACTGAAATTGATAGCATGCCTTTTGCAAAATGTCCCACATGCTCCATACTTTGATTTCTTTAGCTGTCAATTACAACATCCAGAAATTGATTAGACTGGGATCAATGACAGACATCAAGAAGCATGCCATAGCTTTAATGTTAACACCAGATCTGTAACACTATTAAGAATTAACACTGCATGTCAGATTATGACTAGCCATTAATTAAAGCATATGTATGTTTTCAGTGCAAAACCTCTGCCTGTGGAATGGAAAAACTGTACATATTAAACAGCATATACGTTATAAACAAGACCGTTTTAACCAGAGTAATTCCCCATTAAAGCCCATGTTGTTTGGCAGGGACATGCCTCCTCAATACGTTGTAAACGGAACTCTGTTCTAACCTGTATTTGGTTTCAAAAGCTTGCATGCATTATTTTTTAATTTTTTAAACAAAGCTAATCTTTCTCCAGACATTAAAATGCTATGGCTCCAGCTTTCAGACAGTAACTTTGATTCATTATACCCACAATGTATGGAAAAACCAACTATAATACAGTTACAAATTGTACTTGGAAAAAAAAACAACAACAACAAAAATATCACATCCAGTGTGGCAATGTATGGTTATATAAAGTTAAAACTTTACATTATTACCAATTTGTTGTAGGTATTTAATACCATTTTTTTCTGAATAAAAAAAAAGAAAACTCCCATTTCACTTACAAAACCTGAAGTGTTGCTGACTAAAGAAAAGATCCTGGGCTAAGGCCCAGAAAGCCATCAGTGGGTTAGATTTTGGATTTAAGGTGATTCAAGTAAAATATAACATGTTGACAAAGCATAACATTAGGTAGTAGATTACGTTAACAATTAGGCATGCTTAAAATTCAAAAGGTAGAGCACAGCACACAGTCACGCGAAAGAATCAGGAAGTGCAGTTAACATATTTATTGAATGGGGAAATACAATTTAAAGTTGCTGCAGTATGTCCACTGGTTTTCAGAAATACGTGGTCCTCCAACACTAAGTTCTGAATATGGCTGCATGACTGGTTTGCAGAGCGAAAAAAAAGCAGACTGCTCGTTTTCGTCTCTCCCGAGAGAGACGAAGCCGTGAGCCAGTTTGAATAATAATCGGACATTCCAAAATTGGGAGAAAAATGAGAAAATGAATAAAAATAATTGTTAAAAAACAGGTACAGTATTATTGAAACTTTTTTCAAGTTGTGCTACAAGATTTGGCACCAAAACAATCAGGCTTTATGGAAGAAAATGTAATTTCAAATGTACAAGAAATGACTTTGATTACATAATATTTTAATATTATGCTTAATATTACACAAATTTAGATTGTAACCTTTGGGAAAAGATAAATCCCTATATTAGAAAGACTGCTGTAGTGGCATATAACATATCAAATAATAAAATGTATAAAGTTTTTGAAATAGGATTCCTACTGGGCAGAAAAAAACAACATTTTACATAGTTGCAGTGTGTTCCAGGATATAGTTTTAGCATCAAGACTTTTAAAATAAGCTACATATCCACTGGGGCCTAATTCATAGGGCCTATGAATGTCAGGTTCCATTTTAACATGCTTTTCATAGCATATAATCCTGAAACAGTGTTAAATAAGGAGTTGCAGACATTTCCCAGTGCTAGCTTGTTTAAGTCTGCTATATATGAGAATTTCGAAAATCTCATTTACTGCCAGGGAACTCATAAATATTGTGGTTATTAAGTTGCACACATGGTAAACTTTTTTTTTCTTCTTTGGCTGAATTACATAATTCTAATTATTTGGATTATCATGACCTTTTGATGGCACATTTGAAGTTAAAATTGAAAAAAATAAAATCCCTTTTTGTGTAACATGGGGTGCAGTGAATTTTCATAATATAAAACCCTATACATTCAGTTTCCAGACAGCTGGAGTTCAATTTAGAGTCATTAATTGCCTTTGGGAGCGGTCCTTAGCAACTTGCCTGTTACTGCAAAAGCTTGACACAAATGTGTTTTTAATCATCTGGGCTGTTGTTGTGTGGAAACAAATATGATGAAAGATTTACCATATGTCATTGTGATGGGTGACAGTGGTCAGCAAAAGAATACATGTGTCTGCCATTTTGTAAAAACCAGATGAGAAGTACTCAAGGTTTTGGTGCGTTCCAAACTCCCCAGACACCTGTCAATCAAGCCTGAGAATGGGAATCTGGTGTAAAACTCAGGAGTCGTTAGAGATTGCCAGTCATCCAGAGAAGCAAACCTAGGCCTAACACAGAAGTTTGTTGCCACTCACAGTCAATTTGCTGGACATTCTAAACACCTTCATGAAATGATACGTTACAGGACAGCCTCAAAAGGGAATGTTTTATGGGCCATGAGAACAGACTGTAGTTTTTACTCAGACTCAGCCAACACGTGACCTCTCTCCCTTCTCCCTCTGTCTACATCTCTGCATCTACCTGGTTTCATAAGCGCATAAGCAGAAGTGCTGCACTGGCACCTAATAAAATAGCTTGTTGATTGCACATTCTGTTGCCTCAGCTAACTTTTTATTGTTTAAATGAAATAAAAATGTTCAAACTAACTTGACTATTAAAAAGTAAATCTAACTCAAATGGATTAAGTAACATGAAAATACATGTTATGAGTTTAGTCAGCCCCAGAGAAAGTTGTCATAACAAAAACTAAATGAGTAGCTAAACTTAATTATATTAAGGCAATGAGTTTACTCAATTTTTTTTGAATAAACTTGACTTATCAGGGTTTTCAGTGTATAGTCTTATTGCATGTAAGTGTTTAATTGTTTGTAACCTCCTTATTATGTCATAAATACATTGGCCCACAAGCATAAAACTTACTTTCTCCTTTATCCTGTTAGTAATAGTGTTTAAAATCACAGTATTTCATCGGGTGATTATAAAAGTCATTTAACATCAAAAAACATCACATATCGCAATGTTAAAATAATGGGCCCTGGGCCCCTTAACATATTATTCATCTGATTCATAAAGCTGTATGGTGCTGATAATTTACCCTTACTGGCATTATAATTACCACGTGCCTCAGCCCAGGCAGAGAATAAGATGTGTTTATTGGTCTAATTTCCTAGCATAATTTATGTCTTTAGGAACATGTATTTAATTACATGTTTAATTATCTGGTAATTAGGTTGTTTAATTATTTTGTTATTTTGTTATTTGTAACATATACATTCAATTGCATCATTAACTTGTTTCAACAGGAAAGTCTACTTACTGGTTGGAAAGCATAAATCAGGTTTGTAGCCTATTCATTGCTCTAAGTGGAGAAAATGGCAGGTTTCGATGTTCTTGTGTGTGTGTGTGCGATTTATTTATTGCAATTATTTTAGGGCTGTAACGTAATTAAAAAATTAATCACAATTTATCTCATGATTACAAATATAATCTTAGTTAATCTGTGACCTCCTGCCAAGCTAAATAATTGTCCGTCTAGATGCAAAACAACTTATTTTGGACCTATCCTTACTGCGCTTTAGACAGTAGAACACTATCACAGCAGATAATTAAACCAACCTTCTCCCGTTAACTCGTCTCGCTGCTAAAATATAAATATATTATTATTTAGCAGACGCCTTTATCCAAGGCGACTTACAGAGACTAGGGTGTGTGAACTATGCATCAGCTGCAGTCACTTACAATTACGTCTCACCCGTAATTGTAAGTGACTGCAGCTGATGCAGTGGCTGATGTGGGATTTGAACCGGGGACCTCCTGGTTACAAGCCCTTTTCTTTAACCACTGGACCACACAGCCTCCTATATATACTACAGAAAGTTGTATTTAAATATTTGTATTACTTCTTGACGTTTACTTTTTTTAAACTTATTTTCGTATTAATACACTGGAAAAACTGGACCATGGTAGGCCATTGCTTCTGGAAGTTGTCCCATGCACTGGTAACTCAGTGACAGACCTCTGCAGTGTGTATTTATAAAAGATCTAGGTATCATCCTGCGGAACTCTGTTACTTTGGATTGGATTTGGGGTTGACCTTAAGGGCAGGGGCACCATTTAGTGGAGGGAGGGGGGCAGTTCCCATAATCCACCATCTCACGGCTCTTTTCCTATTAGCGGGAAAATGTTGCTTGCGCTAGTTTCCGAAGTGATATTGAGTCAACAGACTGCAGGACAGTGGGACAGTTGGGACGTGGTTTTCCGTCCTCCTCCTGGTAAGTAAAAACTCTAACTGGCAACTTATTTTGCAATGCTTAGATGACAAAATCGTCCATATAAGTAGTGTCAAAAGCATGCTATGTTTAAATGGGCCACTAGATGTCATTGTTTTACCTGCCTACAAGATGTAATAGAGTAACAAGGTCCATGTTTAAATCAGATGTGTTCAATTGTGTTAATTGAACACGAATGATCTAATTTAGACGCCCTATTTAAGAGGCTCTGTGTGTTTGCCTCAGTGAAGGAGTATAGGGAGCAGACGTAAGTGTGACACCGCTGTAGCACATAACACAGTTAAAGGGAAAACAACAAGAGAAACATATTTTTGGCCATGATACAACTCTGTGCGAATCAGAGCTATTTCAAATCCTGTGTGGAATTACGGTTCATGACTGTCTACTGTCAAATATTTACGTTCTGTTGTTTAGGATGGATAAACGGCATAGACTTTCTGACTATTAATGTATAGGAAGCACTCCCAAGAGGAGTTATGTTTTTGTTTATTTAGTTTTATTTTTTTAAGAACATTGTGAAATAATAAACACTTCAAATTCTGACATCCTGCAACAAACCTACATAAGGCCACTTTGTGACAGTAGCTAATGGGTTAATAAATTATTTGTAGGCAGTATCTCTAAGTTTATCATGAGTGTTTGTGTCTGGTTTTGACTCCTAATGTACTACGGTGAAAAGAAAAGTTACTGTTTTCCCATCACAGTATGTTAATCTACTTGTAGAAAATTTATTAAGTGTTAACTAAAGTGTAAAGCGTCCCCATGCTTTGTTCGGTCTGATTATTTACACTTTTACAACCTTAATTATTTTCTTTGTGTTTTAGAAAAATAATTTCCAAAACTTCTATTTGAGAGAATTATTTATAAATCTAATATAAACTGTACTTGTAGCCTAATGAACTCGAGTCTCATCTGAAAAAAACATGTCCTGTCACAGGAGAACTTTTTAAACCAGGCAACAAACACTCTTTAGCAGCGGTTCTCAAACTTTGCAGTACTGCGACCCCCTTTTACCAATAAAAAATACTTTGCGACCCCACTGCCCTGTGTTAGTTAGTATTACAAAGTAAAACATGGATTACAAGGCAATATCAACAAAACGAATATAGGAAATGTTATTGAAATTCTAGAGCTGGTTGCTTCCACTCACCCCGCCTTTTGAATCGACTAAGAAGCAGATATGGACACTATACATCTCACATCTTGCATTATTGAACAGGTCAGACAAGTATTTTTCTGGCTTAGTTGGTGTGAACAGGATGGCTTGCGTGGTGGCGTCAGACCTGGAAGAAGCACAGACAGTCAGGACTGCGAGGTATGCAAAGCGCTGATGCGTGTATTTATTAATCAAAATCACAAAACAAAAAGGATGAACAAAAACACTTTCCCGAAACACAAAACAAAAAATAAATAGACATAACCAAACCAGTATTGTGCTAGAGTACAACCAGCAATTGTTTTTAGATCCATTTCTTTCTCTCACGACCAACGTATCTCGTTCCGTCTCCAAACACACTCTCCGTGCAGCCAAAGCTGCAGGTCTTTTATATTATGGCTGGTTGTTAATTATCTTATTAACCCCTCGGCCATAGTTTGCACGAGTTTAATAAATCTGCGTGACTGTCAGCTAATTCAGTAATCACTAGCTGATCAGTCACGCATTCTCACGAGAGTACTCCAATAAAATACAAACAATAACAGTAATGGCGGACAGCTATTTCATCCGCCCTGCATTTTAAATAATAATACAAATACAAAAGTAATACAAAACATAAGCATAGGGGCGGGGTGTACCCAGTCACAGTTGTCCATCAGGTAACATTGCAAAGGGCCTGTTGGCAAGGTTAAAGAGCTATTCCTTTCTTTTGAGGCTCTTGGTTTTAGAAAGAATATTCAAGATTTTGAACAGTGCTTCAGAAGAACTGCAAAATGAAAACCTGAGTTTAGTAGCAAGCAATATTGCTGCTCTTCAAGAAATGAGATCATCTGAAAGCAAATGGAAGAAGCTGTGTCATGAAGCCAAAATCATGGCCAAGGAAGAAATTACTATTCCTGGTCAGGCAGTAGCAACATTTGACCTCAGCAATGCAAAAAGAGCAACGGCACAAAGAACTAACAAAAACTGGCCCACTTTTTTGTTTCTGGCACACTGGGTCAGTCATTCCACATGATGTTCCCAAGAAAACCTAACTGCGTGTAATCCAAACTGAGAGTTTTCTTCAATATAACAAACTAAAGATAATTGCAGATCACTAAGCATCAACAGGTACCAATTTTGACGGCCCTGATGCAGAAGTAGAAGTTGCAAAGATGCACATTGCACCAAAAAGATTGACATCAATTTCTGAATTCAGGAATGTTCTGAATGAATTACCAAGGGGTTATCAGTCTTTACTGTCAATTGTAGATATTGTGTTGAGCCTCCCAGTTTCTACAGCATCACATGAGAGGTACTTCTCCATGCTCAAGAGAGTTAAGGACTGCTTAAGATCTTGGCCTGTGAGTGTGAAGCTGCAAAATTCTTGGATGTCAACAAAGGCATTGACAATTTTGCCAAAATGAGACCACAATGTTACCCATTATTTTAGCTGATAGCAGGTGTTTTTTATTTTTTTATTATTTTATTTATTTCCCTTTAAACAGTGTTGCACCTTTTATTTTATAAAACATAATTATTTATCTCTACTAAGAATAGTGCACAATGTATCAAACTGTGTGACTGATATCTGTGTTAAGACTCCAAGATTGATCAAGGCTGTGGGATCAGTAATATCTTACTATATCTCCTGTGTGTTCTGAATGTATATATAATCTTAAAAATAAGGCTTAATGTGGTACTGGGTCTGCATGCCACAGGTGCAGATTGCTTAGCTTTAAAAGTCACCTGTTTATCCTGTGTTGGTAATTTTGTTATTGTATGATTTATAAAAAATATAGGAAATAATCACAGAAAATGCTCTCGTAATAAACTGATTTTTAACTGATTTTTATCTGCAAAAAACCAAGAGCTTCCAGGGACCTAAGTGGTATTCACAGAACTACTCAATACAGAACATTTAAAATACACTTCAAGACTTGCTAGAAAATAAGTAGTATTCATTCTGGAAATATTAGAATAAAATATTTTTATGACCGTCCCAGCATCTGAAAAACAAACCAAAAAACTACAGTACTAAAGTAGTTCTACTAATTTCAAAAGCATGCTAGTAATATAGATTTGTTTAGTTAAACAGTTTAATATACTGTAGTAGGTTTCCATGTGGCATTATGTTAACATATAATTATTTATTAGTGTCATTATTATTATTATTATTATTATTATTATTATTATTATTATTATTATTATAATAATAATAATAATAATAATAATCATCATCATCATCATCATCATCATCATCATCATCATCATCATCATCTCTGGGGGACCACCAGCTGCTGCCTCATCACACAAACTTAACACATCATTCTGTACAAAAAATGTATGAACTGTTAAAGTAATGCTTCTACTGTACCTCAACTGATGCCCTATTTAGTTGAAAGTTTTAACATTTTGGCCCACCTTCAGATGAAATAAGACACAGCTGCGGTGGGGAAATTGACACAGGACAGGAGGGTGTAAATAACTGGAGATAATCACAACCCTACAGGGTTAAAAGTACACTGATTCATATCTCATGTTCATCACAATGCCTGTGGTGTCTTAATGCTTAAAAAAAGTGAGACGTTACAGATGAAGAGAGAGACGCGGCAAATAATTGGGCTACAGTAACCTCTACACCATAGTTGGAAAGCGTTATCTTCTGGTACTGCTTAAAATTGTCAAATCTTTGTTGCTTTAGAAGGTCGTTTTGTACAAGTTGTTTGTACATGTGAACTACTATTTTGTAGGTTGTAGTATAAAACCTCTCTCACAGGCAGGTGTGCAAATTTGGCGCTATGGCGCTAGATTTTAGCGCCAAGGTAGCTCATATAGCACCAACAACATTTTAAATTTTTTTTCAAATTCCTTAACAATGGTAAGAAGATGATAGTTTCTCATTGGGTCTGGACTACCCACATGACCCACCTACACTCATCCACAAAACACTACAAATTAAGCAGTGGGAGGGGGGCATCATTAGAGCGGGGTTTGATAATGTAGCACCAGTAGGCTCTCTTGTGCTGAACTTTCAAAACAGTTTAACACCAATTTTCAAAACGATTTGCACCCCTGACAGGGGCAAGACCATGGTAGGTCATTGCTTCTGGAAATTGTCCCAAGCACTGGTAACTCTTAGTGACTGACTGGGTTTGCTTGGCAGTGCAAATTCAGATTAACAACAAAACAAAGAACATACATGCATTTACAATAATATAAACTACAGTACATGTGCAAAGCATTTATATTTCTGTACAATATTGTGTATTAATCGCAAACAGTTACAGGTAGGAAATGAAGTGCATCAAAACCAGATGAGACCGTATTTAAATTTTAAATCATAAGCAACTAATCTAAATTCCAGTTCCATGTTTTTCTATTTTATGACCATGCATTTACACAACCGTCCTTTGAAAAGTATTTCAAAGCTAATGCTGTTTAAAAATAGCAGCTTTGTGGAACATCTTTAAATCATTTCATTTATTTATGTCTGCGTATGTTGTTTTTGTGTGTCTATAATCATTTTACAGTCACTACGGCGCGGTTGGGTTCACTTCACAATGCTGGCAAATCTAAGAAAGCAATAAAATGTTAATTTGGTCAAATTTATTTTTTGCTTTACAGCTAAACATTATTTTTTATTCTTTTATTTTTAATAATCCCTATGATTTTTTTGTTTTTGTTTTTAACAATCCATTTAACTTGGTAGACCTGATCATTAAAAATGGTTTAACACTCAACTCTCAGAATTTTAGAAGCCAGCAGTATCTGGAACCTTACAGTCTACACAAATTATATTTACTTAAGCCACCATACTTTATAGTAAATTGATTCAGTACCATCAGCTTCCAGCCCTAGTGGGCTTCTATCAGACAATAGATGCCCAAGTGCCATTTTTTTCATTTTTACTTGCTGTAATCAAAGCTTAGTTTGCATCTATTGGACAGCAAATGCTAAACAAAGACACAGTTGGTCCAAATGTATTTCATTATCCACCAAAAACAGCAAATCAATACTTTGCACTGTAGCCGCAACTGCCGAATCAACCAATAACACCCTGACAGCTCGCTTGGAGCTCAACATCTTTCAACAACAAACCGAGACACAGAGGGTCAATTCAGCGTACCAGTGATTTAGTCCACATCAAGTGCACTAAAATGCAGACTAGAAAGTCCTGCAAATCTGTACTAACTTAAATCTGATTACAGCGTACCAAACAGATGATCCCGGTAATTGGTTTAACTGATCGGAACAAGTGGAATAAGTTACACTGATAATAAGGACTAACTTACAGCTATGGCCAAACGTTTTGCATCACCCTATAGAATTAACACATGTTGCTTCATAAAGTCGAAGGAAACCTGCTAAAAAATGTTATGTTAATATATTAATTTACATACTGCTTTGCAGTTTGCCATATACATAACCAAAAATTGACAAAAATTGAAAAATGTGAAATACTATACAGTCGTCGTTGCCTAATCGGGATACTGATAATCAGGATTTCTGCTTAAATTGGGTACAACCCTGGGAGATGCTATTTATGTCTTTTAATTGGGACGTCACATCATTTAATTGAGATACAGTATTTTCAAATGATGAACAGAGATTACTTTTCAGAGCAATACAGGCTCACGTAGCACAGTGCAGTGATGTTTGCAATATAATTTAGTAGTTTATTTGGTTACAGGATGTAAAATAAAATTGCTTGTATAGTTTTTAAATGTATTATTATTTCTCAGTCCTAAAATTCTCCATGATGCAAAACTTTTGGCCATAGCGGTATAAACCCTTCTTTACTAATCTGACATGTGGAATTCAGTGTCAGTGTCATAAATATATAAAGGGATCCCTGTACAAAAGAAAGACACATTTTTATTACATCAAACATAGTTAAGTAAAAATAAACGTAATGTCTTTTTGAGCACATTTCAAGCTGGCAGATCATAGTTGCATTCAAGCTGCCAACACTGCTGCATAGGCACAGAAAAGCTTAATTGCGTGATAGTGGACCATTAGTTGTTTATAATTAAAGCATATTAACTGAAATTGTATTGCGTTAAACTGAAAACAATATCAAAGGTACATGATTAAAAAGTTTATTTTAAATGTAGATCATATATATATATATATATATATATATATATATATATATATATATATATATATATATATATATATGCGTAAGACTTTATTGTCACAGACCTGACTGCCCGAACGTGACATAAGAAATGTACAGAATAAAGTTTGCAGATGTATTAGTCATTTCAGGGGAAAAATGCAGCTGACTCTGCAAAACATTTTAAGCAGTAAATGCTTAGGACGAGCAAACGTACTAACTTAGTCTTATCCTTCAGTATTAAGTTAATCCACTTGAACAGGATCATCATGAATCTTATTTGGTACGCTGCAATCGGGATTAGCAGGTGTACTAAACCTGCTTAATCCACTAGTTCGACACATCAAGGTGACTAGATTTTGTATGCTGCAATTGTCCCGGACAGTTCAATAATATTACTCCATTTAGATATTTAGATACCCTTCCTCACCAACTACCACCCAGCTCCTGGTCCAGGACCTGGTACTCTCCCGTCTAGACTACTGCAACTCCCTCCTGGCTGGCCTCCCTGCGTCCACCACCCGTCCACTCTAGCTCATCCAGAACTCCGCTGCTCGCCTGGTGTTCTCTCTGCCTCGCTTCTCCCACACAACTCCACTGCTCCGCTCACTCCACTGGCTCCTGATCACCGCTCGCATCCAGTTCAAGACTCTTGTACTAGCCTACAGATGCCTTGACCAGACTGCACCCAGCTACCTCCAGACCCTCATCTCTCCCTACACCCCCACTTGACCTCTCCACTCCTCCTGCACTAGAACACTGGCTCTACCTCCTCTACACTCCCCTGCCTCCAGAGCCCGCTACTTCTCCATCCTCACCCCGCAGTGGTGGAATGACCTTCCTACAGATGTCAGGACTGCCCAGTCCCTGACCACCTTCCGGCACCTCCTCAAGACTCACCTCTTCAGACAGCACCTGTAGAACTACTCTTTTCCCTCTGGACACTTATCACTCTTCCTTAAATGTGCTTTACTTGCTCTTATCTGCCCCCTATTTTACTGCATTTAATCCTGTACTTTAGAGTCCTGTAATCTGTCACAATTGTTATTTAATCTGTAGTATTTTGCATTTAATTATATCCTGATGTAACTATCACTGACACTGTTATCTGCTCCGTTATTGAATCATATACTTGTACTTGCTAGAACCAAAGTCATTGTATTTTTATCTTGCTCTTAATTGTATTATTAATTGTACAGTGATTCTTGAAATGTATCTTTGTTTACGACTGTAAGTCGCCCTGGATAAGGGCGTCTGCTAGAAATAAATAATAATAATAATAATAATATCGCTGACAAGCAAAATCTTATTTGCTTTTTTCTCTAATTATGTTTGTGATCCTTTATGGACTTTATTCAGCGGAAGGGTATCCGACAAATCATTATAAGTTATCTAGGTTGTAAGTGTTATTTCTAAAAAAAACTAGAAAAATAATTTTCTAATAGCGATAGTGCCCTCTCGATGAAGACCTTCGTTTAAGACCTTACCTTCAGCTCAGGAAGCATGACTCCCGTCGCAGTCAACTTCCACATGGTAGAGCATTCGTCAACGGGCACAATTGTCTAATTTTGCCAGGAACAAGATAACAGTTTTTATTAACAATTTTCAATAAATAGTTGGTATAGACAGCCCAGATGGCTTCATTTTAAACATAACCAAAGAGATACAATGGCTGCATTGACTTAAGACCTGAAATACATCTTGATGCAATTGACAAAGGTTTTCCATGTTTGGTATCACATGCATTGTTTGTTTTAGGTTTGTAAATATTTCCAGTACCAGCCTTGGAGACAGCAAGTACCCTTGAAGGAACAATTTGCTTCTTGTGGTTTTATTCCAATTTTTATGACAAAAACTTGGATGAGTTCAAATTCAGATTGCGGTTTCAATTGATTCGTTAAACCAGAATAAGAATACCTGATTACCATGGCACACAAACATCAGTAAAAACACTATTAGAATAGGATTTTGTTACATAATTGTACATAGCAGTCTGTCTCCTGCTGTTTTATTGTGCCATAAAAGCTTTATACATAACCACCATCTTGAAAAGTCATTACTGGGCACAATGTGGGCACTATTGTTGCCCATATTTTCACTGTGATTCAACAAATTCAGGGGCATCTAAATCTATTTTTTTCTAGCCTACATTTTATTTAAAAATGAAATGTGTTTATTTAGCATAGATAATATCATGCAGCTGAATGTGACTTTACATTTTCTTTTTTAAAACAGTTTGCTTTAACAAAAACATTTTGTTATTACAATAGAATGTAATACCAGTTTTAACTGTGGAATCAGCAGTGTTTTCTATAGGGATGGGAAAATGGGCATTTCCTGGATGTTAGTAGTTATTGAATGTTTCCTTGGGCACTATTTTTTTTTTTTAAATGTATCACTGACAGCAAAGTATGGACAATAAAATAAAAATGTGGATATTTCAAATCTTTCTTTGAAAGGAAACAGTCTTGAACTACCTGACCTACCAGCTCCACACATGCCGGATTCTCTGATTGAAGTTTGAGAATACAAATGAGAATGGAAAGCCAAGTGTAAGGACTGATATACATATTCTTCATTAATGATATTTTTAGCAGTTTTGATTATATATGCAGGTTCCCATTGGTCTGAAGGATCTTCATGGGGTTTTGCCCAGTAGGAAAATTGGGTAAATAGAATATACAACAAGGACAGTCATAAAGCATGTTTATCTGTACACACATTGAAGTCTGTTTCAGGTGTAGATAACCAACATACAGTAGGGCTTGTTTAAGTCTTGTTCTAAAGCTATACAGAGCTAAAAAAAAAAAAAAAAGAAAGTGCTTGGTAATATTTTTTTTAAAACTTTTTTTTAACTAATTTAAATAATAACTTCAAATGTACTATTATAAAACCTTCTTTTTTTTTAAAATAACCCTTTGTCAGTGGCAATGGGGTACAAACGCACCCATCTCACAACTCTTTGTAGTTCCTGGGTTCACCTCACTGTATTTGATAACAGCATAATTTACAGTATCCTGGCTATTATTACCTGCTACAGTACAGTATTCAAAAAGTGTGATTTTATTATTTTGTTCCATCTTCCACGAGTTACAGAAAAGCTACTGTTGACTTGCAGGATCGATGGCTGACAGACAACAGGCAATTCGGATTAAATGTGCTTCCACTCGCCAAACTGAATTATGTTTATTTATCCTCTTTACCCTTCTACGCCATTGGCTAATCCACCAGTTTGCATTCTCATCAATTACACTTGACTGAAAGTATAGCCACTTATATTAGCATTAATTTAGCTAAACAGTTAGTGACACATCTCTCACATTTGAACATTGTATCCAGAATTAAATCCTATAATGTTTGATGATCCTATGATGTTTATAAAACTATTTAAGAGTAAATAGATTTGGAACGATCCCTGTCATTCGGTTGTTAGATTTGAATCGACTCTGAACTGAGATTTTTAAAAAAAGTAATTCACTCTGTGACATTAAATATGAAAAAAGTTATTCAACATTAGATGTTTCAACTTTTGTTGTATAAATCATCTTACTAACCTTGTAGAGGTGTTCTTTGACAATATACCTCCATTGAAAGAGCTTTCTTACATTAATTTTAGAAGTAGTCTCTATAGAGTTTATATGAGAGTAACACATGTTGAGGTCTGATTTTCATGACATTGCAATATGGCGCTTGTGCAAAGGTCGTTTGGGCAGGATTTTTGGAGCTCAAAGTCGACGCAAACATTTTTTGTGCTGGAATGTGATTTTGGAGCCATGCTTTGAGTCGTCTGTTAGGGCTAGCGCTAGCGCCAGTGGTTGGCATAACCTTTGAGGTGTTGTGTCATTAACATTTCATTATGAAGTGGTTTTGATGCGGCGCAAAGCCAGCGCTAGGTGCTGTGTTTGCATTTTGAAAGAGACATCTCAGACGGGCTTATTCGGTGTGCAGTCATCGGTGCCGGGGATAGAAGGAAGTGAAACGTGGAGAAACAAGAGAAGAGGAATGTAAAGACAAAACGTAAGTATATATACATATCTATATTTCTATTTTATAAATGGAATGTTTATTTATTTCATAAATCGAAAATGTATTCATTTTGGGTTTGTTTTTAGAAAATGGAATATGCATTAGCATTCCTGCATCAAAGGGAGAGAAGGAGATATCAAAGTAGTTTTCTGAACCCATGTTTCTTTTTTACGCCTATCAGACAGCGAATGCAGACATTGCCTCTGACTAACAAGCAAATTATAGCTGATATCTGCCAGTTACTACAGGCATGTCTGTAAGGAGATACAGAAAGCAATAACGCATTGCCTGTTGCATTAAATGTCATGGCTGCATTAGCTGTTTTGCCACTGGTTCCTTTGAGAGGACTGTAGGTGCTGCTGCAGGTACTAGCCAGTCGGCTGTAAGCGGTACAGTACATCATTTTACAACCCAAGTACTCCTGCTGAACACAGGTATAATCAAGCCATCACCTGTCATTGAGCGTACATTTGGAATGTTAAAAATGCATTTCAGATGGATGGATCGGTCAGGTAGTACACTACAATACAGTCCTGGGTCAGCGATTTTTTCATGGCATGTTGGTGCCTTTTTTTATGTGTATTGTTGACTACAATGTAGTTTGGGGGTCCCTACTATTAGCAACATTTCTTTATACTGTTTGAATGATTACTTCAGTTAGTTTAATGCACATTTTCAGATTTGATATGCTCCTGTTTTATGTAGTTTAATCCAGACTTGGGTTTTGTCTGTGTTCTAAATGATATCTATGTATTAAATGATGTTCCAACAATATTTGACTAGCCCATTAAAGTGTATTTAAGATCAAATGCATCCAATGGAAAAGGCTAAAAAAGATACATACACAAAGCAAATGTATTTTTGTTTTCAATGCTTTAGTGTTGTATTTTTTTCATATCTTACATAATATATTGAGTATAACACCAGTAGAGAATTCCAATATTAACACATCTTTTAACACATGACTTGATTGTTTTAACCGTTAAGAAACAGTGGGGTTGCGGTGGTTGGCACGTTATCAAGAACTGGTGTCCATGGGCTCGTTTATATGTGCTGATAGCATCTGTTAAGTGTAAATGTTAAGCATTTTACTAAAATTATTAATAAGTTAAAAATAACCTTCTTCACACCATATGTTTTCAATTTCCTGCTACCTTAAATAGCATCTTGACTCCATCAGAAGTACTCAGACATTGGAAATGGAGTTCAGACACCTTCAGTGTGCTATACATATTAACTTTCATAGCATCACTTGATGTCCTGTACCTGTTTGCAATCTGTCCACATGTTAGCAGAGCTTGCTGAAGGCACATGCCCTTTCTATATATTGTAGTAGTATACAGTATTATTATTATTTGTTTATTTAGCAGACGCCTTTATCCATGGCGACTTACAGAGACTAGGGTTTGTGAACTATGCATCAGCTGTAGAGTCACTTACAACTACGTCCCACCCGAAAGACGGAGCACAAGGAGGTTAAGTGACTTGCTCAGGGTCACACAATGAGTCAGTGAGCTGAGGTGGGATTTGAACTGGGGACCACCTGGTTACAAGCCCTTTTCTTTAACCACTGGACCACGGTATATGTTATGGGAAAAGTTTAAATATTGACAAACCTTAAGATTTACTGGTAAATGTCGACATTTCCCAAGTAAAGCGGGAAATGTCTGAAATAAACATGATAACGCTTTTCTTCTGACATTTCTGAGTAAATCTTAAGAATAACCAAGTGGCTTTGGCTTTTGCACATTTATGTAGTTGCCAACATGACAGGGAAATTGTTTCTAAGCAGTCTCTTTCTGGTGGGTTAAAACTATGTTTGTTAAAACTATGTATGTGCAATAAAAAGTGTTCCAACAAAAAGTGCTGTAAGGCTTCAGGAGTCTTGTGTAACTCCAAGTGCCACAAAAGTCTACCATGCTGCAATAAGTAAAGATACTGTGTGGTGACGTCACTCCCTAATACGCATTTGCACAGCTAGCTAGTGAGAGCATGGGAGAAGTGCAGAGAGCTTAGAGCAATGTGGATGTGCCTTGGGGATAATCCAGAGTAAAGTGGGTTTATTGGTAAAGTGCCTGACCCTGTAATATGTATGTTATGGGAAAGGAGCCATGGGACCTGGCTATGGATGGTCTAAATCCTACAATTGCCTAATAAATGTGCTGTTTGTACCCGGATCCATTAACTAGGAGTCCCTTTATTCACTTCTGGCCTGTGATCCTCCCTGATACCAGCCTACCCAACGTTACAATGAGCTACTGGAACTTTCACTTTTTCCAGTCTGGATTGTTATGTTTTAGAAGGCAATGAAGCAGTACTTTTCTATGGTAAAAAAATCGTTTTTGGTAATATTGTCTGCTCTGTGTACCTTGGCACTCTAGCTGTGCTACATCCAGCTGGGTATATCTGCATGTTAGCCAGTTACTTAATGTGAGAAAACAGATCTGTCATTTACTTCTGGACCACTGAACAATTATAAAGTGCATGCTGCTGCAATGGAAAGAGAAAAACTGGAACATACTGTACAACTATTAAGGCTATACCTATAACAATGTAATTTACACATGGATACATTTTTGACTGTTGTCTGTGTCATGAGGCTTTTCTCAAACATAACAAGCTGTTTAAAATGAATTAATATAATACATGGATGAAGGCTGTATTTGCATCCTGAGCCATTTGAAAAAAAAGGCATAATAATGCAGTAGTGACATCAAAATAGCATATTCGTCTAGAAGATTATACTTTACCTTTGACCCATATTTGACTCCTGTGCACCCAGATCACTTTCAAACAAAATGTCTCATTTTAAATCACTCGACAACACCCACAATTCATGGTTTTTAGGCTCTGTGAAGATTTACAATCATCCTAAAAAAATTAATAAAATGCATACCCCATTAAAACACCTTTTCCTTAAAAATACGTTATTTTTTGCAGTTCAATATCTACCCAGTTTAATTCACCTGGTTATTGTCTTTTTTTAATCACAGATAATATCCATGTACTATAAAAAATAACAGATGGGCTTCAGTGAGTTTAAGGAAAATAATACCATCTCAGGTTTCTGTAACAGTTTGTAAACTACTCGACCTAATAATCTCGTAGTTTATGACGGCACATAAAATTGGATGGAATTATTTTCCTGTAACTCACTGAAGTCATCTCTATCTATCTATCTATCTATCTATCTATCTAGCTATCTATCTATCTTCTGGAATTCATTTTAAATATATTTCTCTAATATATATATATATATATATATATATATATATATATATATATATATATATATATATATATATATATATATATTCACACATTCTCTTAGCCAAATTTAACAATTAACTACTTGAATTTAAATTACATTTTAACATTTATATGCATTTTCAGTTTAAAAAGGTAAAGGGGTTTATTGATACATTTGTTCTGCCCCTTGTGATCAGGGACTTAATCACAATTGAAATGAGTTTGGTGGACTTGTAGGTGTTGCATATTACATATGCAATTGTAACACTTACACAAGTCACTTAACATAATCAGTTCTTAGTTATCAACAGAGATGTAAAAGTTCAAGTGCAGTATTTTTCTGTTGAGATGAAAAGGCTGGTTGTTAATCCAGACCTTGGAATGTTGTGAGGTACCTCAATGGCAGGAAACGTCACCACCGTATTCTCTTCAGCATTGGAACAGCTCTTGATCAGCATTTATGATGATAACCCTCTCTGCTTCTGTCAGTGTGAGCCTGGCTGGAAACCAATTGCAGGACTGCCGAATGGTATGAGCACTGACGCTGAGTGATCCATTGTAGGGAAACACTGACACTGAGTGATCCATTGTAGGGAAACACTGACACTGAGTGATCCATTGTAGGGAAACACTGACACTGAGTGTTCCATTGTAGGGAATCACTGACAATGAGTGACCCATTGTAGGGAAACACTGACACTGAGTGATCTATTGTTGGGAAACACTGACACTGAGTGATCCATTGTAGGGAAACACTGACACTGAGTGATCCATTGTAGGGAAACACTGACACTGAGTGGTCCATTGTAGGGAAACACTGACACTGAGTGATCCATTGTAGGGAAACACTGACACTGAGTGATCCATTGTAGGGAAACACTGACACTGAGTGATCCATTGTTGGGAAACACTGACACTGAGTGATCCATTGTAGGGAAACACTGACACTGAGTGATCCATTGTAGGGAAACACTGACACTGAGTGATCCATTGTAGGGAAACACTGACACTGAGTGATCCATTGTAGGGAAACACTGACACTGAGTGATCCATTGTAGGGAAACACTGACACTGAGTGGTCCATTGTAGGGAAACACTGACACTGAGTGATCCATTGTAGGGAAAGAGCAACAGGGTCCAAAAGCAACAAGGCAATCTCTCAATACGTTGGCAGCAACATTAATAAACAAACTAATTCAACTCGTATGTTTCTGCTTCATTCGGATGGTGATGCTTCCAACAGGAGGGGACTTTTTTCTTTAATGAATGAGCAACATAATGTACCAGTACTGTAATTAAAAGCAGTAAGTCACCAAAAAAGTGCATTTAGCTATTAAAAAACAAACAAACAAATAAATAAATAAAAATACAGATGTGGTCATTATGTAATTATATTTGGTCTATATATTTAGGATTGTATGTAACTTTCTATGTTATTTAATTAGATGTATGCACTAATTAATACCCATGCTAATGGCTTTATAAACACACAGTCACAGGGTCTGTAGTGCAAAAAAAAAAAAAATACAACTCATCTGAGCTGACAATAAAATATCATTACCACTTCACAATGATTAGCCTTTTTGAATATACCTAAATAATACAATATTACAATATATGTAGTAAGGGTGTCATTATCATTACCATTATTGGACATACCTTAACATAGAGCTATTAAAGTGACACTTTAGAAAATGTGTTCATAACTTTGAATTTTTACAAACCTTTGTTTGGAGGGTGTTACATTTTCCGTCATTATAAGTCTAATGACTTTATGAACTTTATTTTTGTTGTGCATCATTTTCCACAGGTTCAACTACATATAAACACAATGGACCCTATATTTAAAATAATTATTTGCCTAAAGGGGCCATGTACCCATCTAAGTGCCTGAAATAAGCTTTATTCAACCAAGACCAATTATCCACATAATAGGACACGTTACTTCTTTTCCTATGTACCAAATATCCCCCTAACCTCGCGAACATTTTGGACAATCTGACCTAAATTATTAAAACTACATCATTAAAAGAAAAAGAAAACAGCATCATTGGTTAATTTAAAATTTTGCAACTTCAATTAAGAAAACATCAATGAATGGAGTGTACATACAATCATATGTTGATAATGACCAATTGAGGGTCTGCAGGTTTTAATGTCAATTTGCAGGTCTGACCCACGTAATGCGGGTCATTTGGGTGGTCTGTTTAAATAGTATTTGAAATCTGCTATGGGTTTGCACACAACTAACTGTCCCTTTCAGCTCTTAGTTACATTCATCATAGAGATCTAGGTCAATGCAGTATCCACAGCTAGTCCTTTACCTTAGCTCAGTATCTGTTTTATTACAGTAAAGTAAGTCAGTAACACAGAAATAAATGATTAATGATGTGGTACTATAATTACCCTGAAATACTTCAATCTTGGACAAAATTATGTTCTTGTTGCTATTTTACTCGCTCAGATCCTTTATTTGCTTTTCTAACAAATTCCACCGACTTGCTTGAAAGAGTGTATGTTTGTATTTATCATTTCAATGATTCCCAGATTATGAACTGGGACCAAAGGTATTGGTTGATTTGCTTCCCTATATTAACCCCTAGATTGGGTCGGCTTATCCTTTGTCTGAATTTCCTTCCATACCCACATGGTTATGCCTCTGGGAGTCTGTGATGCCCGTAAGGTCACATTTCTAAATCTATATGTTAACCTAAATGCTGACGATTCTCTTGTTTTGTGAATCTATATTAGGATGAACTGATCCTCAATATTATGAAGGACACCAGGGTGAAAGTATAGAATTACTGAAGTCATATCTCCTCTCAATATTGCTACCGATGGCATCCTTTCTATTGTTCTGTTGATGTTCATTGTTCTGAAGGACTTTGGATAATACAGAACAGAGGCAGCATCTGATAATTTTTTTATATTTATATTCTTGCATTATAAAATTTAAGGCAGGCTTTTGTTTTTTTATGGAGTTGATTAAATAGATCAAACGTGAAAAAAATGCAACTAAATTAAAATTAGGCTTTCATATGAAATGTGTGTTTTTAAATGTCACTACATTGTAGTCATAAGGCTTTTACATATACTCTGTAATCTACCTCAAGAAAATCTCATCAATGTTCTAATTAGTGCCTTAATTGATATTTGTAGCTCTCCCAATTAAATACTAAGCAACAACATGCACATATGGAAGCTTAATTGCTTGTTTACATTTTCAAGGCCAAAATTGAAGCCGAATTGGGATACTAGCTGAAATGGCTTTGCTTGGAGCGAATTAATTCAGAAACAAAGACCATAAAACAATGCTGCTATTTCCTTGTCTATAGCTGTCCCTGAGCAATGTAGATCGATTAAAAGATTTCTTCTTTCAAATTATATTATTTATTTTTATTTCTTGGCTTTTGTTCTGGTGCTGAATGAAGGGTTGGAAACGTTAAAGCACTGAGGAGGTCCAGGACAAGAATTTCTGAAAAACAAGTAGATGGCTTTGTTGGTTCACACAGATATGGTTATTCATTTCTCACCACTGGGATGTTAGTTGTCATAAAAGTCAGAGTTTCCAAAAGTAATTTATTTTCTGATGGCTGTACAGATTAAAATACATTAAACCTGGTGACCGCAGTCCAGTTCCCAACAAATAGTATGTACAGTAACAGAAACAGCATTGCTAATTGAAATAATTCTCCCCTTTATATATATATATATATATATATATATATAAGACGTGGCTTTAGGGAACCGATGGCATGGAGAGTCATGGCAGCTGCTTGGAATTTAGTCCCCTCAGAATGGTTACTGAGCTTGGCTAAACAGCTGTGCCATCACCTCCCATGATTGAGTTTTCATTTTTCTGTGTAAGTTTGAATAATACATACTTTAAATTAAACACAAAGTACCCTTTTAAAGAAATCAATTAAGATAAGTAATCAATTATGAATACATAAACTTATGCCCACAAAAAAAAAAAAAGATTGTTGGATCTTTTTGGCTAAACATTTGATGCCATATTGTATAACTTATTTCTATATATGTAATCAAACAATAGTTAACATGTTTATTGATTGTATTTCATTGTATAATGTTGCCTCATTTACTTGGAATCAAGCCTCATTTAGTTAAAACTCCATTCAGTCTGAGACATTTGATAATTGAAATGAAAAAATAAGCCTTCTTAAAATTGTACTTTACTTAGAATGGGATAATATTTGGATTTTTATTTGGTGTTGGATTTGCTTTATTTCTGTGTTTGCATTAACACAGTGAGCAGGCTATTAGTGTTAGAAGCTAAAAAAAGTGGGGACACATTCTATTATTGTAAACCATCTATCAGCTCTTCAGTATTTAAATAAGGCAAGACTGACATGCCCATTCTATCTCTAAGTTTATGACTGACATTTAAGTATGAGTGACCTTTTCATGCCGAAGCCAGTTACAGATTATTTGATCAGAGCCAGGGAGAGACCTTGTCACCAGAAGCCCTTGATACAGTATGAATTACAGCCTTATTATGTGTAGTTTGGTAGGAGTACATGTTTACATCTGTTTACACATGAGTTTACAGGATTTTTATTTACAGTTGCCGTGCAACAGCAGTCATAGTAAGACATACCTCCTGTAGTTAATAAGTCTTCTCCGACTTCAACTCAGAACAGCTGTGCAAACCAGCTAGCAAAAACAATAAATCGTCTAGATTCCTAGAAAAAAAAAAATCAACAAATAAATACAAATAAAATGTGTTCGATATAATAATTTGGAAAACTGAGGCACCAGAGAAATACATCAAATAGCTACCAACTAATGCCGCTAATGAGCCGTCTCAGAGACGTTAAAAAAATTATTTAAAATACCCATTCACACATTTCAATCCAGCCCACAATAGCGCTTCACTATCAGCATAGCATTTCACACAGGCAGTTTAGACGGTTCAGTGCTATCTCATATGATGGCTCTGTCGGTATAGGCATTTTACACAGACCAAAATGCAGTATCAATGCCGGTTCTGAGACGTCATAACTCTTCTATGTGAAAGGAGTACAATTCTAACAAATAATATACACTCTTCACTCTTGTGGTTTTAGTGTGTCCAGAACACCTTGATAAAATTATAGCCTTTTTATGTACAGTATGGTTACTTCAACTCTTATGTAATATTAGTATTATTTCAGCTTATAGCAGTCATTTTCATTAGGGAAACAATTCTACATATCTGGAAATAATCAAAATAGTTTTTATAAATGCTCAAATAAAGTCTATGGTCCATAAAACACAGGTCAGTGCCTTGCATTCAGAATGCTGGTTAACTCCTTGCTTACCAAACCATTAAGCTGTCAATGCAAAACAGTAATATTTCATCATTTGCCTGATAACCTGAGTGTGATTTATGCAGCCTGAAGGCCTTTTCACATACATAAGAAGCAAAACATAAACAACTGCTTTCTGTTCAAACCACTAGCCCCCGTTTACACAGTCCTATTAGCTACTGTTGCATTTGGCACTGTGATATTTCTGGAGTTTGTTCCAGCTTCTGTCCACTCCCTATCACTATTTTTAAGTGCCATAAATTAATTTATTTGAAGACTTAGCTAATGCATCCTCCTAAAAAATAAACTAACTTGCTTAATATATTACAACGACATTCATCTATTTAAATAAATACATACATAAATAAATAATTCACCAAAAGGCGCCTTACCTTTACTTGACAGATCATCTCCACCTTAGAATATAATTCTAATTTTAAAAAAAGTACTTTCATATGCACTCATACTATTGGGATTAGTGCAGTACCACAGATAAGAACACAAATGAATCAGCATTTTTTTAAATGATTATTTTCCTTTAGAAACAGTTTCAGCTCATTTTTAGGTACATACAGTAACACATCTTTATAGTATCTTTCTGACAGATTAGTAAATAGTAATATGACTTTGATTGTAAACAAAGCAAAAATTTTTGTAAATAAGGGTTTCAATAAAAATTGCTCCATCATTTCCTCTATACAGCAGTCTGATGGTATATTATAGGATGGACTGTATATATAATGTTAACTAAGCACTAAATCTTAATAACAAAGGAAACCTCAGTTATTTAAAATTTATAATAGTAGATGTTAAAGTGTGAATGATATGTTTAACATATGGTTAAGGCAATCTACAGCAGCATTAAGTTATCGTAACCATAAGCCTTGGAAAATGTTTATGATTAATGATGCCTAAACCAGTTCTGGTTTAGAACAAACTAACCTTGCCAGAACTGTTTGGCATAGAGACAAAATCCAACTGTCTGTGAATCTAAATCATGTTTCTCTCTAATATTGTGCATATTTGAAATACTACAAAATAATTTTTCCAAGCTGCAAAAGTAAAACAGTTCAAGTTGGATGCAGATGCTTCTGGTGGGGATAGTGTTGTGGATGAATGGATTGTGTTACTGATTGGATCTTGGTTCCAGAGAAGCCTGGTCCTAATTAATCAGCTGCCACAGACCCTGAATAATGCATGTAGGCCTAAGGTGCTGCATCGTGGTGAGAATATTATTAAAAACTAAAGTGCAGACGGAATAAATTGCGCCAATAGCAATAAAGGATCAAACGTCTTTTACCTTGCTCAGATTGTAGCGATTTCTTTTTTGCTTATCTATTTCTGTAATGTTGGTAATATTTTCTTAAATGTACCAGGTATGTGTGTTTTTTGTTTTGTTTTGATTTTTGGCTATTGGAATCAGGTGTGGTGTGCTATGCATGGGATGACATCTGTACACAGGATAAGAGGTACTGAAATTTGAATACTGCACTGTCATAGGTTCATTTCTGATCTCTGATTTATAATACAACAAATAATTACTTTTTAATACATTTTCATAACATAATATAATTAAACATTACTTTTAGAGTGCAATAGTGAAGCATGAAACCCCAGATTTGAAACAAAGTAAGAAATATTAGATATTAATATTTAGAAATAATATTAATATTAATATTTAGAAATAATAGGCCAAGAAATACAATGAGAATATAAACATTAATCATCATTTTCTCTAGAAGGAGAACAAATAAGAGGTGTTAAAATGTGAATATACCTCATCCCGTGATAACACTCACACAGATAAAAGAAAGTCCATTAGCAACTGAGCAACTGTATTTTATACTGCAGGCTATACAGTTTTGACAGGCAGTACTGCATAATAATAGTTCCCATTCAATTCAAAGATGACCACCAACCAATACTTTTAGGATATGCCTGCCACAGTCAGGTATTTACTGAGCATTTTATGTCAGAGCTGCCAATAGGGCTCTCCGGGGAGTGACGTCCTTGGTCCCGCCTCACCGCCTGCACCGGTGGTCACCCCGGATGTTCTAGAACCAGATATCAGTTTGGCTGAGGAGGATCAAGATGTGATTTCGATCGTGGCCTCATGGGAAGGTGGCTCCTTCCATCAGGAGGAGGAGGGACAGGTCCAGCTGACCTTTGAGATGGGCCCAATCTCAGCGATAACCTCTGACACTGGGTCTTCCAACTGATCTATAAACACTGGATAGTGCATGACACTGTCAGGCTGTGGCAAAGGTTGAAGTCACCGGAAGTTTGCCACGGCCATCGTACCACACCCAACAAAACCTCCTCCATCCTGCTATAATTTGTGTATTAAATTAATTTAAACAATATGCCTTGCTGTTCAGCCTTTGCCTGCAGCAGGTTATCAATCAAGGGATGTGGCAAGACTTCCACTTGTAAGTATTCATTTTAGGTTCATAAGGTATCAGTTAAAATAATTTTATTGACTTTAAGATTAACGAAATCACACCCCCGGTCACTCCCGCCTACCTGCTTACAATATCAAGAGTATTTGATATATTACTTTCAAAGTAATGTTTCTGTTATTTCATGTAGTTTTTGAAATGTTGATTAAGATATGTATGTATTTGATATATGTTAAAGTAATGTTTGTTCTTTATTTCATTTAGTTTTTGAAATGTTTACTTTTAAGTGCAATAGTGAAATACTTGTTTTCTAATTTTGTTTTAGAATATTTATTTTCTAAATCCTCTTAATAAATTAATTGTTATTGAAAACTTTTTCTTTCAGTCATTTCTTTTTTCATAGTATTAGGTCTGTTTATACAACTATGCTTTTTCTAAGCTTTTTAGAGACTGAGAAACTTGAAACTTTTACTAAGAGAGTGTAAATAAAAAGTGAGAAACTTATAGTGAGTCATAAAATGAGAACCCCCACACACATACACACACTTACACCCATAGAGGGAGATGTGTCAGGTATGTCTAAGCAGTACAAAAAATGTAATAAAAACGATAAAAAACACTATACAATGCTATCTAACCAATGTGTGCGGCGAATGCGAGAATGAGACGCTGGCGTCCACCCGTGACTCACACAGTGACTCGGATGGTCCCAATCCCCACTGCCCCGATTGATGACCTGAGGCGCTGACGTGGGATCCCAGCTCAACAGTGATCCAACCCTTCACACAACACCAGGTACAGTATTGGTGCGCTTGCACCTCAGACAACTGGGTGCTTGCCACCGTACACACCGGTTATGCACAGGTCCTCATCCCTTTCAAGGGATCACGGTTACATCCATGAGCACCCCTCTCCAGGTCTCGTCTGCTGTCTCCGCTCACGCTCCCTCATGACTGCTTTGGTATACTTCTCCCAAAAGTATTGGTTGGTGTTCGTCTTCGAATTGAAAGGGAATCTTAGGTTACAGATGTAACCTTGGTTCCCTGAAAGAGAAGATGACCACCAAACCTTGCGAGGTCACATTGACCGCTTCCGCGAGTTCGATGCAAAAGAAGAAGTGCGCTCCGTGGAGTGACTGTTTGTTCCCTCGTGGGACCAAGGACGTCACTCTCCGGAGGGGCTTATTGGCAGCTCTGACGTAAAATGCTCAGTAAATATCTGACCTGTGGCAGGCATATCCCAAAAGTATTGGTTGGTGGTCATCTTCTCTTTCAGGGAACCAGGGTTACATTATTTATGAGAATTTCCAGAATCTAAACCTGTTAGGAAGAAATTGTGGATAACACATACTGTACTTTACAATGCCTATACTAGCTGAAACAAATGAAAAACAGCTTGTGTTTAACAATTCAGAGCTTGCGAGTTTGAATCAACATCAGAAAGTCAATAGCAAGCCATGATGGCTTCTTAAAATCTCATCTCACAGTATGCCATTTTCTGTAAACTCCAATATTAAATCCAGTGCTAAAACCATGTTGCATTGTTGAGAACTGCAAACTGAAGTACCACATATCCCTCCAGGGTAATTGCCAGTTCATGTTCTTCTACATTAATGACAAAAAATTCCTTTACTGTACAGTAGCCAGTCACAAAAATGATCAACAGACCATTTTAAGACTAATCAAACAGAACACATTTAGGACACGTTATTGTGTTTGCCAGTTTCCTTGCAAGTTGGTTTATTTACTGTTTTTATATATAAATTACCTGTCAGATTGATCGCTTATCGATAGTTAATTAGGTAGATGATTTACTTTATAAAGCGATGTTCTATGTCATTTTTTTGTCAGTCATTTTATGTCTGCATGGGTTTGTATTTTTATTTCTAATTTACCATCTGAATGGCATTTTTTTAACCTTATTTTTAGTATTAATGCTTGTACAGCATACATCTTAGGTACAAGGTTGCTGTTTATAGTCGAGTTATAATGTTTGAGCAATATATACAGTACTGTGCAAAAGTTTTAGGCAGGTGTGAAAAAATGCTGTAAAGTAAGAATGCTTTCAAAAATAGACATGTTAATAGATTATATTTATCAATTAACTAAATGCAAAGTGAGTGAACAGAAGAAAAATCTAAATCAAATCCATATTTGGTGTGACGACCCTTTGCCTTCAAAACAGCATCAATTCTTCTAGGTACACTTGCACAAAGTCAGGGATTTTGTAGGCATATAGTCAGGTGTATGATTAAACAATTATACCAAACAGGTGCTAATGATCATCAATTCAATATGTAGGTTGAAACACAATCATTAACTGAAACAGAAACAGCTGTGTAGGAGGAATAAAACTGGGTGAGGAACAGCCAAACTCAGCTAACAAGGTGAGGTTGCTGAAGACAGTTTACTGTCAAAAGTCATGCACCATGGCAAGACTGAGCACAGCAACAAGACACAAGGTACTTATACTGCATCAGCAAGGTCTCTCCCAGGCAGAAATTTCAAGGCAGACAGGGGTTTCCAGATGTGCTGTCCAAGCTCTTTTGAAGAAGCACAAAGAAACGGGCAACGTTGAGGACCGTAGACGCAGTGGTCGGCCAAGGAAACTTACTGCAGCAGATGAAAGACACATCAT
Source organism: Acipenser oxyrinchus oxyrinchus (assembly GCA_030684275.1). NCBI lineage: Eukaryota > Metazoa > Chordata > Actinopteri > Acipenseriformes > Acipenseridae > Acipenser > Acipenser oxyrinchus. The sequence goes on along the minus strand of CM060256.1, from coordinate 28,327,829 downwards.
GCTTACTTCCCTTTGCAATCGGAAGATGTCCAGCGGTGCCATCAGCTCAGAACTGGCAGAAAACAGTGGGACCCTGGTACACCCATCTACTGTCCGGAGAAGTCTGGTCAGAAGTGGCCTTCATGGAAGACTTGCGGCCAAAAAGCCATACCTCCGACGTGGAAACAAGGCCAAGCGACTCAACTATGCACGAAAACACAGGAACTGGGGTGCAGAAAAATGGCAGCAGGTGCTCTGGACTGATGAGTCAAAATTTGAAATATTTGGCTGTAGCAGAAGGCAGTTTGTTTGCCGAAGGGCTGGAGAGCGTACACGAATGAGTGTCTGCAGACAACAGTGAAGCATGGTGGAGGTTCCTTGCAAGTTTGGGGCTGCATTTCTGCAAATGGAGTTGGGGATTTGGTCAGAATTAATGGTCTCCTCAATGCTGAGAAGTACAGGCAGATACTTATCCATCATGCAATACCATCAGGGAGGCATCTGATTGGCCCCAAATTTATTCTGCAGCATGACAACGACCCCAAACATACAGCGAAAGTCATTAAGAACTATCTTCAGCGTAAAGAAGAACAAGGAGTCCTGGAAGTGATGGTATGGCCCCACAGAGCCCTGATCTCAACATCATCGAGTCTGTCTGGGATTACATGAAGAGAGAGAAGCAACTGAGGCTGCCTAAATCCACAGAAGAACAGTGGTTAGTTCTCCAAGATGTTTGGGCCAACCTACCTGCCGAGTTCCTTCAAAAACTGTGTGCAAGTGTACCTAGAAGAATTGATGCTTGATGCTGTTTTGAAGGCAAAGGGTTGTCACACCAAATATGGATTTGATTTAGATTTTTCTTCTGTTCACTCACTTTGCGTTTAGTTAATTGATAAATATAATCTATTAACATGTCTATTTTTGAAAGCATTCTTACTTTACAGCATTTTTTCACACCTGCCTAAAACTTTTGCACAGTACTGTATATATTTTATTTTCAGCTTATTTGTACTATGTTGTCGTTTTGTTTATCTAAGAAGCCAATAACGCCACCCTTATAAAAGTTGATCACAAAATTGCTTATATGATTTTGCAGTTTACCATCCTCCTCCTATGCTTATACTACACATTTACTGTGCTTACTTTGTTATTTGCCGGTCAAGAATGTGGCTTTACCATACTGTCTGATTTACTCTGCCTGGCAGTGCAAACCCCAGGCAGCGCAGATGATCAGGGAGGCGGGCCAAATTTTTATTTGTGTCTTTTATGTATTTATTTAAGTATTTATGTATTTATTTATTTATCATTTGATTTATTTATTTTGTCATTTCCTTATTTGACCTCAAGAGGTCAAAGCAGATTCCGTTTTTATTTCTCCTCAGAGTTTGACTTTTACGTTAACACCAGCCCTTGGTCTCATTGCATGTTAGTCAATATTTACTTAAAAAGTCATAGGTATACACTTCATGGTGAAGTGAATGCCAACACAGTTATTGAAAAATGTTTGTAATTTTACTTTATAATTTCTTTGTCATTTCTGTGCAATTTTATATTCCAGCATGTTCTGAATTATTTCAATAGTTACTATTATTATTATTTGCTTATTTAGCAGACGCCTTTATCCAAGGCGACTTACAGAGACTAGGGTGTGTGAACTACGCATCAGCTGCAGAGTCACTTACAATTACGTCTCACCCGAAAGACGGAGCACAAGGAGGTTAAGTGACTACAAGAAGAAAGGGTCTTCATATGGAGACGTATTACTACTGTATCTCTTGTGGGGACATTCCTTTATCTGTAGCACCATAATTTGGGACCTGAAACACTGAAATGGAATAGTAGGAGGATAAATTGTTATGGGAAAACTTTTTTTTAAGAAACTTTTTAACCTTTTTTCTGCCAATGTTGTACCTTTTTGCATTTTACTATGTTCTGAATTCTGTAAACAGTTTGAAAATAATATTCTTCTGGTTCTAAGCTTTGAAATTATATATGCCTGGTTTTATGGTGATTAGATAAAATTTGAATGACTTATGATAGGAGAGGTGTCATGGCCGTAGGGCTAAAATACATGTCCCAGAATCCTTCAGGGCTGAATGGGAATCACCTGGGTGCACTTGGGGATCATTTAAGTTAATTATTGTTTTACTGTTTGTAATTAGTGTCACGTGTGTGTGTGTATAAAAGCCTGTCTTTGTCTGTGTTGGTGGTGGGTTGAAGTAGGAGTTTGTGTGAAGTCTGAGCGTGTTAGTTACTGTAAGTACTGTGTGTTCGAAGATACAACTGTGTGTTGTAAAACCAGTAAGTGTTTTGAAACGGGTAAACAGTCCCGTACTAGATAGTGTGGATAAAATGTTTAGTTAAGTGTTTAGTTTAGTGCAGAAGAGCCTGAGCAGGGAAGGCTCCATTACAATATCTATGCATCAATTATACTGTAGTGTTTTTCGTATGCATGCAATTTGAGTTCTTCAAAGTGTACATTCAGTCAAACTAGTTTAAATGTGTTGTTTATACATCTGAATAGTCCTTGTAGGCTACTGAAGAAAAAGCTATTTATGTACCTGTTGGGATCTCTGTTATGACTTTAAGCTCTGTGCTTAAGCCAATTAATTCTGATTGTGCGCACACACACAAATGAAAGCTGTTATGTTCAGGGTGCATGTGTTCAAGGGACTGCCGTAAGCCGAGTCATTAGTGTTTCTGGTTGGATGGCGTGTCATGCTGACTGTAAATACAATAAAGAGCAGTTCACGTTTACGGTTACAACTGAACTGAAATGTACTTTTGCTTTTAAAAAAGAAAAGACCAACAGCCAAAAGGTAACGAGACAAGCTTGTTTCTTTTTTGAGGAAGGTAACTGTAATATTATTACTCCCATTAAAAATTTAATGTGTAATATTTTCTCGTTATTAGTAAAAGTAATATTCTTACAGTAATGCGTTGCTTATGTAACGCATTACCCCAACTCTGTGTGTGTATATATGCACTGCTGTGCAAAAGTCTTAGACATGTTGCATGTTTCTACTCTGATGCAATATGAGGATCAACAATTTACTCAAAACCTCCACTAGTGTTTTCTACTATTGTAACAACCTTGACTTGCATAAAGAAGGAAAAACATTGAGTGAAATAGCTCGCATCACTCGATTTTCAAGGTGTGGTATCCGAAGCATAATCAACAAGTACAATTGACAAACCCAGGACTGGAAGATTAAAAAAGCTGTCTAACAAGGATGAGCAATACTTGAACATAATATCCTTAAGGAATAGAAAGAAGACAAGTGTTGAATTGACAACAGAACTGGCAGAAGGCACAGGTGTTGTTGTCCATCAAATCAACAGTACAAAGGTCACTCTTGAAATCTGGACATAAAGGATGTGTTGCAGTAAGAATATCTCTGTTAAGAAAGGGGAACAAGACTAAAAGGCTAAAATATGCACAAGAACACAGAAATTAGATTATGGAACAATGGTCAAACGTGCTTTGGACAGTTGATGGATGGACAATGACACCTGTAGCTTCTGCCAGTTTTGTCTAGGGAGTCTAAGGCAAATGCATACTGTCAGATTTTATTGAAGTTACAGTAACACTGTGTGACAGGATGGCGTGTGTGGTGACGTCAGGCCAGAAGCAGGAAAGAAAACACAGGCAGTACTGCAGGGCAGCGCTCCGTTTAATTAAATACAAAAAATAAAATAAAAAGTTTCAACACAAAAACACTGCTCACAGAGCAAAACAGATATTTAAACAAAACAAAATCATGAACACAAAAATCGAACAGCCAATACAGGTCAGGCTGGGCAAATGACTTCACTGATCCTGTACGTTTTGTTTTTTAAATTTTCGCTCTCGCTCTCGCTTACGGTGTCCATATTAGGGCATCGTCATTTCTCACGTCTCAGCATCAGTTATGAGGAATTTCTTTGTCATGGATTATTTAGTTTGGCGATCAGTCGTCATTTCTCAGTCATTTTTTCTGTCATCCCTCATGTGTTTTTTATGTCAGCCATTATTTGTATCAGGTATCATTTGTATTTTGTGTCCGCCGTCACTCGAATTTCGAATCACGGAAAACCTCAGTCACTCAAATTTCGAGTCATGGAAAACCTCTGTCAATGAAATTCTCTGTCAATCATCAGACAGGATTTTTTTCTGGGACTTAACGTAACAGCCAATCACATTTTTAAGTTTGCATATCCTATGATTTCATTGGCTACTGCGAATGTCAATCAACTGAAAACAAAAACTTTTCTACATGATTGTTGTGGGGATTAGTTATTAGCTGTGGGTTGTATTTTATGCATTTATTTGTTTGCTACTAGCCTAATATATTTGAACATATACAAATACCCTAGCTTAAACCTCTTTCATGAATTGAAAATATGAAGACAAAAATAATAAATAACTTGAAGTAAATGTTAGTATTGCTATGTGAACAAAAATGCAGAAAACACACTTTATTCCTTAAGTGTCATTAGGAGACTCTATTATTAGAAATTACACGTGGATACACCCATAAAGAAATTGTAATACATTTTACAGACATACGTATATAGTATTAAAATGTGAGCATGTTGGGGGTAATACACTATACTTACGATATGCTATTTTTTTTGTAATGGCTTCGCTTTATGGGTGTATCCACGCGTAAATACATTTCTAATAATAGAGTCTCCTAATAGGTGGGTCATGTGATTAGTCCAGACACTATCATCATCTACTGTTGCTAAGGAATGTGCACCCTTTGCCATAACGTCCTTATGGACCTTATAGAAATGATTAAACAAGCTTGACTAAACATTGGCTAATTACTTATATAAGATCATTCCCATCTGCTACTTAGAGTTTAGAATGAATAAAATATTGTAAATTACTGTCTTCCAAACAATGCGGAACAAGTAAGGTGTTCATTCAATCTAAAAATCAGTAGATGTTTATAGTCTTGCTTAAAAAAACATTGAACACTTACATTTTTGTGACTTTCTACAGCCAATCACGTGTTTAATTTATCCTAACCATTTTACAATTTCTATGCAGGTATAGATATTACCCAATCACACAGCATCATATAGAGGAAGATGTTTTGCTCCTTAAACAAATGAGTGTTTCATGTGGTTTTTAACAGGGGAAGCATCAACAACAAAGGGTGTTAATCTGCTTGGGGGAAAGCCATGTATAATTTATACCAGAACCCTATTTCTTACAATGCAAATTCTTCAAAGAAAGTGGTAAAATCTCATTTTTTTCTGATTGCTCAGCAGAACATTTTGCTTAGATTGATTTGGTAATTTGGTTTGGAAAAGTTGCCCCAGCTTTTGAAAAAAAAGAAAGAAAAGTTTAACCACAGTTTAGAAAACCCTGCTTAAAAAACAGCCATATAAAACCACACAGAACATTAATCATTTTCCTTTTCTTTATTGCAGTCCAACACGCAAATGTGAATGACATCTTATAAATTACACCAGAAACTTAACTAAGGTCTACTTCTCAATTATGGTCAAATGTTATATATGTACATAAGCACCACACTACAACACAATACACATAAGTATGTTGCTTGTCAGGTAACAATCTCATGTAGTGGCATGCATGCAGTATATAAAACTTCTCGTCAACTTTTGACATTGTAGGTTCCATGATCTGATGTATATAGTTCACAATAAAATGTCTTACATTTTAGATTTTTTGATACATGCTGTACCTCCTCCCTACCACTTTATGTAGGTCTGTCCAACTAGATTTCAATAAATGTGTTTTAATAATTTCCAGACTCCATGTGGGACCCTTAGTATTGAATGGAGAAATTTCCAAGACACAAGGAATAGCATGTTTCTTGTAAGAATTATTTAATAGACTAGATATATTCCTGCATCCTGGTACCTGTTCTGCAAGTCTGTAGCAGGGTGATTGCCCTGCACATGGGGAAATTAGTGTTGGTGTGTAATTTGTATGTGGTAATGGGTTTATTGTGTGTGCATTTTGGAGTTGTTTTGTTTGATTACTTGATTGTTTACAGACGGGCGCTCGATTGAGACTTGCTGCCTGCTATGCTTGGTTGAGGGGAAGGGCAGCGAGTAATTGGCTGTGCCGGTCCTCAATCAGCAGGTGGGTGGATCTCGACTTAGTGTCCGTCAGCATAAAAACATCCGGTGGGGAGCGCTCTGGGTAACTGCACTATCATGCTACAGAGGGGATTTGCGTATATTCAGGAGGAGAGCGTCTGCGCTGCAGGAACGACAGCTACGTAACCATTCAACTGCAATACGGTACTTGTGAAGGCAATGCCCAGCCAAGGTCGTATGAAGAAGCAGGAGTCGTCGTATGAATACCGGCTCATAAGTAGGTTAGCTTAGGGGATATTGATCCCAAGTAATGTATAGCGAGGGTTACGTAGTGTAGCAGGTTCCTGGAGCGGGATGCCTCGTTCAGTAAGGCTAGCGTTCGCCCTGTGTGGCACCTTTTATTTGTAGTTTTTGTATTGTGTTTTATTTTGCCTTTTGTATAGCCTGCTGTATGTGTTCTCTGTGCGCTATCATCGTTCGTAGCGTCACATGACCCGTTTGTTTACTTTTGTTTTGTGTGTTAATAAATCCTGCGCGCCTGAGCGGCGTTTCAACTCCAACTCCCGTGTCTCAGTCTTGCATATCAGTGGTTACCCACACACGTGACACGAGTACACTGTCATAAAGTCACATAGTAAAATTGCAGTTAGATCATTAAAAGGAAGTTTAAAACAACAATGTATTAAGTGATTAGGTATCAGGAAGCCGCAGTGACTTTATCTGTTGTGTTGCTTGTGCAAAAAGGAGATCAGGAAATATATTTTTAAACATTGGACTGCACTAGCACAGCGCAGGGAAAAAGTCCTTAAGGAAGGACAACATTGATTTAAAAAGTTTGAATAGTGCACACAGAAAAAAAGTAAGCCTACGTTGTTTTCTGATATCTGCCAGCAAATGCAGAAAAAATACTAAATTCTTAGATACTATTAGATTTTTTTTTTTACAGATGCTATTAGATTTTCTTGGTTTTAGTTAAGCATACCTGAGACCGCCTTTTAATGCTAATATTCCCACCCATTACCACATGTTAAAGGTGTCTATGCTGTAGATTAAGTGAAAAGCTTTGATATTTCTAAAAGGGAAAATTAAAAGTAACACGTGTTTCTATATGTGTGCCAAAATATAGTTCCCTAATGATGAAACATACATCACATAGTCTTTGGCAATACAAAAGCATACAGTATGATTTATTTTTCATATGGAGTGTAACCAACTACAGTATATAGGTCATTATAAGTTCATTATTATTAGCACTTTAATTTTCAGAATCTTCATAAAGACTTAAAATGTAACTGGTATTACCTGTCCATTTTAGTAACTGGAAAACATGTTTGAAAATACTAATTGCCATTACTGGTATGAAATTGCACAGGGAAATGATTCTCCAAGTTCAGCTGCAGGGTGGTAGTGCTGTATTTTAAAGCCAGTCTCTTAAGTCATTCATTCTATTCTTGACATGCTAATTGCTATTGAGCACATGTTTATTTATAAAGGCTTTCAGTTTTCAAGTTATTGCTGCATGTCAGGTATTCATATTTCTGCCTTTTAGTATGCAAAGACTATTCAAACAAATTAGGATGCAGAACAGGCATTAAATGAGTGTATTTATGGGATTTTTATTTTTTAAATTCTGTGGTACAGTATATTTTTCATCTACAAATGTTCAGTAAAGAGGAACTTGGAACACGTCTGAAATGTCTTTGTAAATTGGGATGTTGTTAAGCAATGAGCACTCATGATCATTACTCATGATGATCACTTTTTCTTTTTCTCCAGTTCTTTTGGCTGCAAAAAAACCTTCATAGTGACAGTAAATGACATTTCACTTTTTGAAGATCCTGCCTTTTGGTTACTTGATATTCTGTTGAAAATGATGGTTATGCACAACAAAAGAAACACTCAAGCACAACCAAGATACAGTCATTCCAGGTCACTTGAAATATATATCAGAAACCAAGAGTTGGAGAAAGTCTAGCTTCCTATCTGGTTGGGTATCGTGAACAACACTTTGTATTTTATCCTACTCTGCTCACTCCACACTTGAAAATGGGTTTATTTACTCGATCTGAAATACAGCAGATTCCCCCTGCTTGGAAAAAGAGGAAATCATTATAAAAATTATAGAAATAATCACACTTCCTGAAATCAGCCGTGAATAGCAATGATCCTGAGATGTTTCCCTGTGACTGAAAGGGGTCATGAGTTTAAGAAGTACCAATTAGAAAGTCACTTGACTAACGTTTGAGTTTGCAATCATTACCATTACCGTTACTTTGGAATGGTATCAACTTGTAAATGTCAAACCTTAATGTAGTATTTATTTTCATTAACTTTGCTGACATAATCAATGTTTTTTTTATCATCTCTACCAGACCGTATATACTGTATCTATCGCAAACAGTTTGTATAGTCAACCGTTTCGGCTTATGCCTTCATCATCAGCATGCAATGCATCCCCATTATTCTCTGCTGTTTACCTCTTTTATTCAGATTCAATGTTACATTACACCCCAATAATGTCTGCTGGGTTTGTTTCAACAAATTTGGCATAACACTGCTGTTCACTAAATAAGGAGAGGCCCTTGTCTCAACAGGCGACCAACCCAATGTGCTGCATTGTCCTGCTGTCTGATCAGACAGCTTGCAAGGAGATTGTCCTATTTAATATCCCCCTTTGACTGAAACGTGAGCACTCTTGAAATTGCTTTATAGCTACATCCTGTAGCTCCATCATACGATTGAAATATTAATAGCTACTCTCTCTCTCACTGCAACCCTTTTGCTGAATACATCCATTATTTAGAAGCGTACAAAATTCCATGCAAATGTAATAGTATAACATGTGCAAAGCTGTGTTTTTACTATCAGTGGTCCAATCAAACAGTAATTTCTTCATTTAAAAAATGGGTTACATCTTGAAAAATACTGCCTGGAACACCAAAGACGAAAAAAAAAAAATATATATATATAAACTCAAGCATCCTTTACCAGACATGAATATTCCCCAATGGACTATGACCCCCACTGTGTTACATTCTTGTTTCAGTGCAACAGGGAAAAAAATCCAGGATGTTTCTACTCATTTCCTCAAGCTTCCTTTGTCTAATGAGAAATTAATCGCAAGCTCTGGAACATACACGAACATATTGATCCCTTAACGCCTCTATCCCTCATTCATAAATGCCCTGTGCTTGTGTGTAAAACATTGGAAAGCTGAACAGAAAAATGCCATATGTCAGTAGGTGTTGATTGTGCCTGCTTTCCTGAAAAGAATGATGGCCATGAAGAAGGTAATTCAATGGACATCGACTAGAGAACCCCCTGACCCATGGTGCTAGTCATAAAATCTTGCTTATTGCACCCTTGCAAACTTTTATTGTGCAGCACCAGCAGTACCATGAAGAGGATGACTTAACAGCAACAGCAAAATTATATATATAAAAATCTCAAGACTTTTTTCACCCTTGGGCTAAACAAGTAAGAAAAACAATTAGAATTGCTATCCATTATGGGAGGGACAGCTAATTAACAGTGAAATTGAAAAAAAAAAAAAAAGGTTTTTACCCTGATGCCGATAGAAATTCCTACAGGTCCTCCAAATCATTTTCAGTAATGTGGAAAGAAAATTGAAAGGGGATTTCCTGTAGTTGTGCAAGATAAACAGACATTTCCCCTTTCCAGTTAATTTGGAGCAGTACTGCAATGCATCGCGCGCATGCCTCAATTTGAGGGAAAGCAGATTTTAAATCTGATACAATCAGCACCAACTTTACAGTGCTTAGTATCTTTCAACATCATCTACAAAGTCATTTGGGAGTCATGTACTCTTCTTAGACAGATAATAAGCGGCATTATGTTATTAAAGCAGTATCAGATAATGAAGGGCCTGTAACTCAACCAAGTTACTTCTGCAATGTAACTTTTTATTCGGTTCAAAAACTGTATACTGTAGCAGAAAAGACAAATCACTGAAATAACCTTTGTTCACAAAACTTTTAATTAACTGCAGAAATCTGTAGAAGCTGAAAACCATGACAGAATAGAGATTCATCCAGGGACATATGTAGAAGCAATCTGCTGTACAATGTTAATCAAGATTTTATTTCTGTGAGAAAGACATTCATGACCTAACTGGGGATCATACACAAAATCCCTGATTGGTGTCCAGATGCTCTGCCAGCTGCATGTCACTATACCACTTTATCACATAAAGAAAATCTTATTTCATACATATGGATTTCTTAGGACACCTTAAGAATCTTCTCCCAGAGTCTATTATATTTGCTAAGAGTATAATATTGTATATCTTATTTTTGTGTTGTTTATAAGGTGGCAGTATACTTAATTTATTGCATTCGAAATAGTATATTGGTAGTATACAAGATGTGTACATTATTAATGGGATATATACTGTACACATGTCTTCTTATCTGTATGTATCAATTCACAGTTGAATCTGCTTTTGGAAACCATGCAAGGGACCATCATTCATATTTGTTACACTCATAGTCAGGATTCTGTCGATCACGGGAAAAAATAACCATTCTGCGATTCTGAGCATTTACAAATTATCAACAAACGTAATGAAAGGTTATTTCGGTCTTTGAGCAAATTATTTTGATGAAATTGTGAACTGGAACAAGCAAAGCGCGAAACGCAAAAAAAGAGAGACAGCTTCTGATTGGCTGGTCATATCAGAATTTATACTTCCTTTCAAGCACTGTCTCCTGTTGTTTAGGTGGTTCTGAGTGAATTGCCTTGAAAAACTGTTGATAACTAGTCAGAGGGGTAGATGTACTAACATGGGCCAGTCGCAGCACAAACATACCGCAATTTGCATTTCTGTTGCAACGATTCACAAAGTATACATTTTGTCGTATGTATTAAGAGACAATATGTTAATAAAAAAATCCGCAATATACTAATTTAAATGATTTTTGCATCATCTTAGCGAGATCTCTAGCATTGCGTGAGTAGTGCAACATTTTTTCGAATAAATAATGAAAGGCAGTTTAATCCCATCAGATTCTATAGTGGGGCCCCCACCTTCACCCCCAAATAAAAAATGTGTTTCTATCAAAAAGCTTTTCAGAATCATACAGTAGCCCCTCGCTAAACCGGGCATGTTTGTCTGACATAAGTAGGTGTTGGGTTTAAAAAAATACAATAAAATCACACACACATACATTTATAGTGCTCAATGTATTTTAAATGTATAAATCATTGCACTGAAATAACACTAATGTGTTTTGGGTAGGCTACACATTACATTATGAAAAAAATCTAAATCTGTACAGTACGACTATACGGTACAGTAGTAAAATCAAATGAATACCTAGCACACTTTCTTTTTACTTTAGCCTGTAGGCTACCAGTAACACAAAATAAATCATGCTGTTGCATTTTACACATTGGTCTACAATGCGAATAAAATATTATTTTAAATTGAAACTAAATGATTATTATTATTATTATTATTATTATTATTATTATTATTATTATTATTATTATTATTAACTTTGCCTACTTAATAGCCTAGACAATTAACACAAAATAGATCATGGTGCCGCATTGACAAGTTATGATACTTACAAGAGGACAGTTAATTCTCGTTAATACAAATTTCAAGGGACCAGCAACAAATTTAGCATTTTACCACTAATTTGTATTATCATGAGTAGCCTATAAGCCAAATATATACAGTCAATTTTTATTTAAGTTAGTCAGGGGTGCAGTGCTAAATTGTACAAACAATTACAAACCACCTGCACATTAATAGAATAGGTGTGCTTCCTATTCCTATACAGATGTTCAGAATGAGTTGGAGGGGTTAGTGGCACATGTGTGCAGTCTATTGCTCCCAACACGCTGGGAAAACCAGAAATGTCACAGAAATTTGTTTTCAAGGTTTGTAAGTACACCCTGCTTGTAGGGGAAAATAAGGTATTTGGGTGTTTACCTAAAAAATGTATTGAGCATAACTGGCAACACACAAGAAAAAGCGGACTGAAAAATGCCAGCAACAATTACAACTGTTTAAAACATGCTTGTGACATGTCCACTTCCAATTAGCTACAATCCAGGGGTCGGCACCATGCCTAGTGTGACGGACATTTAAAAAAAAAAAAAACATCTTGGCCAGGGACAAACAAAACGGAAGTTATATACAATTACCTGCGTGTGTGTGTGTTCGTATTCACTGCCACGGACACTGATAACTCTTGCCACGGACATGCGTGTCCATGTACGGACAAGTTGCCGACCCCTGCTACAATCAATTTAGTGATATTGCTGTCTTTTTTGTGACCTTTAACAACAAGATGGCTGCCATATTGCATTTCATCAGTGCAACTAATAACAAGATCCTTTATTAAAAACAGGTAGTACAGGATTTCACAGTCTGTATTTTACTCCTCTTTCAATTATTTTAACCTTGAGAGATGTAACATTAGCATACTGCATATTGGCTACACTGTTGTTATTTAAAATATTGTTATATCATTTACTTATAAATACTATAACAACTTTAAAGCCTGTAGGTTATTTATTATCAGTGGACGAGCACCAACCAAGCAGCCCTTAAACAAAATACCATTCTCTTTGGGACCAATTCATTAAAATAAAATAAAAAAAGACTGAGATTTACTGAATTTACGTGTGTGTCTGTGTGTAGTTCTTAGTAAGTTAAAAGTGCTAATAAAGATAAATATTTAGTGATAGTGAATAAACTAAAACAACATTTATTCAGGATGGACATCAGATTTAGAAAATAGAAATTCTGAAGTATTCATTTTAAAAATCCTCCACTATAATCTCTTCTGAATAACTTGTGCATATGTGACAAATATAATTAAATTAAAAGAAAACAAAACAAACATCTGTTCAACAGCTGCTAATAAAAAATAATAAGCCTGTAAATATGTCTAAAGATCAGATTGAAGGCTCACATTTTAAAATCTGACAGATGTATAAATTAACTTAATATTAGCTTACATTTGGGAGCTGTTGATGAGCTAAGACCAGGAATAACAAACAAGTGAGCTTATGTCAGAGGCCATGCACGTGGGTGATTTGGGTCATACAATAAAGGTATACTGACTGGCAAACTCTGCTGAACACTAATAATCTCTCTGTGAGGTCTTCACAATAGACCTAACACATAGACCTAACTATGCCTAGTTCAGCCCACAATATTCTTGACTGCAGATTTACTCAGAGCAATCTTGGTTTATTTTACTCTAAAATCTATAACATAGTTAAAATAACATCGCACAGTTATGTTCATTAACACAGTTTTAAACTAAGTGAATCTGTTTAAGGGATATATTTGTTTTTTATTTAACTAAGACTAAGCACTGGATCCATGAGTACTGGCTCCCTTAACTCCATCGCAAAGTATTTGTTTGCTTAATGTATTTGACATGTTACATTACATGTCTGTAATAACGCAGTAATTACACAGATGGTTGTGCAATTACAATGCAATATCATGATTAGGGATGTGATTTTGTCACAGTAAAAATATGCAAAAATCACAGCAGTCAAGGCTAAAAATAGACAATTTCACGGAATGTCTATATTTATTCATATAATATACTGTAATATTTTAGTATTTGTGCAAAGTATACATATATTTCATGCATTTAAACACAGTAGTGGTTTTGGTATTAGATGCACATTAACATATTAAAAGAATCGTTCTGCATTTATACTGTTGACAGGTTCTGTTAAGCACAGCAGGGGAACGACTGCAAGAGCTGCAAATCAGAGTTCATGCTTCTCCAGAACTGTAAACCGTCCTCCCTTTAGGTTTTGTATTATCAAGTGCATGCAGAGGTATACTTTCTGCACAAAAGGCTTCGGTTAATTTGAAGTTTGTTTTTCATTAAAACTGCTCACTTTGCGTTCATGAAATTGCTTGGTATATTGCTCTGCTTGTTGCTTAGTACTTAATTTCACCACTTTTTTATAGTTCTGTGTCAGTATTCACCTGTATTTGATGTTTGCTAGCCGATTTAACTTTGCACTGAAACCAGCGAATTGCTAATTTCCTATTTTCAAGCTGAGTTGAAACAAATATCAAAATTCACAGGTTCTGTGACTGCCGTGACCACCGTGACAAAACCACATCAATCCTAATCAGGATTATTTACAAAATGAGAAATGCTGGCAGTAATTTGTAATTACTGTATTTATCACAGTATAGTTAGAGACACTTAATGTTACCCTTTACAGTAATAGACATATCTCCTAAATCCTGGCTGTATCAAGCTGTTGAATATTAAACTAGCTGGGCGTGTTTCCAAGGGAAAAAGTATTGGAGAATGTTTTCCAAGAGCACAACCAATCACTTACAAGATTAATTCATTTCTGATGCCTCTTCCACTTTCAGCACCAATCTGCATATGTTTTGGAAGTGTCTATTTGAAAATGAATAACAGAACAATATAAAATTGGGGTAATAATATCCTGTGAGAATAGTGTGACTCAGCAAATTCAAATCTAGGATGTAACTATCTATCCTTCAAAGAGCAACTAACTGCAGTTGCACGGTATCTAAAGACCCACATTGAAAAAGGAAATGGAAATATCCAAATGTATACAGTGCACCAGCAACCATAACTCTTCTTTGTTTATTGCATTTTAAAAGTTCAATAACCAAGGTTGTCTGATCTGAGCCAGAAAATACAGATATGCAAGCAAACAGTACTTTGATGTTCTGTGTCACTCTCTCTAATGTTGACTCTAGAGCTAAAACGTGGAGAACAAATTGTGTTGGTGGAACCCTGGAAACATTGAGAGTGCTGACAGATCTTTTGAGGCCAGGTTAAAGGCAAACACACTTCTTTTCAAAACAGAATTTTGTTTCAGATCTTTAGAGTAACCAAGCTTTTTTTTTTTTTTTTTAAACATGCTTTTTTCAGTTTTTATAAATGTACATGCTGTCCCAAAGTTTACTTCCACTTATGGTCCTGTGTGTCATTTTCCACTCCCTGCCCCCTAGTTCTGACTGTGTTGTAAACCCTAGAGAAACCATGTAAGAAACATTGCTTTAAACCTCTTAAGAAATGCTTTAATCCAGTGGGTTTGGTAAATATATTAGATTGAACAAAAACTGATTATTTATTGGTGGGATTCGATAGGATCTTATAAGATGTTGTTAGTAAACATAAAATAAACATAAATATCTCTCAGTCGGTTAGATGATAGTAAATGGTTAAAAGACAGGGATGCAGCTTGGAAGAGGGAAATTTAAAAAAGTCCAGAAAGTGATCTGCTGACTTAAAGTGGCCAGAGAGTAAATGCTAGCTTTTATTTGTTTACACATAATCAGAAAAGCAGATTTAAAGTTGATCTGACAACATATGGTTTTATTAAACAAAAAGAAAACTAGTATTATGAACAGAGTACTTGGTTCATGCATTGAAGGAGATAATTGCAATTCCAACAGATTTTCCATTGCAAGATTAGCTATAGACATTTAAATCATAGAAGTTAATTTGGATGACACTAGACCAATCTTTGACCTACAGTAACAGGGTTATAAAATACTTAAGAACATTAAAGACATTTACTGTATGGGATGTAGATTTGATCAAAATCCACAATCATTAAACTAACTGCACTTATTACTCAAAGATCTATGGCTTCTGGCACATTTCCTGCCCATTGGAAAGCTGTTTCAGTAAATCTAATCTTCAAAGCTGATGACTCTAAAGAGGTCCCATACTGTATTACTGACCTATTAGTGTACTACAAATGATTTTCAAAATTCCTGAACAAGTGCTCTATCCTCAATTTGACCACTGGTGCAGGTAAGCTATTTCTACAAGACCTAATTTCACCACACTGTTTTACATCTTGGTCCAAAGCTAGCAGGTCAACCATTAAACAAGTTTTCAACAAAAATCATACGCAATTCCACCATTGCCAAATACTGAAGACATATTTAATAATCTAAATTTTGATAATGGTAAAGCTAGCCTTCAGTAAATGGGCTAGCACTTCCCCACTGCAGAAGGACATGGGACTTGTAGAGTCTAAGCAGGCCATAGTTAACAAGCAGGGTGATTGTTCCAAGAGAACAACATTAATTGTAACACCAAATAAAGAAACCATGATCGGTTATGGAATACCTAACCCACAGGCCTTTTAGAGTCACCATTTTTTTTTTTAAATTAAGGGTTGAGAATGTTGTGTTATATCTGGGTTTTACTTATTTATTTATTTATTTTTAAGTATTCAAAAATTGCTTTTGAACACTATATTATTGTATTGTGGCTGCACTGTTACACTGTAGATTTAAGAAATACAAGTATCCACCTCATTTGCTATTGGGTCATTCCATACCAACTCAATCAGAGCTATTGCCCAACTGTCTCAGATTTTGCTAGAAAAATTCACATGGGACTTTTCGGGTCTGCTGAGTTCAGAAATGCTAACCATTTTTTAATTTTTTTTATTTCCCCTTTTGAGCTGTGACCTGGCAAAAGTCAACCAAAAGTGAAAAAGTGACCCTAAAAAATCACCCTGGACTCAACTTAGACGCTACTATCATGTGTAGCACCTCATTCGACTCGTTCGATAGGGCTTTCGATAAAAAAGTACCAGGAACACCAAACTCACTTTTGGCAAGTTACTAGACGAGGGGTAAGTGATGAGTTTTATTCAAACCTCTGTCCAACCCTTTACCTTGTAGGGGATGCGGGTCCTAAAATGTTGGTATTGCTGTAAGAACCTTAGGGACCACTCTTCAAATTGTATGAAACACTTTTGGTTTTAAGTCCCTGTGGTAAAGTCCTGATATATTTTACTGCCGAGTAGACAGAAGAGACTGGGTAGAGAGAAGTGATGAGTTTTATGGACAAAAAGTCAATGTGACCTACCAGCTGTCGATACAACAAACCTCAAAATAAAACACAATACAACAAACCTAAATCAAAGGTGCCGTACGGCAGGCCTTGCAGATGGGTCCTAAAATGTGCTGAACAGTATTGCTGTAAGAACAGACTTAGGGACATCAGTTAAACAATTAATTAAATCATTTACAACAAATGCAAAATATACAATGAAACACTTTTGGTTTTAAGTCCCCCACTGGTCATTAACCACCTGTGAAATTTGAATTTTTGGTATTTCTACCAAGGCTGAGATAAGGCACATTTTTGAAGCTGCATTTGTCATGCATTCGAGCATTGCTTATGGCCACTTTGGTGAGGCTAAAGTACCACATAGTCCTAACCGAACTGACATTATCCTTCAGTTTTGCATTGTCTGGGGTTAGATCTACAGTAAAACGTGACAGGGTATGCATCCAGTGGCACTAATTTGAAGCTGAGGGATTATGAACTTTCTTTGTTACAGTGACACATTTGAAACTACCAAAACCTCACTTAGGTGCATTTAAAAACTACAAACTGATAGAAAACATAAAAAATAAAAATAGTCTCCCACACCATCACACTGACTTTTTCCGTGTGATGTGGCAAAGTAATGCCATTCTGCGGTGATACTGAAGTCTTGCAGATGAAAGCGAAGGTTGGCAAAGTTTCTGCAATTCTTGTACTGCCTAGCAGCTCCTCACTGAAGTAATGTATATGTTTCAAGTTAGGGACCTCCCTCTTGATCAAAGGAATTACCTCCTTCTGAAATACATACACTGTTGACGTGGAGTGTTACATTTCATTTCTCATCAATGCAAAACTCATGTGCTTAAGTTCACCATCCTGACGGAAATAGAACACAAACGGATGTATTGTTGCCTGAAAATTGTCCCAATTAAATCCTTGGGCAGTGTCTTGGATCACAAAACTATAATCTTCTGCAAAAACAGGAAAGTTTATTTTTTTGAAAAACAGTGAATTTTCCATATTTTTTTCAATTGTGCTCAATTTTTTCAATTAAACACTCAGAAGTGGTTCAGCACCATTTTAACTTAAAAAACGCAGAAAAATCTAACGTGAAAGTGGGGAATACCTCCCTCTCACACTCTTCCACTCTGCCGTTTTCCACTTTTTTGATAGTTTCCCTACTCTCATGCCTGGATTATAAATCATCCTCGTGGCTGCAGACTTTTTGTTGCTTAATTAAGATAAGAGAGCTAATACTACATCAGCAGTAAATGGCCCTTCAGATTAACACAGATATACATCTGTGTACCAAATTGGTCTGCCGTTCTTATGCACATGTTGAAGGTGCCCATATGATTTATGGTGCAGTGAAGTCTGCAAGCACCCAGCTGTAGGGAAATGTTAAAGAAATGAAAAGGAATAGTAGATTAAACTGAACTGAACTGAAAATCAGACTAGCTTAATTTCCACTGCAGGTATTGACAAAGAAGTAGATTGGTTTTTAATTGAACTGGTCATTACTGAAAACCCATAAGAATCACCCTGAGCCTTAATTATCCCAAGAAACTAATACCATGATGAAGAGGATGTGGAAGAGATGGAGTTTCAAGGCGGATATTATGAAGAATGTTAATGTATCACCATTTGTAAACAGTAGACCCTGTCATTTACTGATTTTAAACAGATGATGATCATCAAACCCTTGGACTTCTTGGAAAAGCTTGTGTGGGTAGAAGTTATTTCAATAAATGGTCGTCACAGTATAACAAATGTTGTCTCACATAGATAACATATGGTTAAGCTCACTGTATTTGGTTCTAGACAGTTATATAAAGAATCAGGTTGGAATACTTTCCTTTTGCTGACATCAAAACAAGAAACCCATAAAAATCTAAACTAACATACTTACTCTTTACCTCCATTGTCCTGATCTGGTTTTATTGACATTTAATACAATTTGATTTGATTTGTTTTGGGGCGAGGAATCAAGAGGATATGATTATCTAATTAATCTGTGGTAAAAATTGCGCAGTGGGGTTTAGCATTTCCCGCGAGCAATGTTACTGTATTCTGGTCTTCCCTGCCTTCTCAGTGACTAACAGAACTGACAAATAAAAAGGCCTGGAAGAGGAGCCAGCATGATAAGTTTGGTCTTCTCTGAGCAGAAAAGTTCAGTTAATCTCTGAAACGCTAAACATTTCCTAGTCCGATACTGCTATTTGTGTGATGTGAAACCAAGGAAATATTCTGAAATATTCTGAATCCAGAATTCTCACAGGTCAGTGTGGTTTGGGTGTATAATTAATAATGCTTAATCTGAGGGTCACCACCCCTTTTTCACTGGCACAAACCCTCACTGGGCTGGGAATTTCCCATTCAACCAGAAAAAAGGACCACTACAGTGTGGAGTAGTGGTTAGGGCTCTAGACTCTTGACTGGAGGGTCGTGGGTTCAATCCCAGGTGGGGGACACTGCTGCTGTACCATTGAGCAAGGTACTTTACCTAGATTGCTCCAGTAAAAACCCAACTGTATAAATGGGTAATTGTATGTAAAAAATAATGATATATCTGTATAATGTGATATCTTGTAACAATTGTAAGTCGCGCTGGATAAGGGCGTCTGCTAAGAAATAAATAATAATAATAATGATCAGTATAAATTATCGTCAGCCTGGAGCAAACTACCATGGATGGACAAGAGAACTCTTGTTATATTATTTAGAAAAATAAATAAGGGAGCAATGTTTTTTCACAGACTGATTTACATATTAATAACATTTCATACTTCATATTTCACTTCTTTTGAAAAACCATTGTATTATCACAGCGGGTCATAATATCATTCTGTGTACGAAATTAACAGAATTGAAATCTACAAAGGGGGGCCATTCTCTGTGTCTACTTGGTTTCTGCTCACAAACTCCCCCTCTGACAAAGAATGCTTTTAGAAATAGTCGTAAATTAACTGCTGGACAAGTGTTTTATCTTTTCCTATCATTGAATTAATCATTTAGGCACCAACAGTATCTGGGGTCGAAACCACGGACCAATTGAGAACAATGGGCTGTCTCTGAACGAGAAAAAACAATGAGAAACACCCCACATGGATTCTGGCACAGTCCAAAATAACCAAACTAACACAGGGTGGGAAGTCATGACAACAAAACCAGCTGCACGACTTTCAGAAATGCTTGAGTTTGCCCCATGAGAGAGCTTCCCACACAAGCTTTCCATGCTTGCTTCCCATACGAGCTTCTCATGAGCTCCCCACACTAGAAGTGTGCCCCACAGAAAGAACAGCACTCCAGGCAAGAGAAAGAAGTGAGCTCCACCCACTAGAAGTGGCTTGGCATTTGGAGGAACGAAATGGAAGCTAAACTGCTCTGAAAAAAGTTTCTGAATCATGGGAGCATAAGTCCTCGAATTCACGGAAGGCAAGGAAGAACCAATGTTCTGAAGAATGGCTAAAATCAGCTTTGAAGAGAGCCATAGCTCTTTGATCTACGAGAGACTGAAATAGTAAATGGAAGCATAGCCAGCAGCTGGGCCTAAGGTGATGTACTAGCCCTACAGAAGAGAACACTTCTACGAACTACATAACTTTTCAACTGCCACACATTATCTGAACTGACTTACGTCTGATCAACAGAACTATTTCCAGTTGGAAAACTGCCAAAAACAACTATAATGCTGCAAGACTTGAAGATCAACAAGCTGATCTCCATTTGAAAATAACTATTTGTTTATTGCAAGCCCACGAAAAAAATGCGTACTTCTAGCAAAGTACCATCCTCTTTCATTGAGACTTCAGATCCAAAGAGCTCCGGTGTTCATAAACACAGATTGACTTCCTTATGTGGAAATCGATAAGTATTCAACATATCTAATATTAAATACTTTATGACTCGAGAAAGTAACTGAAGCAAATGCTATCAACTTAAGTGGATAAACTGTTCTAGGAATAGAATATTACTTCCTGTTTTAGAGTGTGTAAGAAATGTATTTTGTTTGTTGAAATGTCGGCGGCGCACACAAATTTAAAAGCACAGAATCAAATCTTTTTTTTAATGTTCCCAGTGTTGATAGTTCATGTCATTAAGTCTTGGGATCAGCCTAGTTGCCCTTCTCTGTATCTTCTGAAATGCAATGATGTTGTCAAAGGTGGCTTCTAACTAGGGCATTGTACAATCTTAGCATAACCTCTCAACGCTTTTTGCAATGGAGCTTAACATTTTATTTGCCTTTTTAGAACATAAGAACATAAGAAAGTTTACAAACGAGAGGAGGCCATTCAGCCCATCTTGCTCATTTGGTTGTTAGTATCTTATTGATCCTAGAATCTCATCAAGCAGCTTCTTGAAGGATCCCAGGGTGTCAGCTTCAACAACATTACTGGGGAGTTCCAGACCCTCACAATTCTCTGTGTAAAAAAGTGCCTCCTATTTTCTGTTCTGAATGCCCCTTTATCTAATCTCCTCACCACATTTTCAAAGTCCTCGTCCCCTATTTCCATCTTGTTCATTTTATACTTATAACATGGATTATTACACCCAATATGCAATACTTTACATTTCTTAACATTAAAATACATTTGCCACAAGTTTGCCCAGTTACAGAGAAGGTCCAAATCCTTTTGAATTGGCTGGGCTGCGGATTCAGAGTCCACTACTCTCCCAAGTTTGGTATTATCTGCAAATTTAACTATCTTGTGTATCTTAGCTTATAGGGGCGGCTATCGAGCTCCAGTGGACAAGGCCATGGGCTTAGTTATATTCCATTTCATCGTGGGACTGGGCATCTGTCAAATGTGATAAAGAATTGTTCATTTCAAATCTTTTGTGGATGTCTCCTTTCTGAAATGGAATGTCTCATAACATGAATGCTGATGTTCTGCTTTTTTGGTTAATTTATTTCAGGAATTAAGTATCATCTGTGTGTATTTAGCTGTAGCCATTACCTTAATTACAGTTCATCTGTAACTGTATCAATGCACATTTGGCACATAAATAAATAGCTTGTCTCAGTTTAGCAGGAAGACTCATTGACCAATTAGCCCGCCAAAAGTTACAAAGCTACAAAACCTGCTACAACAAGATTATCATGGAAGTGCAGGTTTGCAGGGTGAGTCATACAGTCAGGGGAGTGCAGATCTGCAGGGTAAGTCATGCACTCAAGGGAGTACAGGTATGCAGTTGTCATACAGTCAGGGGAGTGCAGGTTTGCAGGGTGTCATACAGTCAGGGGAGTTCATGGTATTCAGAGTGTCATACAGTCAGGGGAGTTCAGGTATGCAGGGTGAGTCATGTATTCAAGACCAAGTAAAAGGTCTACCTGGTGAATGCCTCAACAACTTTTTTGACATTTAGTGTTTTCTCTTTTCATTTTTTTGAGTGTAAGGCAAACAACCCTGAAGGGTTGTTGATTTCTTTGAAGGGGGGAGAAATCAACAACAAAAAACAGAAGGGAGACCACATAAAAACAAGGGCAACAACTCGGGTAAGACAGCCCTTAAATATATTTATCTAAATGCTAGAAGTCTCAGAAACAAAATGTTAGAACTTGAAGCTACTGCACAAACAAGTAACTACGATGTGATAGGTGTTACAGAAACTTGGTTATCCGAGATTGATGGAGACGAATATAATATTAGTGGGTATACACTGTGTAGGAAAGACAGGCAGGACAGAAGAGGCGGAGGGGTAGCGCTACACATAAGAAATAGTCTTGAAGCCCAGGTGTTAAATCTGGATGAAGAAAAAACGCCAAATGAATATGGGTCAGAATAATGGACAAAAATTCAAAGGGCATAATAATAGGAGCATGCTTTAGCAGACCACCAAATTCAGACGCCGAGCAAAATAATCTGTTATACAATGACATTAGAAATACGAGTAGCAAAGGAGAAGCCATACTAATGGGGGATTTCAACTTCCCCCGTATAAAATGGGAAATAAATTGAAATGGTGAAAATGACAAATAACTGCTTCCTAACACAATCTGTCAAGGCACCGACTAGAGGGGAGGCATGCCTTGATTTAGTCTTTTCAAATAACGAAGACAGAATAACTAAAACATAGGTCAGAGAACCATTGGCAAACTCGGACCTCAACATGGTCTCATTTGAAGTGCTTTTTAAAACCCAAAAAGTAATGACTAAAGCTAAGGTTTACAATTTTAGAGAGGCAAACTATGAAGGTATGAAGCAGAGACTAATAGAAGTAGATTGGAGTAAAATAGAGAAAACATCCACGGAAAAAGGATGGCTGTTTTTTAAAAATGTAGTACTAGAGGTGCAAAACAATTACATCCCAAAAGTAGACAAATCTAAATCTAAAACAAAATGGCCAAAATGGTTTAATAATTAAAAAAATATTCAGTGAAAAAAGGCACTTTACAGAACATTTAAAAGGGACCAAAAACAAAGTACACAGAAAGAGTACTTGGAACTGCAAATGCAAGTCAAAAAGGAAGTTAGAAAGGCCAAGAGAGAGATAGAAATAGACATTGCTAAGGGGGCTAAAACCAATTTAAAAAGTTTTTCCAATATTATAACAGCAAGAGAACATTCAAAGAGGAGGTTAAATGAACTAAGAGATACAAATGGCAAAATCATAGACAAAGAGAAAATAGCAAATATATTAAATGATTACTTTTCACAAGTTTTTACAAAGGAGGATACGGACAACATGCCCCAAATGTCGACCTGTTCTTATCCAGTTTTAAATAACTTTAGCATAACAGAAGCAGAAGTGTTAAAGGGACTAGGAGCTCTTAAAATAAACAAATCCCCTGGGCCGGATGAGATCCTCCCAATAGTACTCAAAGAAATGAAAGAAGTTATTTACAAACCGCTAACCAAGATCATGCAACAGTCTCTTGACACAGGGGTTGTACCGTCAGACTGGAAAATTGCAAATGTAATACCGATCCACACAAAGGGAGACAAAACCGAACCAGGTAACTACAGACCAATAAGCCTGACTTCTATTATATGTAAACTTATGGAAACTATAATAAGATCCAAAATGGAGAATTAGCTATATAGTAACAGTATCCTGGGAGACAGTCAGCATGGTTTTAGGAAAGGGAGATCGTGTCTAACTAACCTGCTTGATTTTTTTGAGGATGCAACGTCGACAATGGATAATTGCAAAGCATATGACATGGTTTATTTCGATTTCCAGAAAGCTTTTGACAAAGTCCCACATAAAAGATTAATTCTCAAACTGAACGCAGTAGGGATTCAAGGAAATGCATGCACATTGATTAGGGAGTGATTAACATGTAGAAAATAGAAAGTACTGATTAGAGGAGAAACCTCAAAATGGAGCGAGGTAACCAGTGGAGTACCACAGGGATCAATATTAGGTCCTCTGCTATTCCTAATATATATTAATGATTTAGATTCTGGTATAGTAAGCAAACTTGTTAAATTTGCAGAGGACACAAAAATAGGAGGAATGGCAAACACTGTTGCAGCAGCAAAGGTCATCCAAAATGATCTAGACAGTATTCAGAACTGGGCAGACACATGGCAAATGACATTTACTAGAGAAAAGTGTAAGGTACTGCACGCAGGCAATAAAAATGTGGATTATAAATACCATATGGGAGATACTGAAATTGAAGAAGGAATCTATGAAAAAAACCTAGGAGTTTATGTTGACTCAGAAATGTCTTCATCTAGACAATGTGGGGAAGGTATAAAAAAAAAGCCAACAAGATGCTCGGATATATAGTGAAAAGTGTTGAATTTAAATCAAGGGAAGTAATGTTAAAAACTTTACAATGCATTATTAAGACCATATCTAGAATATGCGGCGATCTGTTTCAAGCATTCAAAATTCTAAAAGGTATTGACAATGTCTACCCAAGGGACTTTTTCGAGCTGAAAAAAGAAACAAGGACCAGGGGTCACAAGTGGAGATTAGATAAAGGGGCATTCAGAACTCCCCAGTAATGTTGTTGAAGCTGACACCCTGAGATCCTTTAGAAGCTGTTTGATGAGATTCTGGGATCAATAAGCTGCTAACAACCAAACGAGCAAGATGGGCTGAATGGCCTCCTCTTGTTTGGAAACATTCTTATGTTCATATGTTCTTATGAAGGCACTTGAGGACAGCACCATGAAAACGATAATAGCTAGTCTTGAAAAATATATAAAGTTATTATAAGTTATGTTGCTATATAAGAGACCTATATTTAAAGAAATATTTTTCAAAAGACAATAAACCCAACAAGCAATGGCTTGACTTTCGGTTTCATCTATTTATTATAGCTGTTCTTAAATTAAATCTCTAGAAGGAACAGCAGAGTAGCATACTCAACTTTTAAACTCAGTTTTCATTGGGATTTATGCTACCAATATGGAATTGTATGTTAAGAATTTTAGTTAAGCAAGTGTTTACAGTGCAAAATAATGGCTTGACTTACTTGCTTACTTTGTTCAGTTATAAAAAAAAATATATATATATACAGTATATATCCAATATTTTGGTAGGTTTGTTTGGGTAACCAGAAATTCCATCTCAGTAAGGAATTAGTATATCATTGATTTGATGAAAAATGACAATACATTGAATTCAGTGATTGAAATAAGTTTAGAGATGATGTCAACATGGACTGATTATTAACAGGACTATCAAACTCTAATGTGTGACAAATGTATTAATGGGAAATTTCACAATTTCCTCTTAGAACTGTAAAGTGCTCATGGGAATTTGTCTCAGGAAATAGTTTCCTGAGATCATTTGTCAGTTTTACTGTGACTGCATTGTCTTACAAAATACACGGTTTGTTTCAATTTTCATATGCATTCTTCACAAAATGCTCTATAATCATTTTTCCATATGGCAAATTTGCACAACATTAGCCCTGACATAATTGTATTGTGAAATGAGGTATACTAATTATGGAGGTTTTAGGTATATATATATACTTAACAATTACAGATAGAGGTTAATAATGGCAAGATTGTAAATTCCGCTCTCCACAATTAGAGGCATAACACTGGGGGTTTCGAAGGTGAACCAACTATACCTCCAAAATCCCATGATCTATACCATGTTTCAGAAGTGCCAGTCATATACATTCAACATACATTTTTTAGGTACTTCACATGATTGCCATAATGAATGGAAACAATAATCAGAAAACATGATGCATATAGATGCATATTGACTTGGTTATGAGAGGAATTCACAGTTGTATGAATAATCCTGTTGAAAAGATACTACTTCTTGTTATAAATTATGTACCATAGGTCTGTCCTTTGATGATGAGGTCAATGTGCAGTATGGAACTTCAGACTAAGTGTGAGTAAGGTCTTCTCAAATGCCTCTGGTTTCATTTGGACAGCCGCTTATTCAGAATATATTTTCATCTCCCAAAGCGTCCCGATAAATGGCCGACTGTACTATATATAATTAGACGTTCTCTTCCACAAAGTACAATAATACTAATAATTTGACCCATCTGCTAATGATTTCAAGTTGGCTATGAGAAGTGGCGCATTACGTGACAGTGAACAGCATTTGGGTTTTTAATTTTAATTTTTTTTTTTTTGCAGTGGTGAGGATAGCAGAGACATTTCCATAGCTGAAATTTCATATTCACGATCGAGCTGTGGAAATGGCGGATCAGTGGACAAGCAGATAATAGAAAATATAAATTCTGCTACATATTTGTAGCTTGCTTTGGATGAGTCAACGGATGTCTGTGATGTTGCACAACTATGTATTCTCAGGAGATATATGTGGCAACTTTGCACAAGAAGAAATGCTTGCAATTCTGCCATTGAAAAATCAAACAAGAGGCGATGACATACTTAGAACTGTGCTGGATTTTGTTCGCGAGAAGCAGATACAGTTAGGGAAGCTAGTTTCAGTGTTCATCCTGAACTTTCTCTGTGACAGTCTTCTCAAGTTTTATTATCTTGTGGACATTCAGGTCATTTGAATCATCTTAATGTAAACTTCAACCGTCCTGTCTCTACAGAAGGCAGTTTTTGCATTTTAATATAAATTGAATCTGTTCATCAGAGAAATCGAGACTGGCAGACTGACTCACTTTGAGATTTTATGAATGTGTTTGAGATTCCTGCATGGTAGAGGATCCTCGCAACAATCTAGATCTGCAGCAGCTTGTGGCGTTTAAATCTGATCTGCTAATGTCGTTCAGGTCTTGTTTTGTGGACTTTTGCAGACACAGCACTTTGTTCAAGTTTATGATTCATTGCCATGAAACTTGTGTGGAAGCACTGGACTTGACTGATTCTGGGCATCTCAATTTGGAGCTGGAAGGTGCCAACTTCAAGGATTCAGACATTTGGTTTGAAAAGTTTTGCAGTCTAAATTCAAATCTGGAAAGCCTTGCTCGGCAATGCAGAACAAGCAAACTGCACAAATGGACTGTAGTTGCACTGCCAGAGTCCGCAGCTCCACTGCCACTGCCAGAGTCTGTCAACCCGCTAGCAGCTTTTCCACTGCCAATAGGGCCACGGGAGGAGGTCCTCGCTCCGCTGTCAGCATTTCCTGGCTATCCTGGCAAAAGAGATTGAGCTGTATAATCTTAAGGTGTCTGCACTTTATCATCATCGGTTACTGAGAGATTCCATGAAATGCAAATGAACAAATAATGATTGATTCTAAACCCATCTGCAGGATACTGTTATATTGTCTATTAACTCATGGAACAATATTAAAATTAAATTAAATTAAATTCAATAATATCATTACAGACATGCTGAGGCAATAGCATAGGGTAAAAGAAGGCCCTATGTTGATTAGCTGGATAGCAGGGCTCTGGGTGACCAGAGCCAGGGAACTATATGACAAAACCCCAGGCATAGGGAAAGAAGTTTTGTTCTAAACTAGCAATAAAGTTCCGCTGACAGAGGAATGTGATGTGAACACTTTGAAAGCATACAGAGATGAACGGCACAATGTATTACTCTATTGCTGTATACTCCTGTGCAGAATCAAAGGATGGTTTTGGCTCCAGGTCTTCATCATCATCATCATCATCATCATCTTTTGCACAAAATAAAATCTTCTTTCAAAGTTATTGTTTTTCAAAACACCCTGAACTCTTCTTTACTTCCAGTGTCTGAATCGATCTTGTATGTTGAATTATTTCATTTGCAATAATAGAAAGCAAGTTACGCCAATATAAAATAAAAGTAAACAAGTAATACTACAGATAAACTGTACCAAAATGAAAGTAAATACAATATATACACACACATACCTTTAGATCACAAACGGTTTGCTGCTGTATCTTCAAAATCAATTCTTCTCATTGCAGTCACAGATGAGAGGGATGTTTGCGCGAAATGCGATCGAATAAAAACGTCACCAGAACAAACCCCTTCCGGCAAGTTCAGGTTCATTCTTCTGGGCTAGCAACGAGATCAGAGATTCATGTGTGGAGTTCAACAGAACCGGTAAGAAACAAGTTCTTCAGCTGTTACTCTACTCAGGTGCACCGAACCACAAACCACACTCTTTTACAAGGCTACTGTGGTTAATTGTTT
Organism: Acipenser oxyrinchus oxyrinchus; assembly: GCA_030684275.1. Classification (NCBI taxonomy): domain Eukaryota; kingdom Metazoa; phylum Chordata; class Actinopteri; order Acipenseriformes; family Acipenseridae; genus Acipenser; species Acipenser oxyrinchus. The sequence goes on along the minus strand of CM060256.1, from coordinate 28,299,403 downwards.
ACCATATTCCCCATACTTTCTAGCCTGCCTTATTCAATCATTTTAAGCCTATGGCCAAGTGTGTCATTGCCTTAGGAAATCTACTTCTGCCAAAGTCACTTTCAGCAAACTGGTTTAACATTACCAATACATTCTAAGTCTATATGTATTGTACAGTATTTATAGTACATGAAGGGGGCAGTGTCAAGTGATTGTAGTTATATTGAAGGTGGGGCTTGTCTCTGAGTCTATTAGAACCAAAGCCAAGCTTTCATTTAAAAAAACAAAACAAAAAAAAACAGTAGTTTTGAAAATTATTTTTAAAGAAAACTTGTTATGCCAACGAAGGTACAGTAAACTACCACACGGTAAAACCTTCATCGAGAAGGTACTATCACTATTAGAAAACTATTTTTTTTCATTATTTTCTTTAAAACAACACTTTAAAACATAGATTTACCTAACAATTGTAATGATTTGTCTGGTACCCCTCCGCTGAGAAGTTTTAAGAAAACAGTCCTGAAAATTTTCATGAAGGATCATATACATAATGAGAAACAGTGCCAGATATCTGAATGGAGCAATATTACTGAACTGTCTGTGTCTCTGTTTGTTGTTGTCGAAAGATGCTGGCTCCAGTCGAGCCAACAGGCTGTGATTGGCTGAATCGGCAGTTGCGAGTATGGGATTGGTTGCTTTTGTCTGTGTAAAGTATTGATTGGCTTGTTTTGGTGGATAATAAAATACATTTTGATCAATTGTTTAGTATTTGCTGTCCAATAGATGTGAAGTGAGCTTTCATTACAGCAAGTCAAAATGAAAAAGCTGACGTTCGCAGTTGATGCAGTGACATTCCAGCGGGCATCTACTGTCTAATAGAAGCCTGCTATAGCTGGAAGCTGATTGGTTGATGGTACTGAATTGTTTAGTAGAAGTACTCCCAATTGGTGGAGGAAATTTTGAAGGTTGAAATTGCTGTTAGCATCACTGTCAATCACTTTCTATTAAAAATAGAATAAATACGTTTGACATATGTGGGTATCCATAGATTTCATACCTGTGAAATTGTTTATTATTATTAATATTATTTATTTCTTAGCAGGCACCCTTATCCAGGGCGACAGTATACAGTTGTATACAAAAAATACATAAAGAATTACAGTACAATTAAGAGCAATGTACAAAATACAATGACTTCAGTCCTAATAACAGCAAATACAAAACACAGTATGATTTGATATCGGGGCAGTTCAAGAGCAGATAACAGTGTTGATAGTTACATCAGGGTTAGATACCAGTAAAATAGGGAGAAGGTAAGTGCAAGTTAAATTGCTATATTGTCAAGACGGGAAGAGTTGAGTTTTACAGGTGTTGTCTGAAGAGGTGTGTCTTGAGGAGGCGCCGAAAGGTGGTCAGGGACTGGGCAGTCCTGTCATCCGTAGGAAGGTCGTTCCACCACTGTGAGGCAAGGGTGGAGAAGGAGCGGGCTCTGGAGGCAGGGGAGCGTAGAGGAGGTACAGCCAATCTTCTCGTGCAGGCGGAGCGGACAGGTCGGGTGGAGGTGTAGGAAGAGATGACGGTCTGGAGGTAGCTGGGTGAGTCTGGTCAAGGCATCAGTAGGCAAGAACAAGAGTCTTGAACTGGATGCAAGCAGTGATCTGGAGCCAGTGGAGCAGTGTGGGAGAAGTGAGGCAGAGAGAACACCAGACGAGCAGCAGAGTTCTGGATGAGCTGGAGCGGACGGGTGACGGATGCAGGGAGGCCGGCCAGGAGGGAGTTGCAGTAGTCTAGGCGGGAGAGTGCCAGGGCCTGAATGAGGAGTTGCGTGGAGTAGTTGGTGAGGAATGGTCGGATTCTTCGTATATTGCTCAGGACGAATCGGCAGGTGCGTGCTAGAGTGGAGATGTGCTGGGAGTAGGAGAGGCAGGGGTCCAGGTTTACTCTGAGGTTCTTGGCTGAGGAGGAGGGAGAAAGCATGGTAGATTCCAGAGGAATGGAGATAGAGAGATCAGAGGAGGGGGAAGATGAGGAGGGGAAGAAAAGGAGGTCAGATTTAGAGAGGTTGAAGAGGGTTAGATGTTAAAGAGTTTGCAGATATCAGAGATTTTAGAGGAGAAGAAAGAGGCAAAGTCGACAGAGGAGATAGAGGAGGGAGGAGAAGGTAGAGAATAGTTTCTGGGGGTTGTTAGTGGAGGATTCAATAATAGATTGGGAATACGAGCGTTTAGCAGAGGAGAAAATAGAGGAGAAGGAGGAGAGGTGAGAGCGGTAGAGGTCTAGGGCAGCAGGGAGTTTTCCATAAAAAGTTGTATATTTTGCCAACCAATTTTTCCAAAATGCTAAATTAGTTGGTGACTACCCTTTATCTGCACCATACCATATATAAAATCTCATAATTCCATTTGGAAAGGAAATGGCACATCATTGTGTAAAATGATTTACTCCCCAGTGAACATAATAGGATTACTTACTGCATGTATATAGGCAGTATCTCTCGCTGTTCTCGGGTTCCCAGATGGTTAAATAGGGACTCAGAGATTTGGGGGATGGAGAACCCTATATTGATCAGTTGGGGACACTGCTACATCCTATGTCCTGGTTATGGACAGAACCAGTAGCTGGCTCTAGACAGAGGGTCCAGCGAGGTTTGCCCCCCCCCCTCCACAGTACACAGCATATGAGATGAACTCTGCAGTGGCTGCTTGTACTTTACAACGGTCTTTCTACTGCTTACACTATCTCCCTTTCAGCTGCCAGTTACCTCCACAATCTGGTCCAGAGCAAACTCGTCCTGTGTGGTGTTGGGCAGGCTCGCATATGCCCAATGGTTCAGTCTCTCTATGTCGGCAGCCAGTTCTGTAAGCGCCTCCCCTCATTGACGTGTACGGGTGTGGAGCTGTTGTACAGCAGGATGGGATGTGTACTGGCCCTGAAGTTCTGCTGCAGATCTACAATTGTCAAATATTTTTTTCACAGCCCCCACGGGTTGAGTAGACAAGGGAGTGCGTCCTTAGGCTACTGACCAGCTGCACTGCCTTCTCTTGTCTTGCCAGCAGGACTGCATCCCAATCCACCTTGTTGTTGAATTTGGCGGGCGGGGTTTATCTTGGTCGCCGCCAATTTGCACCTTGACTCACCTTCCAGGTTTATTAGGATCCCCGCTACCAGCAGCCAGTACCATTGGAGCCCTCCTTCTGCCTTGGGGGCATCCAGGTCCAGCACTGCCCTTGTCCGTCCGCTGTCTTCTTCCATCTTCTGAATGCCCATGTCCTTCCTTCCATGCCCCATAAATGCACCAGAATCTCTGGCTGACTGTCTTCATAGCGCCAGCCTCCACCTTGCTTCTGGTTCCGCTTGAGCCCCGTACTCTCTTCCGGCGGTGCCCATCCCAAAAAGCTCATCTGTCAGTCTCACTTAGTGCTTAGTGCTTTATCAAGGCTGCTTGTGAAAAAAACCAAGCCACCCAGAACTTGCTTAACACAGGCTGTGCGGGAGCATTCCCCCATGCTGAACAAGCCAGGATCAAGATCAGAAACTTTTCCTCCTTAAGCTCCTTATGTCTGGACAGAGGCAGTTCATCCAATATCTCCATATGTAGTTTTGTCTTTATGTTTTGCATTTACATGTTAACAGCCAGTCAGTTAAAATTAAGACCATGTGTATGAAAGTAGTGTATGAACATTGTTTGTGGACAAAATCGATGATCTAAAAACAAGTATCAGTTTATTCTTCCAGTATTCAAGAAAGCTAAACTCACAGGAAACAGTCACAATCCACAAATCCTGGTCACAGAAAATAAGACTTCCCGTGCAGTATATTATAAGTGATAAAACTTCAGAAAAGGGTGATGGGCACTCGCTGTCTCCTGGACAAATCGTAGTTCACATCTTACTGAAGCAACACAAAATGCAGACTACCGGTCTCCCAGGTGCACCAATTAAATAAACCCTGTAGGGAAACACAGCCTGTCAAATAACAGGGATTTAGTTCACATTGCCCCAGGTAAGCAATTTGGTTTCCTGGTAACATCTATATTCTCTCCTTATTTCCTCCATTACAAATAGGGAGTAATGTATTATTTTAGTTAATATGCCATACATTCTGATTGGTTCAATCTGTTGTCTGTTTCTTAGGATTTTATCAAGACTCTTTAGTACTTTTTCAAATTTAATTTCTAAATATAAAACATTTGATAAGTTTTCCTATTTCCCTTTGATCACTATGAAGCGTGAACATATTGAAACATTTGGGTGTTTTTGTTCAGTTCAATTACAGATAGCAGAGATGTAAGCAGAATATAATTTACCAGCTTATCTCTCTTCCTTATTTAGCAATGCTTCCAATACAACGAGCACCACATTACTGGTAGTGCTAGTATTCACTTTGAAGAGGCTTCATTAATCTTTTCTGAGTCAGAACAGTAATAAAATCAGGCTTCTCTGATCAATATGTCTGTGAATGTTGATAAGACGGAAAGCTCCACAGGACAACTAAATAAAAGCCATTACTTTTGTTGAATGATACATCTTTACGGTAATGAACAGCATTCAGATCCAGCCATACTTTTGAGATATATGCCTATTGTATATGGCGATAAGTACAATATATTAAGTTCACATGAATTTTGGAATAGATCTACAATATGTTTTAATTAAATTCTGTTTTTGTTTTTAAAATAAATGGTTTCTGTCTTACACGTACGTACCTGTGGCTGTCCGTGACTGCAGAAATTGTAAAATAAAACAAGAACAGTACAGATGACTACAGTTTATAGACCTATGCACAGCAATCAACCAAGTTAACAAATAGCTAAGTTGTAATAAGTGGTTACTTACCACCAGCTAGTAAATAGAGTAATATATTTCAATTTTCATTTGTGACTCCTGTGTCATAGCATTTTATTATTGGTATACTACTTTTCCATAGAATCATGTGCCTCATTAAAATAACCTGTGCATTAGAGAAAGTATTAAACAAGGCAATTGGCAAGTCTAGAGTTTTTACACACAAATGCAGCTACTGAGCCGTCTTAGAGATAAAAAAAAAATTATTTAAAACACCCATTCACACAGCACGAAATTGCGTAATCTATGCCAGTATAATACCGTCATAACCCTTTCCCACAGCCAAAGGGATCATGTGAGCACAACTTTCAAATCTGTCAGTCGTACAGTAGAAGAATCATATTGTAGTTTAAGAATGGTGCAGATTTGCATTTCATTTGCATGTCTCATAGGAGTGACACATACATGTTTCTGAGAGGATATACAACTGAGAACTTAAGAAATCCACAAAAAATTGTTATCGACTACACTTGAAACCTTAAGAGCTGTGTTTTTTTTCTATAATGAGCTGGGAGTATTATTTTCATAGAGGTACAACTTTGAAGAAATAAAAATGTAACCCCATGTATTTAAATATCTGAAAACAGAGTACAATGTATTGTGAAGAACTGAGTTACCTGATAAATAATGTCAATTTGTTGATATTAAGCTTAACCCTACTGAAGCCCAGATTTACAGCCTGTACCACAACTGAAGCCTCATACACAAACCTGAGTGTGAATTCTTGGGAGTCAAGCAATAACCCTATGAGGGTTAACTAAATCAAAACAGCACAGATACCATGATTCATTATTATTATTCCCTGTCATTCTTATCCTACTGTTATCATAAAAGAAGACAGAGGGAGCAGAGATAATGAGCTTGCAAGATAATCTGATATTCAGAAAGTGATTAATGTTATGATTACTTTACTCACTCTTGGAATCAGTCCCATGTTCCATTTTCATGAAACAAAGTTAAACCACAGTGATGCATAAAACTGATATAAACACACACACACACACACACACACACACACACACACAGAAATAGATATTCATATGGTATAAATATATAATATATAAAAAAATATATAAAACAAGCCAAGGAAGGTAACATGGTAACTGTTATGGGAAAATGATGAATGTGTTTCAATTTTGGTTAACCTTGAGGACTTATTTTTCTGTAAGGATACCGTTTTAGAAATAAATAAAATAAAAAAGTTGTTTATGGCAGATCCTCAAACAGGTGTTTACAGAGGTTTGTGTGTATGCTGCATGTGCAAGTTTTTTCATTGCCTTTTAGACATCTCACTATAGGTCTATGAATATTTCACCAATGCGTCTGGAGTATTTGAATCCCACTGTGGGTTTATTTGTTTTAAATTCAGATAGCTAATTTATTTGTGAACATTCTTCTTTCTGGAGGGAATACACTTAGCTCACCCAATCTTGTGCCTGTACTGCTAGCTTGTATAATGTAATGATTGTATTTCATAGATTTTATATATATATATATATATATATATATATATATATATATATATATATATATATATATACAGTACTGTGCAAAAGTTTTAGGCAGGTGTGACAAAATGCTGTAAAGTAAGAATGCTTTCAAAAATAGACATGTTAATAGATTATATTTATCAATTAACTAAATGCAAAGTGAGTGAACAGAAGAAAAATCTAAATCAAATCCATATTTGGTGTGACCACCCTTTGCCTTCAAAACAGCATCAATTCTTCTAGGTACACTTGCACAAAGTCAGGGATTTTGTAGGCGATAGTCAGGTGTATGATTAAACAATTATACCAAACAGGTGCTAATGATCATCAATTCAATATGTAGGTTGAAACACAATCATTAACTGAAACAGAAACAGCTGTTTAGGAGCAATAAAACTGGGTGAGGAACAGCCAAACTCAGCTAACAAGGTGAGGTTGCTGAAGACAGTTTACTGTCAAAAGTCATACACCATGGGAAGACTGAGCACAGCAACAAGACACAAGGTAGTTATACTGCATCAGCAAGGTCTCTCCCAGGCAGAAATTTCAAGGCAGACAGGGGTTTCCAGATGTGCTGTCCAAGCTCTTTTGAAGAAGCACAAAGAAACAGGCAACGTTGAGGACCGTAGACGCAGTGGTCGGCCAAGGAAACTTACTGCAGCAGATAAAAGACACATCATGCTTCCTTCCCTTCACAATCGGAAGATGTCCAGCAGTGCCATTAGCTCAGAACTGGCAGAAAACAGTGGGACCCTGGTACACCCATCTACTGTCCAGAGAAGTCTGGTCAGAAGTGGCCTTCATGGAAGACTTGCGGCCAAAAAGCCATACCTCCGACGTAGAAACAAGTCCAAGCGACTCAACTATGCACGAAAACACAGGAACTGGGGTGCAGAAAAATGGCAGCAGGTGCTCTGGACTGATGTGTCAAAATTTGAAATATTTGGCTGTAGCAGAAGGCAGTTTGTTCGCCAAAGGGCTGGAGAGCCGCATACGAATGAGTGTCTGCAGGCAACAGTGAAGCATGGTGGAGGTTCCTTGTAAGTTTGGGGCTGCATTTCTGCAAATGGAGTTGGGGATTTGGTCAGAATTAATGGTCTCCTCAATGCTGAGAAGTACAGGTAGATACTTTATCCATCATGCAATACCATCAGGGAGGCATCTGATTGGCCCCAAATTTATTCTGCAGCATGACAACGACCCCAAACATACAGCGAAAGTCATTAAGAACTATCTTCAGCGTAAAGAAGAACAAGGAGTCCTGAAGTGATGGTATGGCCCCCACAGAGCCCTGATCTCAACATCATCAAGTCTGTCTGGGATTACATGAAGAGAGAGAAGCAACTGAGGCTGCCTAAATCCACAGAACAACTGTGGTTAGTTCTCCAAGATGTTTGGGCCAACCTACCTGCCGAGTTCCTTCAAAAACTGTGTGCAAGTGTACCTAGAAGAATTGATGCTTGATGCTGTTTTGAAGGCAAAGGGTGGTCACACCAAATATGGATTTGATTTAGATTTTTCTTCTGTTCACTCACTTTGCATTTAGTTAATTGATAAATATAATCTATTAACATGTCTATTTTTGAAAGCATTCTTACTTTACAGCATTTTTTCACACCTGCCTAAAACTTTTGCACAGTACTGTATATATATACTGTATATATATTTTAAGAGTAGGACAGTTAAACTATGGTGAAATAAGAGCTACAGTACCTCTCCAAGCTCTACAAGCACATACCAAGCCTGACCTGCCAGTTGCTCCAGCCAAAAAAATGTGTGGTGGTTATGCTATGTGGACTAATGCTCTTTAGGAGCCATCGGAGGTACTGTAAAAGACATGAAAGGCTAGAGAATTACCTTCCTGCAGCCAGGAAACATGGTTTATGGCTATGACTACTACCCCTTTCCATCTTAATGACACATGAGGATACCATGTAACCACCCAAAATATTCACTTTTGTAGTGCAACATGCTGATAGTTCTTCAAAGCGTGCACAAAATAAGAAGCAAGAGTTAAGTTGGTGTATTTACATCTCCTCAGACCAAAAAGAGAGGTTTGCCAAATTTGAATTCTTGGGACTTGCTGAACCAAGCTCAAAAACTAGCCAAGAATTTTTTTCAAAGTAAGGTGTCCTTGATTTGATCAATAAGATAGCTCTGTTTTTGCCATGTGGATTCTGTCTGTTCTAGGTCATTTGTGGTAAAAATGAACTTACACTGCTTATAGCACCTATGTTATTACCACAAGGCTATATTGGACTGAATTGAAAACTAGTCCACATTTTCCAAGTAGGTTTCTGTTACCAACTTGACAGGAGTCTTATGCCCAAAGCAAATATTTGATACATGTTTGTAGGCTGAGACTCAGCTGGCAATCAAACTTCTAACCTCCCAACCTAAAGGTGTTGAACACTAACCTCAATTCCATTGGTCTTTTGGGAAACAGATATGAATACCATCGAAGTAACATTTAAATAGAGACCTTTGTGTAGCAGAGTTTCAATGATGGTGGTGTGACTTTGTGTAGCAGAGTTTCAATGATGGTGGTGTGACTTTGGTAGCAGAGTTTCAATGATGGTGGTGTAACTTTGTGTAGCAGAATTTCAGAATGACGCAATCTGATTATTTTTATAAATGCACTTAACTTGGACAGAAATAACTGCATTCCACTTGGGGTATGCATCATTTTACAATTATTCTGGAAAACCCATGTAAACATATTTTTAGAGCGAGTTATCCAAACTTGCAATTTTGAGTATATAGTATATAAATCATGGTTTACTTGTTGTCATCAATTGTAATGATGACAGGTATGTATTATAACAGTCATCATTACAATTAAGTTTTGTCAAGGGTTTGAAAAAGCCACAATATTCTGGCACTTCTTTCAAGACCAATGTTAGCAGAGCAGAAAAGTTTCCACTTTAAATCATAAAACCCACTAGCAATGACTTACTTTGTCCTCTCCGTTGGAACATAGGGCCTTTACTACATTTCTCTATTTTTCTCTGTCTTGAGCTGTATGCTTTGTCTCCCCCCAGGACATGCCAATGGACTTGAGCTCGGCTTCCAGCGTTCTTCGTCATGTTATGGCTGGTCTTCCTCTCTTTCGTTTACTTTTAGGGTTCCAGTCGAGGGCATGGTGAGTGATGTTGGGCTGGTCTTTCCGCAGGGTGTGTCCACTCTATCTCCATTTGCGCTCCTTGATGGTATCAGAGATGGGCCTTTGTTGTGTTCTTCGCCACAGCTTTTGGTTAGAGATTAGATCTGGCCATCTGACATATAAAATCTGTCGAAGACAAGTGTTGACAAAGACCTGCAGTTTGTGGTGGAGACTCTTTGTGTGTTTCCAGGTCTCTGCCCCATACAGTAACACTGACTTTATGTTGGAGTTGATGAGTCTGAGCTTTGTTTTTAATCGAATGCTTTCTTGAAATCTATGAAGTTTACATACAGGGGTGACTGCCATTCCAGTGATTGTTCAATGATAATGCAAACTGTTGCTATTTAGTCTGTGCACGACCTCCCAGCCCGAAATCCTGCTTGTTCTTCTCTCAACTTGGAGTCCACTGCAGACCTGATCCTCTCCAAAATGAGTCTTGTGAAGATCTTGCTTGGTAGGGATAGAATTCCTCTTCAGTTCTGGCAGTTGCTGAGATCTCCTTTCTTGGGAAGTTTTACGATGTAGCCTAAACAAACAGAGGCAACTGGAGCCCTGTCGTTACCACGTAAACAAAATGTGACTTAGAGGAGACATATCCAAATTCCACAAATTATTAGAAAAATCGTACTATAAAATATTAATTAGATGGTTACATGGATTCCATATTAGTTCAATAGGAAATCATGGTTCATATTTACATACAAAAAACAACTAATATGTTTTAATATTAAGTATTCCTTTTGCTTTGCAGACTTATTGTATATTATGACTTCAAACATTTTTTGTTTGTTTTTACCTCCTTGCTTAGGGTTCATTGTAAAGTCCAAGGGCATGTCTGATCTGTTCTCCTGCATGATTCATTTAGAAGGTCACACATATCTTATGGAATTCAGCAATAGATGATGTATCATAAAACCGTATGAGTCTCCAGTAACATCTTCACCGATGCTCTCCCGAGCTTAAAAGACCACAGCGTTTTTTTTACACAAGCTTCTATCAGAATAATAAGCATAAATATACTTACCTATACCTTTGGCCTCGACCTATTTCTAAAAAATGTCAACAGTTACAATCTTTGTTTTGACAAGCTAAAGTTATACATTCACAACACAGAAAGATTCACATTCACTTGATGGTAAACCATTCAAGACTCTTCCTCTCTATCGTTATATCCTTAATAAAGCAACAATTAAAGATGGCACACCTTAATCATAATATAAATTAAAGAGAGATTCTTGTACTGCTTTTATGACTTTGTGTATCAGTGTTGTGTCAGCTGGACACCTTACTGTAAAGTTATCCAACTAGAGTCTGGAGTCGTCTTACACACCATGTACAGTACATCTGGCCCAATTAAAGAACATAAAATATTGTAAACAAGGTAAATATGCAAGGAGGCTGGGAGGTATTGTAAAGCTATTTCAGCAGCTTTTCACAGGAAATGAATGTCAACGCTTAAAACACATGATGTGACAGGCTAAAGCACAGCACTGCTCGAGTTGACCTACTCTGAAGCAAGCCTAGTGTTAATAGTTTCTGGCACCAGGCTGAGTCCCGTAGAGTGTGCATGGCTGGATAAGCTTACCATGACTCACTGTTTCTAGATCACACTTTCTCTCAGAGGAAATAAATCACGTCTGCTCACTGACATTTTTGTCTATATTTAAGTATCTATTAGAATTTCTGCACCCCCTCAGCTGCCTTATAATTTTCTGTCATTTTTCATTAGGCCTGAATTTCAATGTTAATATTTTAGTTTTAGTGGGTAACCAGTATGATCAATTCAGTGAAATAGTTCTGTTCTGGAGTTTGGCAATGACTAATGGACCATGTTTATTAACCCTTTGCAGTCCATTTATTCAGTGCCTGTCAGGCACATCAGGTCCAATTTATTTTCACATGCGCTGTTTATTTTACACACGCTGTTTAAAAGTAATTTTATTCATAGTAAAACGGGTTTAAAGGCCCTGCATATCAACAGGACACTCAGTACTGCATCTCCAGCCCTGCCCCACTCCTTGTTCACTGTATTTTTCACATATCTCTTTATAGTAGTACATACTGATAAATCATCTCCTGATCACTCGTTTTATTACCAAACTCCTCAATAATGCAAGGCATTATTTTATTACTATAACATCTCAAAAAGCTTGGCCAATATCTGTGCTATTCTCTGAGCGCAGGATGCGGAAGCAGCTATCTTGTTTGTTTATGTCCATGTTATGTCTGTGGTGAAGGGTCTATGCGTATTGCTCAGATCCGCCTCCATTTTTTTCGGCTTCTCTCGACCAATCACTTTGCTTATTTCACATTCCATTGCCAGCCCTGGATTATAAATCTACTTAATTTGCTACAATATTATGTACTTTATGGGAGCTGTGCCATCAAAGTGGCTAAAATATAACAAATACAAAATGATGGCACTATCTATGCTGTATGGCATTCAGGAAAAGAGGATCCCCAATAAGCAACATTTCCAGCACCATCAAGAATATGAATATCTGCATGTAAATCAAAGATATGTATACAAGGCAGACTTGGAAATTATACCACTATTTAGGTTTGTCTGTCAGAGATCTAGCTTTGAATATATATTTGTTTGAGGAAATGTAATTTTATCATAATAGGACATCAATCCACAACCAAAGAAGACAATAATAATAATAATAATAATAATAATAATAATAATAATAATAATAATAATAATAATAGCAGCTCAGTGATTCTGGATGAAAGTCAAAAATGAGTACTATGTGAGCAGGAGGGAGTATTTTCTAGTGAGGCTTTTTGTAAAAAAATATATATATATATATATATATATATATATATATATATATATATATATATATATATATATATATATCGCTTTCTACTCCACAATTAACATTTCCTACAACCCCCCCCCCCCACCGGTGGTCACATCTTTTCCTTGTCTGTTTTAAAATACTAATCCAGAAAAGATGGACACTTTGACCTTAAACTATAAGTATCAATTCATACCACAGGGGAGATAATAAGTCTGCTTTTCTGTGCATTTCTGCTTTACCTGTTCACAGAGGCAGCAGGGACTCTGGAAGCGGGAGCTATTCCCACATTTATTAGTCAACTTCTCACACAATATGGATCTTTGACACTGTTTTCCGAATACAGAATCACATCAACAATACTTATGCACAGAAACCTATTTTAGACGGAGGAGGCTTCAAAGCAATCAGGACTCAAGTGAGGGCAAGCATCTAGATAGGTTATGCAGTAATATATTTGATGTGTTTAACCTCCAACTGGGAAGTTGATGTCACTGTTTCGATATTAATGCCTCCTAAATGTATAATACATGGAACCAACTCCCCAGTAATGTTGTTGACGCTGACACCCTGGGATCCTTCAAGAAGCTGCTGGATGAGATTCTGCTACTAACAACCAAACGAGCAAGATGAGCCAAATGGCCTCCTCTCGTTTGTAAACTTTCTTATGTTCTTATGGTAGGGTGTTGCAGCACAAAATGTCATCTCAGGTACAAAGACAGAAACATCAGAGACAACCGAACCGGTGAAAATATGTCAATAATTGACAAGGGCATTTGCAAGTCTAGATTTATTTAGTTTTAGACATTTGTTTTTAACTTCAAAAACCCAAGTGAAACCTTTTGTGAGACAGAGTACCCTAATACAAGCACTTATGCTAAACACACTTCTGTGTCTATGTACAGTAAGTAAAGGTTGACAGCCTTTTTTTGTACATTTTACAAGGGGTATGCCACTTCTGTATTCAGACCATCAGTTACAAGTAAAGCAAAGAATTAACAGAAAGCTCTTCAGTGCCTCTATAGTCTGGCTTCAGATTTTTAAATGTGATGAAAGACATTAAGCATTGTTGGTTTTATCCATTATGAGGAATTTGGTTTCCTTTTATTTTCGGTGGCTGGAGTTTTATTGTGCATACCAAACAATAAAACTATTCATTTTATTGTGCATACCAAACTTTTCAGGGGCTGGTGTATAATTTATATTTGAATTAATCCTTTGAAAAGAACTACAGATTAATTGCTTACAGTTGTCACACTATTGATAAAAAAGGGAAGGAAAAAAAAAGTGAAATGTATGTTTTTATTGGCCCTTTAGCTACCTGCTCCCAGCAAAGGCCAGTCCCATTTCCCAACACATCACTATTTTTTTTTTACCACATCCATGCTGAACAGTGCTTTTTTCTTTGACCATAGAAATTACCAGATTAGATCATCATTCACAATGCCAGTTCTAACAAGGGTTTTTAAAATACCACCTAAAAAGATACAACAGAATGTGTTTGCTTAGCAGTCTAGTGTTACACTCATAAAAATCAGTGTAACCACATTCTGTTTTTCTTATTAATAGTGAACACATGGTGCTTTCAAAATGTCTGATGAATGAGTTTAGTCTAGTAAATGGTCTTATTACTTATATTTATTTAATCATTTTACAGCAGAGCATGTGATACAATTGGTACCGGTATACTTTACTTAAAAATTATGGGCAACCACAGGAAAGCTATAATTGTTACTTTTTGCTACCAAGGCATGATTAGATCTTTTGTTTCTACTTGAATATCAGTCTGGCCAATTATTCCAAAAAATATTCCTTACAAAAATGTGCACTTAGATAACTTTGGATTTTCAGAATATTTACCATGCAAAGGCGTTTGGTATGGAGGTTCATTAAGGATGGCAAGATCACCAGATAAATCTCAAATCTCAGATAAATCTTACCCTTATCACAATAGAGACAGATTTTAATGTTACAAATATATTTGCTATAATGTAACAGTAATACAACTGCAAACTGTATAACCAATTTTAAATAGTGTCAGATGCTAATTTTCTGAACCCAAAAGTGAAAGCAATTCTTCTCATCTGATTATTAAACATATAATTAAACACTAGAACCCAAATGGTATGGCATGCATCTAGCTCATACATGAACTGTGCAGCTGTATACAATTAGTTTGACCTTGTTGTGTCTGTGTGCCACCAGGGACTGCAAAAAAACCCCATCTATAGTACATTATTTAGATTTCATCATTAATTGTATGCTTCTCATCAGCCGGGGTGCGTATGGGGAGCAAGAAACCCAAACACCTGGCAAGTGAAGTATATTTTAATAAAGCACTGAAAAAAAAGGTAACATTTTTCATTTTTTGGGAAGTTGGTTCACCTCCCTGCTGAGCCACGACACACAAGAGCTCCTCATTTACTTTGCATTCTGCTGCTGATGCCTTCCGGAGATGCTGAACACCGTTAATCTAAAGGTATTAAGCTTCCCCTCTTTAACTGCACAATAGCGGGCACCTCGGCTGACTGTCAGACGATCACCAGAGAGAATGTAAATTGTAACTAGATAAACAATCCTGTGTGTGAGCAGAAATAATAGCTGCAGTAATCTGCTTGGAGTCCTTTCAATCTGAGTTCTGCAAAATAAAGCACTCATTTGAAATGCAGATGTAATGCATTTGTTTGGTGCTGTGGTGTTTGCAGAGACAATACGTTATAATGCCAATGCTGTCTGAATTTTCGTTCATGTCAGTCACCTGCTAGGTCAGAGCCAGGGGAGTGAGATCGTGGGCCCGACACTTCTGGCAGCCTAGGAACCACCCCATTCACTCCCTGACTTTCTCAGAGAGAATGATATTCAGTAGGACTGAAAGTTGCCCCCCTACCCCCCTTTTGAAATAGGAAGGACAACCAATATGCCCACTCCCACTCACAGCTTGCCATAGAGAAAAAACAGACAACTCATTCAACACTGGGCAAAAAAAAACAGGCTTTAATTTCAAGGGAACAGGGATAGTAGTCACACCAAAAACTATTCTGCAAGTAGAGTCTTTATCGTACCAGCTTCAAGGACATTATGACTGAGTTGACAGATTACTCATTTGCCACAAGGGAGACTGTTGCTAGGAGCTTTGTCAAGTCTACAACCACAATGGGACTCCCCAATACACACTCCTCTAAAAAAAGAAGCGTTTTTTAGAGTTAGTTTTCAAACTCCTGAAAATGGTATGCTTTAAAGAACCCAACCAGGAAGCTGAAACAATTGTTTTCAATACAAGCCAAGGGCACACAAATTAATGCAAGAACAGACATGGCTGTCCTTTTTTTTTAGCCCAGTGAAAATCAGTGCAACAATGTTTTGGAGGTAAAAAGAAAGGCTAATACATTTTAAAAGAAAAACACGACGGAAACTAATTTGGGAATTTCGTAGAGCACCTTGCATTTTTAGATGTTTTTTTTTCTTTTAATTTAGTCGTTGCCAATGGATTTTTTTACCCCATTTTTTCACAATTTGGAATCGCCAATTGTGTGTATTAATCTCGGTCCACCACTGCAACCCCCCTGGACTGACTTCCCCCCGCACACGCGTCCACCGTGCCCTGCCAAGCCGTCTTTTTTTGCACTGCAGGTCCACAGCGAAGCCATCAGACCTATAGTGCTGGAGGACAACACACATCTGAGTGGCTCCACAGCAGACCCACAGACGCCTTGCTGGCCACTGGAGTCGCTGGTGCGCGGTGAACCGAGGATTACCCCGCCGACCTGAGCCCTCCCTACCCAGGCAGCGTTTGGCCAATTGTGCGCCGCCCCCTGGAAACTCCTGGTCACGGTCGGCAAATGACATAGCTTGGATACAAACCAGCAATCTTGAAGCTATAGGGCGCATCCTGCACTCCACGTGGAGCGCCTTTACTGGATGCGCCACTTGGGAGCCCCTGCATTTTTAGATGTTATAATCTTGAATCAGGACCCAAGTTGATTCTGTTGAAATGGCCTTTACCTCTGGGTTTTTCAGGCAGGGGAAGTGAATTGCACTAGAAGCAGCACTGCTTAATACAGAAACATTGATTCTAGTAGTCAGCTTAATTAGTCAGTTGAGTATATCAATAGAGTGGGGATATTTGTTGCAATACTCTTGTTTGCAACATGTTCCTATGGGATGCAACACTTGGGGTATTCCATGACACAATTAATACCTAAATGCTTACAAAGTGGGACATCAATATGGAGTATAGCAGTATCCTTTGGTAAAACATTAGAACATTTTTATATTTATTATTTATATATACAGTCACTTATTTCACCATTCCTCATTTGTTGACAATGTGACATTGACTAACATAAACCAATAATAAAAACACCTAATGAATCTACAATGCATTCAAAAAAGATGGCTAATATAATATTTATAATGTTATTAAAAACAGCTGTTCGCTCTAAAGGGCAAGGAGAGTTTCATGTTGCACCGTATCCCTAGCAAGAACACGTTACAAAGGAATAGGAAAAGAAAAAGAAAACATGGTGCAGAAATAAAAAGCCTGAGATGCATAACACAAGTTTTGAATCCATTAAAGTAACCTTACTTGGCCTGTAAAGTATCTCAATAGTTGTGAAGCAGACATTTCAACACAGTAATAAAAAGACTGCATCTAGTGTTCCTGTCCCTGCAGATTCCCCGCAGCATATCAGATGCGTTGGTCCAATTGGTTACATATTTTCTTCAGCTAACAGCTGTTCCATCAGTGTTAGATGGTTTGTTCATTTTCAGTGCCTGCATTGCTCTTTTAAATTATGGATGATAAGAGTTGAGTAGCAATCAACTGTGTAACTGTGGGGTAATTGACTAAATGTCATTTTGAGAAAAGGTTATCATATTCAGACTTGTTAATGGATTCATTTCATGATTATCAAAAATATCAAACATATAGGAGACTCTCAAAGTTATTTACTCAAAAACTTTACCATATATTTTTTTTTCAGATAGCACAGACACACCCAATAAAAAGTTACCAAATCAGAAATAAGCAACTCAGACATTACATTTATTTGTGAGTTAGTCTGAAATTCGTTTTAGAATTGTAAATGCTGTTTTATCCTTTCGAACAAAAATAACACTAATGACAATTTGGAGTAATGGCTTTGAGAATCTAGCATATGGTCTTTAAATAACTCAATTACCCAGGGCTGCTTGTCCCCCAACTACATCATGATACACAAACTAAATTTATATGTAAGCAATACTTGTGTCACATTTGATTTTAATAATAAATTCTATTTCTCTCATGCCACTAGCCAATCACTGCAGTCTCACTGTTCTTATTACCAGTAAAAGTGGTCAAAGATTAGTGCTAATTCATCTGAGTTTTACACTTTGTTGCCCATACCAACATATCTTGTCAACTCCAGTACCACCTCAAAATGCTTCTGGAATATTTTTCTTTTAACAAAGTAATTGTAACAATTATACAGGATGCTCCTGGGATATCTTTTATTTAAATATTTCCCTGACCTAATCTTATGAATTGTTAATCAAACTACAAGTTTCTCTGATGTTAAGCTGTGAAAGCCAAGTCAAACCTAAACAAAAGAGTACAAATTAACTTAATGCAAATTAAAATGCTGCTATAAACTATAAATAAAAAAAGCTCCCAAACTATGTGCAAACACTGTTCTAAACCATGGAAGCCCAGGTTGTAATCTTTTTTGCCATTCAGAGGCTCACAGCATCAAAACAGTAACCAGAACCTTGAGTGATATAAGGTTCATGGAGATACTTCAGTCAACCTGCCGCTATTTGTAGGACGACATGCACTTCATCACAAACGTAGTATATGAAATAGTATCTTACTCATTAAAAACCAAAAACTATAGATCACAAACAGCTGAACATACTACAGTTGTGTCTAAATAGCTAATTTGCTCCCAATGTCCCTACTTCAATTTTGTGAATGTACTGCTGTGTTTTGAGGTTTATGCTCACACAAAAAAGAAACCATATCACTGTACTAAAATTAAGTAGTGTGAAATGGTTTATCTCCTATATGATATCGCTCAGGTAACATCAAATTACTGTTCTCTCATGCATTCTAAAATGTATTCTTCTGGTGGCATACTGAAGTAAAATACCTAGATTACTCAGAAAGGGCAATACTTGTACATGAATTAGACCTTGGCAAACATAAATGGCAATCACACTGGTCTGCCAGGGATCATTTTTTGTTCTGTGATTGTTAATTGTTTGTTAAACTTTCATTAGCTGTTCTTGCTGGTACCTAAACTGTTACTGTAGCCTGTAGAAAGCTGTTGCTATATCATCTTGGCTCTAGGTTTCAGGCGTCTGTGTTTTAAAAAAAAAGATACACTGTACAATCTCAGCCATAGTATCCCACAACAACACTGACCTACTGTAGTACAAACTGTGACACTAACCTTAAACCTTCCAGTGCAAGGTCCTTGATTAATTGAACACCATTAAAACATGACATTATTTTTCTTTTTAGACTGCTCAACATGAAGAAGATAAAGCTTTATCCTCAAGTGATTATATTGCACAGAAATCCAATTTCTTCTCCAAATAGAATAAAGCCTTTTGACTAGGCAATGTTCACCTTCACCACTCTGGCTAATCTTGTGCAAAGACAATATTAAAACCTGCTATTTTCCCTAAAACTCAAACCAGGTTAAAAAGATATGTCAACACTTCATTAGGCAAAATCTTTTCAAGTCCACCCAGTTAATTAGAATCAAATAAAGAATGTCTAGGGAACCCATCTATTTCTCATTAGGTTTTCACAAAAGCCTTTCGTTATCATCCCTTGTGATTAAAGGCTAGAAATTGCATTTATATTCTCAAGAAAAAGAAAATTGGATTAATGACAATATATTGCTTTGTTGTAAATATATAGTGAATTATGTGTGACTATACAAATATATTTTCAATTTTCATATATGGGATTATATGTATCAACATTATTATATTATGCAATGTTTGACCAACTGTATTGTGTTTCATACAAATCTGTCAAAACTAGAACAATAGAAATGTTTAGTAAATGTATTTACTAAACAGAAAAGCACTTACAAAAATGTCTATAGTACATGTGGAGGACATACGCATGTGGCTGTTAGACTTCACCTTAACTGTCTATGCTTGCACTTACCAGATTTTTTGCAAGATGATTAATGCACATCCAGTACTGGGAATGAGTTATCCCCATATGGGGATACTTTGTCACCCAGAGGTGATGCTGAAGGCATTTAATAGCTCAGCTCTTTCAGTAGTCTAGTGAGTATATGGTTTAGCCACCACTGCTTTAATAGACAAGGCTTGTAAATCCCTTAACGTATAGCACAGGATCAACCTGTAACAAGAATGTTTCAGACTGCAAGAAAATGGTCCATTACAGCTGGAAATGGCTTTAAATGTAGGGGAGCTACCTTCCCTCTGTTAAGAGCTGCCTAAAAGTATACAGAGGACAACAATAAGCCAAGCCCATAACAAAGTCTGGAATCAACTGCAAGTTGATTGGAGGGAATAGGTTTTCACATGACATTAAATTCACATCAAACTTAAGGTGTTACAGAACACTCTGCAAAGTCTACAAGAAACGCATTACATTGCCTTTGCTGTGCTCCATGTTGTCTTTTTCATGGCGGTACATTTTTAAACATATTACAGACTACTGTGACATTTGCAATCACCAATCATGGTTCATAAATCAACTGGGCAATATATTTCTCAACGTTTACTCAAAGAAAAAAAAATGTCTAAGGATCACAGTGAATCCAGATCCGTTTCCCCCCTGCAACAATGCTGGTTTCTGTTCTCACAGTATGCCAGTCATATATATCAGAGCACCAGTATTGTTGTAGGAGGGAGCATAAACTGGATGCAATACAGTGGGATAGAGTTAAAAGGTGGTGGTATATAGATCCTTAAGATTATCAAAATAGACCCTATAAACTTACATTCTATTCATATCGACCTTAATGAAATAAACACAGAGATACCACTTCTAGTAAGAACAATTCTTGCACATAAAATTCATAAATATTTTACATTGATAATGAATTATAAATACATATTTAAAGTACAAATACTGGATACCCTGTACAATGTCTGAAAACTACAGTATTAAGTTACAATGTAAAGACATTGAAATGCAAATTGATACGTTGGTCACATTGACGGAGTTTCTAGAAGTGAAATATCATATAGTAAACCTTAAATATTGGCTCCAAACATTCTCTGTGGTTGGACTGTTTAAAATAAGACATCAGAAACAGATCAAAGTTTATGGGGGCGACAGAATGTTGTTGGGATCCAAGCGCAATGTACCACATCAGCATATGCATTTCATATCTTTGGATGAAAAAAATGCTGAACTTTGAAAACTAGAACTTGAACATAGGCCTGGAATACTTGTAAAGAGATTATATTTAATTATAATACTGATGCATTATCAGGGCAAAGCAGGGATGTCTAAACAGCCACTGTCTGTTATCCACATGTTGTGTGGCTAGATGAAGGCTTTTCCTTCCTTTACAAACATTTTTTTTTTCATAAAACAGTACTAATTGTGAGAGTGGTAAACATTAATATAGGCCAAATAATTTAGGAAATGCAAATAATGTTGAAAAAGTCATAAGGATTGTGGCGGAGTGTCCCGCCTCTAGGTATATAAATATATATGTGCTCTGTTTAAATTATTATTTGTATTATTATTGTTTGTGGTGCGGACAAAAAGCCGCCGCCATTATTTGTTATTGTTTTGTATTTTTTATTTTAAATACCTCGTGAGAATGCGTGACTGTCAGCTACTGATTGTTTAACAAGCTGACAGTCACGCAGACTTGGTAGACCCGTGCAGAATGTGACCGAGGGATAATATAATAAATTGATAGTTAGTTAGTCCCTCGGTCACTAATTATAAAATATCTGCCGTTTGGCTGAAATAACAATTGCTAAACGTGCTGGTTTATTAACCAGCACGATACTTGTTAGTGTTTATTGTTTGTTTGTTTGTTTGTTTGTTTGGCCTATGTGCCCTTTACTTTTGTGTGGTTGTGTTTTGTTTAAATCTTTTGTTTTATTATTTAAATAAAATAACTGAACACTGTAGCGTTTCAGTTTTACCCCGCCAGTACCAGCTTGTGTGTGTTCCTTTCTGGTCTGACGTCACCACTGCAGCCATCCTGTTCACAAGGATATTTTAGGAAAATTGACCTATATCAGACAAAACCTTTAGAAATGGTCAAGGTGTAGAAAATAAGATGAAGTGCTTTTCAGATTTCCCTGTAGGTTTTAGTTGGAGCAGACCTGGTTGAAAGGAATTTTATAATTGCTTTATAAAAGCCTTTGTGCATCAATACAGTAAATGCAATGAAGTCATATAATATAATATATATATATATATATATATATATATATATATATATATATATATATATATATATATATATATATATATAGTGTTAAACTGTATATTGTTAGAATTTATATTTATTTGTGTTTTTAGTCTGTAGTGTTGCTTTTTTTATTTCCAAATATAAAAACACTGCCCATTTCTTTGGGTGTTTGTGAGCTTCATAGTAATGCATAGTAAAGCAGTCATGCTATCTAACCAGGGGAAAGGAGAACTAAGCACCATCCATTTACTGGAAATGTACAATACTGGCTCATCAAGATCACTTGCATGTTTCAGTAGATCATGAACCTCTCTATTATATTATACAGTATTGCTTCATCACCCTCATAGAATCAGAAGTAGAATGTTTTTAGAATGGTCAACAAAAAATTAATGGGCATTACTACAATAAACATCCCATTACCACAGAGCAATATACATAGCTTGATGGATTTTGTTTTAGGGTAACAAAGTACAATTTAAATTACATTCCATTAAAGCTCTGTGGATTTCATTAGCTCATCCATTTCTTGTCAGCTATGGCCCTAATCTCTTTATATCTTCAAGGTATCTGGAAACATGTGGTTTAAATATCTGAAGGAACTGTCCTAGAGTTTCTATAGTACAGGTCCGGGCACTAATCTGTCCTGCTTTAAAATCCTTGCTGATATGTCAGCTTCACATAACATTTAGCAGGTCAGCAGGTAGAAAGAGCAGATTATGAACACTGTTCACATTGCTATTATGACTAGATATCTGCGATATGTCCAAACTAATATGTGACCTAATGCATGCCATTATTACTGGATTACCACTTGTTCACTTAAATCTTCCTATACCAAATGTGTCTGGAGAAGCCTTCCTGTGAACTTTAAACTCAGTGGGGCTGACAGTTTAAAGGTCACATTGTCACATGACTTCAATTGAATGAGGAAGGCTGTTCAGTCCCTGACTTGCTCATAGTAGGCTCAAAGCCAGGTAAAGGCAGAGAGAAACATTATAATAACTCAATATTTGAGCAACAATATAGACTTCTTATGGTTTCTGCATCAGTCTTCAAATATTTAATGATTTTCAAACCGTGAATGAAAATCAGAAATATTAAACATACAGAGCTAGATTCTCAAAGCTATTTTCTCCAAAACATTACCAAAAATATTTCAGACAGCACAATTGTACCCAGTAAAGTTACCAAATCAGAAATGAGCAACTCAGACATTACATTTATTCATGAGTTAGTCTGAAATTCTTTATTTGTTTTAAAATTATAAATGCTGTTTAATCCTTTTTAGACAAAAATAACACCGATGACAATTTTTGAGGATCTAGTACATGATCTTTGAATAACTCAATTGCCCAGGGCTGCTTATCCCCCAACTACGTCATGATATACAAACTAGAATTATATGGAAGCAACACTTGTGCCATATTTTATTTTAATATCAATTCTATTTCTCTCATGCAGCTAGTCAACCATTGCAGTTTCACTGTTCTTATCACCAGTAAAATTGGTCAAAGATTAGTGCTAATTCATCTGAGCTTTACAGTTTGCTGCCTAAAAACCATAATACCATGTTAGCTCCAGTACCTCAAGGCTGTTTCCTTTTAACCAAAGTAATTGTAACAATTATACTGGACACTCCTGGGATATCTTTTAATTAAATATTTCCTTGACCTAATCTTATGTGTTTTTAATCAAACTACACATTTTTCTCTAAGTGAAACTTCTTATTGCACATTTAACTGCTGCTATAAACTAAAACATAAAAAGCTCCCAAACTAGGTGCAACCACTGTTTTAAACCGTGGAAGCCCTTGTTGTAATGTCCTTTGTCATTCGAAGACTCACAGCAACAACAAAACAGAAACTTTGGAGCACAACCCCACACAGGGAGGGTTAAAGAAACATGCTTGTAATGGGCTTGTAACCAGGAGGTCCCCGGTTCAAATCCCACATCAGCCACTGACTCATTGTGTGACCCTGAGCAAGTCACTTAACCTCCTTGTGCTCCGTCTTTCGGGTGAGATGTAGTTGTAAGTGACTCTGCAGCTGATGCACAGTTCACACACCCTAGTCTCTGTAAGTCGCCTTGGATAAAGGTGTCTGCTAAATAAACAAATTATTATATAAAGTTTGTGTAGATACTCTGCAGTCTGTAGGAAGACATGCGCTTCATCAATAATGTAGTTTATGAAATAGTACCCTAATCATTTAAAACCAAAAACTATATAGATCATAAACAGCTGAATATACTGCAGTTGTACCTAAATAGCTAATTTGCTCCCAATATGCTATCTGCTTCAGTTCTGAGGCAGATTCTCACACAGCAAAGTGCAATTCATACTGCATGGGTCTTTTTCAGGTAATAAATTACTAGACAGGGAACTTTTTAGAGGCATTATAGCGGCATTGCAAAAAATATACAATGCCTCTCTAATTTGTAAGAAAACCAAACAATGAGAAAATTAATTGTTTCCTATTCCATACATTCTAAAATAATTAAAACGTTAATTCAATGAAACACTAGAGCTAATATAATAATGATTTAATCTCCGGGCAATCCTTTTAAAGATCAGATGTTAACCTGTCCTGACATAACAAACAAAATCTAACTGAAATTTGATGTGACAAATTTAAAATAGTATTTATTTAGAATTTGTCACATTGAATTTCTGTTATGCAGGGTCATCTTAACTTTAGCCATGACTCTTACTTATGTTTACATAATTAGGGAACTGTTCCTGATCAAACATGCACCAGTCAGTTAATCCATAGGTCATGTTTGTAATGGTATTCAAATTCCATACAACAATTTATTAAAAGAAAATTACAGACAAAGAATACTGAAATACATGTAACCTAGGTTAAACCAACCAACAAAACAAACAAACAAACAAAACACCAACCCCCCCAAAAAACAACATAATTACTGCTAGTGCGCTGACTCGGGAGGGCGAAGACGAACACACGCTGTCCTCCTGCTGTGCCGTCAGCCGACTGCTTTTCACACGCGGACTCACTCATGCAGCCACCCAAGAGCTACAGCGTCGGAGGACAACGCAGCTCTCGGGCAGCTTACAGGCAAGCCCGCAGGCACCCGGCCAGACTACAGGGGTCGCTGGTGCGCGGTGAGCCGAGGACACCCTGGCCGACCTAGCTGTCCCTCCCCGCCGGCGCCGCCAATTGAGCCGCCTCTGGGAGCTCCCGTCCTCGGTCGGCGAAGGAATAGCCTGGACTCGAATTTGTGACGTCCAGATTATAGAGCGCATCCTGTACTCCACGCGGAGCACCTTTACTGGATGCGCCACTCGGGAGACCCTACTACTGGTGTTTTGCTTGCATTTTGTGCAGTGTTAGAGTTAAATAAATACACATTTATTATATCTTTTGTTAATGGGTATTTAAAACAATGTAATCCAAGGGTAAAATGTTCCCAAATTCTCTATAAGCAAGTTATTCAAGCCTTTTTTTAACCTTTTTATTCAATACTCTTTTTTCTTTTACCTTTTTATTGGACCAACTTAAATATCACACAATGGGCACAATTTAAAATGTCATACTCAACCTGCTTTATATTATGTAGGTCAAAGTGAAGGAAACATGATTGATTGTTTTAGATTTCATTTATAATACTCCCCAGTGCCCTCTTGCATTTAGAAACCTCCTCTCTCCTTATGGTTATTTTTTTTTTATTTTTATATTTTAGTGATGTGCCATGCTGCCAGCCACAGCCAAAATAATCAGCCAGAGTCTTTATAGTGTAAGTACGAGTGCCATCTAGGGAACAGTGGCTGTTGCACTAGATGCCACCCTTCTAACAATGACTCTTCGTGGATCGTGTTACAAATATTCATATTATTCATTAAAAAAGATGGTAAAAACATTATTAAGAGTTAAGAAGTGACCTATCGTATTTGTATTTTTTTTCAGTATAGTAGATGAGCTTAACTAAAGACCATATCTTCTCCTGTAGATATTTAGGGCCAAATATTCAAACGCCTTGCTTGTCGCAAGGGGAGTTGTAGAGATTTTTTCTGCAAGTCCTTTTTGCGAAAAAAAGTTGTGCTTCTGAGTGAGATTCAAAATAGATGCTGTGCTGGAAAAACATGTTTTTCTCTCGAAAGTGCTTTTCCCTCAAATGTGGGGGAGGTGTCATGAATAATCCTGCAAGTTCACCACCACGAGCTAAATTGAAAAGTTAATTTGCTCGCAAATAACAATGTTGCATGGAAATCACTTAAGGCTGGTTACACTCCTCTTAATTATTTCACAAGAAGTATTTCAGGACAATCTAGTTAAAAGAGAGAACATGGCTTTCAGACAGCTATATTTGCAAATGCTAGCAGAGCAACAGAAAAAGAGGAAATATCGTGCGGGCAGACTATACAGACAAAGTATAACATTCATTGACTTGTCTACTGAAGAAGGCATTAGTCGATTTATACTTTGATTAAACATAATAACATTTTGGTTTATTTCCAACTCAAACATTGCATTTATTTGTGGTTTATTCTGAACAATACTAATTCTTCTTCTTTCTTTTCTGGAGCTGCCTTCCTCTACAATGCTTGCTTTGAGGCATCGCTGACAGTTGCTCAGCTGTACTGTCCAGGAACTGCAGAGTTTCTTTTGGTCCAGATGAAGTCTTCACAAAGTTATGTATCATACCACATATGCCCATAATACCTTCATTCATTTCTTAAATATTATCATTCATTTTCACCAATCACCTTGTGCTGTGGCATTAAGACTATGAGCAATACCAGATTCATTTTCCTGTGATTTTTTTAATGACTTGTGTTATTTTTTGTAAGTGTTGATTTGTTTAATTTACTTTCTATGATATTATTTAGCTTTAGTTGAAATTCTATAAGGTCCGTTTCCCTCACCACAGTTTGCATTCTACGTTAATTGTGTGCCGCCCCCTGGGAGCTCCCGTCCTTGGCCGGCAAAGGAATAGCCTGGACTCGACCCGGCGACGTCCAGACTATAGGGCGCATCCTGCACTCTACGTGAGTGTTTTTTTACTGGATGCGCCACACAGGAGCTTGAATGCTAGGACGATCTTGCATTGATTTTAGGGACTGCTGCACTGGTGAAGTGCTCTCACCTCTCGTGGGGGAAGGGCATTGTTATCAGAATTGAGTTATTGTTGTTCATGAAAAAATTCACAAATGCGAAATCTGCAAGTACAATCCTGCTTGATAATAGGTCATTCTGTGTTTCTGCTGACTGTTTTCTGTACAGAAATGGATAAGCGCACAACAATATAAACATTTCCACTCTACAGAAATTCATTCTAGATCGCAAGATGATTTTTTTTTTGTATAACTGATATCTGATTTCAAGTGTATCTGAATTTTTCGACAGAGATTAATTTATATAACTTAGGTGTTCCCAGTATTTAATTTAAAATATAATGTTCAGTATGATTGTACGTACATGTATGCTGCCAGAGTGGCCAGTTTCATCATACAGTGACACTACAGTGACACTTATTTATATTCCATATGCCTGCTTTCTCTAAATGTCACACAGTCAATTCTTCAAGAACAATTCAAACAGTAACTTTTGCCCCGGGACATTCAATTTCGTCACTCGCATTATTTCTCTAGGTAGGACATTCATATCTCATTTCACCACGATAATCTACAGTAAAAATACTACTTGTGTCGAAATTCCAGCATCTGCAGCATTTATAAAATCTCGGCTTTACTTTCTCCTATTGATTCCGCGACGAGACTGGGTTCAAAATGTCCCGAGCAGGACATCAGTTTAAGTTACTACATGTTTTTATAAAAACTGCTTGCCTCCTTCGAAGATATTATGCTTGCTTTCTCTAATTTTTTGCTTCTAATCCCCGATTTAAACTGGATGTTCTATCATTCACTCACTCACTCACTCACTCACCAATCCTCCAGATCAATGAACCATAATGGATCCAATAGGACATCTATTATAATTCAAAGTATGCTTTACACGCGGATGTAGGAACAACCCTTAATTTCATTCTCCTTGAAGCCTGTGCTGGAGCCAGGATAATCTATCTGCTGTGACAATAATTAACGGCAATTGTTATCCATACTTTGTCGGGTTGCATCCTGAAAATCGCAATGCAATTAGTGTCTCTTTTTACATACGTTATTACTGATCAGGTTACAATATCACTTTGTTAATTGCAGTTCAATCATGCTCGGTCATGTCTACTACTCAAAATTCTAGAATAGAATCGATGGCTTTCGCTAATTAATGCAATCATGTCTCCCTACGATGTGAATAACTAATCAGGGGTGACATATCACCTCGCTACTCGCAATTAATGTTAACTTATTACTCATCAAACAGCATTTTGCCACATGATGCCACCTGTTAATATGTATAATTATACTATGATTGTGGGGGTGGGGGGTTTAGGCCTGGAGGAGAGGAGGCTGAAGGTCTACAGACTCTGGAGATTTTTTGCTTTTAGTTTTTTTTTCTTTCCCTCCATTACCTTTGTTCACTAAAAATGAGATATTACATTATGTGATATTTATGTTTTATATTTTTTGCGCATTCAGCAAAATGTGTGATGTGGTGTAAGTGTCCATAATTATATATGTATTTACAGATATTTTTTATTTGCATTTTTGTTTTTGACAACTGGTCTTTGTTCACTGGGATGAACACAACACACCAATTTGCAGCAAATAGGGATTTTCCATGACTCTCTCAGCCTCTCTTTCCTTTGGGGGAGAGTATATGATGCTCCTCTGCCTGATATATTTTGTTCATCGGGTTGAACGCGTCACATAGATTTATTATTTTATTCTTTGTTTTTTTAGCAGCTGGCACCGTAATGCTCTGAAGGATGAGGCTGTGCTCCAAATATTTTATTCTACCGTATTTGCTCGAGAAATTTAACCCCAAAACACAATTCTGAAGTTGGGGGGTCGACTAATACACAAGCAAAAAAACGTCAGCAAACCTTTAATGTCTGCAAAAGTCATGGCCGGTGTGTGGTTACTGCAATCCCCGTCTGAACCTAGCAGGGTTTAGGACCCAGGGGAGCCCTGTAGCAGGCATGCATTCAGTGCATGAGGGAAGTTCACTTACAGTACTTAGCCACACACCTGCCCGCCCCCCCACCGCCGCCACTGCTGCACTGCCTGCTGTACACTCCTGATTTTGTATTTTCAAAAGTTGACAGGTATGTAATAATAATAATAATAATAATAATAATAATAATAATAATAATAATAATAACGTTACCTTTTTAATTGTGTGACCCTGCAGCATAGTGCTTCTGTGAGAAACAGCAGCACATCAATCGCTGTGTGCAAATTCTTGTTGCCCTCATTGCCAGAGCAAATGGTTCTAATTTCTATCAAATCAAAAGCAAACATCTCAAGATTTGGTGAAAATGATTCCGTGACATTGTCTATATATAAAAAAAAATGAATCCCAGGTTTGTTTACATTCAGAGCTGTCACATAAAACACAGATACAGTTGTACAGCCAGACCACACCACCTCTCACATTCCATTGAAATACACACTTCCATGTGGGCTAAGAAGGAACTGGGGGTGGGGCTTGTATACTAAAATAAAATAATACTATTGTAGGCTATACAAAAAAAAAAAAACATGTACTGCGGTTCTAGGTAGAAGTGCTTATAAAATTGTTATTTTTGCAAATCTGCCGCGCAAACGGCATCAGGATATTGAGGAAAACTAACACCTGAAGTGCACTCTAACAACAGTTTCGATTTCAGGAGTTTTTGTTTTCTGTTACACTAAAAACTTACCATGTCTGTTTCAATAACAAATGAATTTTTTTTTTAAAAAGTTATACCCAAATCTCGGCCTCACAATGGAGGGGGTTGACTTTTACACAAGGTCGGCTTTTACTCGAGTGAATACGGTACTTTTTTTATTTTTTCTTCAACCACTGTTTGGGTTCAATGTTTGTGGAAATCTGTAAGATTTTGTATTATAATAAAGGTGGTTATTTAATGCAAGATTGTCCTGACTGAAATGTTATTAAAATTACTGTCATAAGTTACTGTTTTTTTTTTTCAATGCGAGCCCCAGGCTCTAAATAGCTGCACTTTGTTGATTCTTGGCTATTCCGTAAAATCAGATAAAAATCCTCAATGGCTGGAGGACAAATGTCATTCTGTAATGCGTATGTACATGCCAACTGGAAAGGAACATTTCTGGCTCAGTGCCCTTGGAATTTAGGTGGGGATACATTTTAGAAAGTCTGCAGTAATTTAGAAAGTAATCAATGAGTTATCAGGTTTATTACCTGATACCACTCACAGTGCTAGCCTTACATGTTCTTATTTATACTTGAGTGCTATTTTGCCATTGGGAATTATAATTCCTCACATCATGTGTTTGTGGCAGGGAGAGGGTTAAAATCTCCCTACCAAACTAAATTGTTAATTAATGTATTGTTTAATTATCACCTGCACTTGGCTACCATTGTAAATTAGAGCCAGGTGCAGGGTATTTAAAGGAAGCAGTCAGTGTACAGCTGTAGTTAAAAGAAAGGTAGTGTAAAACCTTTTGATAATTGTGAAAAACTGTGTGTTTTTGTTTGTTTGTTTTTTTAAACAGGTAAACAGCTTAGCTGTCCTGTTTTATAGTTTAGGTTGCAGTGTGTTTTAGTTATTGCTCGAGTAGAGCTAGGTGTTTGTTTTTGTTTTGTTTATTTAGTTTTGTTTTTATGAATAAAAGTGCACAGCCGCGCTAAACTGCAAGTTCCTTTGTCTGGTCAGTGGTTTTTAAAGGGGCAACGAACCCCAGAGTTGCAGCTTGTGATAAGATATGGGATAAAGTATGTGATAAATACAGAGGGAAGATATGTCGGGCCACAAAGAATGAGAAACTTGTACCCAAAAATATTGTGAACAACTACATCTCCCAGAATGCCTTGGATTGAAATTAGACATAATTGACGGGGAATGGGCTACATTGAGGCACCTATTGATTATTCTCTGAAGGGATGCCAATAATAATAAACATACAGATACCAACCTGTTCAAAGTCACTCTGTGTTGTCAGAGTGCTGTATCCATCAAAGACAGTATTGAAGATCCTTATTTATTTATTTGGCAGACATCTTTATGCAAGATGACTTACAGGTGTTACAGGGTTGATTAATATTTCAATACAGTATAGTTTACAGTAAGTGCAAATAATCCTTCTAAAATACTAGAGTATAACATATTGTTTCTACAATTATATATTAATAGTGCATTAGTGCATTAGCTGAGGATCCAGTAACGTGGTGCTTAGGTCAGGCAAGTTCAGTGCATAATATGTGGGGTAGATCATGAGATCTACAAGTGCAGTCTAACAGGTCGGTCTTGAGGAGGTGGTGGAAGGCAGTGAGAGTGGTTCTGAAGTTCTCCGGTAGCTGGTTCCACCACAGAGGGGCTAGGGAAGAGAAGGAACGGGCACAGGAGGATGGAGAGTGGAGGGAAGGCATTACCAGTCCAAGAGGGACAGAGGGGGTGTAGGGAGACATGAGAGATTGGAGGTAAGAGGGGGAAGTGTGGTGAAGAGAGCTGAAGGTAAGAACAAGGTTCTTGAATTGAATGCTAGCGAGATAGGTAGCCAGTAGCAGCATCAGAAGCGAGATTGGGAGAATACAAGATGAAGAGCAGAATTTTGAATGAGCTGAAGGGGGCAGTAGCAGCAAGATTCATCTGCATTGCAGATAGTAGCAATAAGTTTCAGTCCAAGTCATTTGTTTGTTTGGAGAAAAGCCTTTTTTCCTTGAATGCTAAGACTTAAGTAGCTTACAAGTACCAGTTCAGGGCTTAAAAGATAGTGTCTTTAGTATCTTTGGCGATCGCAGCAGGACACAGAGTGCCGATTCAAGCTGTGGCGGCGTTTTCCTGGAGAAACAATAGTTTTTAGTACAAACCAAAAATTGTGTGTAACTGGACTACTGCCAATCACAATGTACAACTTAACTTCCAATGAATAACAGCAGCCTTGTTTACATACCACTGTGTCCATTTGAAATGCAGGCTGTGTTTTTAAGGTCCTTGTTCTGTCATAGCCATTACACATGCCTAAATGATTGGGCAGTCTGAAAGACTTGGCTGGCTTGGTATTTTAATAGTCCCTTTCCCCACCTTGTCTCTGGATGGGGAAGTGGTTGTTTAAAAGTTTAAAGGATATAACTCTTGGTAGGTAGTTTATAGTTTATGAAGGATGTCTGTTACAATCTATGGAAGAATTTTCTTTGCTTTACATACTAAGGGGTAGATGTACTAAAGTGTTGCGCCTGTCATAATAGTTGCAAACGAGTTGGAAGTCTAGGGTAACGTACTAAACAAGTGCAATTCTATTTGTGACTTTTTAGGGAATGCTTTGCGGCAGCAGTTTTTCTTTGCAGTTCCACCTTAGATGAATATGTAATTATGGACGTTCCTGCATAAATTTGCAAAAATGGGGTGGAGATAGTGTTTTCAAATATTATAATGAGATGTACTAAAGCTGTCGGCAATTGCAACACATACAATTGCATATACATACACAGCCTACCTGACACGCGTAAAATGGCTTTATCTCCTCAACCACAGCAGCTACAGCGCTCAAACCAACTTAAATTTAAAGGATGGCAAATGTGAATTGTTTCACAGCTTCTGTTTTACATGTGAATCCTAACAATAATTTGTGAAAAAACAAATGGTTGGGGATATCAAGCCATTTTACGCATGTCAGGCTAAGTGTGTGCGCATATGCGATATGTTTTGTTTTTCACATATTATTCTTAGGATTCACATGTAAAACAAAAGCTTTTTTCAAATTCTTTAAATTAAAGTTTGTTTGAACGCTGTAGCTGCTGATCCAGGAGCATCGTCTGATGCGCCTGGAGTACAGAAGGATGTACCGTCTGATTGCACGCGCCGCTGCCAGGCAGGATCGGCAATACAGCCACCTTTGGAAATGGACCACGCTGCAACAGCACCAAGAGGTCAAGTCCAAACACAATAACAAGAGAACTGTTCGTCAGAGAAAGACTCGTGAAGCACAACCTCCTCCCACCAAACAGAGGGACAATGATGTGCCCGCATTCGTCTTTCCTGCCGATGCACAAATAGAGGTCTGTACATAGGGACGAAGTGGATGAGGGTGTCTGCTGGAAAGAAAGCTCCAGATGAGAAAGCAATAGATGCACGATTCCTTTCCTGCAAACCCATTGCATGGGACTGAAGGAGTTCTTCCCATACAGACTTAATCTAGCCAGTGTTTGTCTGCGTCTTCTCCATCCAACCATTTTTGTCGCAACTACGTTGTAAGTAGGCCTATGATTTTGTATACCCTTATAAGTAATTAGCAAATACACACAAATTATGTATTTATTGTATTATCGGCGTTTGTGTAAGTTTCCACATTTTCTGAATAATGAATTTTAATATTTCAACAAAGTACCTATGTTTGAAACCAACACATCATGAGTTGTTTTTAATATATTTGTTCCACATTAACGCATATTTGTGATTATTGAACGCATACTACTTTTGTTTACATTAACAGTTACGCAGTTGGCTAAGACTAATATATATGGGTGTGTGAAAGGACATCAGTAGCCTAAGAAGCATAAGAAAAGCAGTAATGGGAATTGGTGAGTGCTGTCGGTTTTTGTACACATGATAATTCTACCATTTCCAGAACAACTAATTCTAAACAATAATAGTAATAACTATTATTATTTTCTTCTTGGCAGCATGAACCGTTTTAACTGCAAGCCTTTTGCATTCTTGACAGATGGGGTGGGGGTAACCTTCTCTTCATCTCTGCCTAGCACGTAAAGCCTCATGTAAACCCCTATGCATTATTTGAACGATATCCTTTATCGCGCAGCATCTCTTTTCAGCGTGTTTGGTGATATTTAAATAAACACTCCCATCATTTTATTATTAATGAGGTCGTTTGCATTTGGACGACTAAATTCTCTCTCTAAAATAAACTCTCATGTAAACGTGGAAGCAGAACTGTCATGACCAAAAAAGCGCGAGAGATCTGTTGTCACACTTTTCAGTTTTTGCTTGTAAACTGCCCCAATGTATCTGCTTTTTAAACCATTTTACTGCTAATATTAGAAACCTAGGTCCCTTATGGCACATTAATCTCCTTAACTGAATTTAGCTGAAAAAACTTAAAGATACAAACTGGACCTCTGGTAACAAATGATTTATAGCGTTATTTGATTTGCATCAGCAATAACACTGTAGTCAGGTCTAGGTGTGTGGTGTGTTTAAAAAATGCCCTCAGCACTTGTTTAAGTTTATATGCTGGCAGGAGAGGTTAATTCTGTTTTTAATACATTTTGAAGAACCAAGGCAACAAATGGAAGAAAAAAATATATCAAAAGGAGAAGGTGGAACCATTGGGGGAACAGTTTAATATAGAAAGCTGTGTGTGATGTATAACAGCCTTCATAGTCTTGTACAAAGAGGCACAGTTGTGTAGCTGCAGGGGGCCCAGTGAAATGTATGTGTTCTGCTGAGTACTGCATTAATTTGCCACAATAATGGCAAGCATGTATGGATAATGGGTTTTACTTCTTTTAAGTGTTTTGAATGCTAAAACATACATATGCTAAAATGCATTCCACATTTCAGGCTTCAGTTTTGCTGGTGCTTTATTCTCAATATCGGTACAATTGACATCACCTGCTTTAAAAAAAAACAACTCTGAACTGCAAAGTCATTTCAAAACAGTGACATTAGCATCAGCCTCTCAAAAGGTTTTGTTTTCATCAGCCTTTTCTGTCTTTTCAATTAATGTCACAATTAACTAAATAAAGATGACCATGAATATTGTTCTGTGTATTAACAGTAAAGCATTGTATAATAGAGCTATAGAACTGTAAGCATCTCTGTATGGGTCATATCAATATTCCCTCATGCATATACGTTTGCCGTCATATAATCCAATTACACATTATGCGTTTGTTTTTCGGTTTGTTTAAACCTGGAAAGTTTTAAATGGTGTGTAGTCGTTTTAGATAATATTAAAGTCAGATTTCATGAGTGATATCCCTGCAAACTGTTCAGAAAACCGGTACTTTTGGATGAAATTAGATGTTTAAAATATCTTTTTAATCAACCAATTAGTTAGTTACATGATAATTACTCATTACTCAAGCATGTCTATCTTAACTAGAGTTTTTTCTAGTTACATCACAAAAAATCTCTTCAAGTAAGACCCTGTTCACACTACTGGGCTGGCCCAGGTCAGCCGCATATTTAGGTCTGCAACCCCGTTCACATTTATGGGTTTAAGGCTGCTCACATATGTGACTGAAAAGCGGGCCTAAAATGTGTTGAATTGCTTGTTGGGAAGGATATATACAATTAAGTAATACCCCAAACATAAAAGCCAAAGGTAGTTGAAAGCTTGTTACTAGTTTGATTTGGCTTGATAAATGACCAATTATTAGGATAATTATTATTTTGTACTATTTGTAATGTGACACTATAAATATATATTTCTACTTTTATAGAACAATAGCCTGCACTCAGAATGGAAGAGCTACCGGGAAATATAGTAATCCTTTATTTTATAGCAATGTTTCTTATTAATATATATTTTTTCAATGCAGCACAGTAGCAATTTTTATATATTAATATTATATATATATATATATATATATATATATATATATATATATATATATATATATATATATATATATTAAAAAAAGATATATATTATTGACTATTTTGACTTAATGTTATGGTGTATCAACAATCTTAATATTTGTGGATGAGAACAGTATTTTATGTCTGTGTAAAAGCAAGCAGCTAAAGAAATGACCTGCATTTTAATGTAACGACACACACACACTTCTGTAGCTATGTATATCGTTGTGGGCAAAATAAACAATGGCAGCTGCATATGCCAAGTCGTCAGCATTATTGATCATTATTGAAATCCACAATCCTGCAGTTTTTATATTTAGTTACTAAATACCAGGAAGAAAAGTGACAAATTGAGCTTAATTATGAATGCACTTTTTATATTTTCGTGCTCGAATATGGGGGTGGCTCTATTTACCTTTCACACGCATGGGAGTATCTACGACAAAATTGGCCATATTGGTATATATGTATATGAATCAGAATCAGTGATTGTAAACAGACTTTTTATTTGCTGCAGCAGGTGACATGGCTCACAGCACACAATTCTCCGTTCTCTGAATCCACACACACTCACACACCTGATGCACCCTCTTTTATCCCCCTCAGACAAATCCCTACGATTTGATTGTAATTATTGATTTTTTTTCATCCTGGTCAATTTAAAAGAGTTTTTTTATAATTATTGATTTGATTGTTTTGTGTTCTATATTTGGTTAAAACACACACACACACACATAGACTTGCAAATCATTTTTTGATATCCCAAAAAATGATTTGCAATTATTGGTTTGATTTGGGGGTTTTTCTGCTCCATTTAAAAAAAAAAAGCAACAACTTTATGGTATATAAAAATATATTTTACACAAACACACACAAACAAGCCCAAGTGTGTCCTGGAGTACAATAAATACAGGTGAGGTGTAGATAGGTCAGACCAGATATAGAAGAAGCTTGGCATGTACATGGTCTAGATTATTTGTGCAATGTCAATGTGGTGTACCTAAGTACGACACCAGAGAATCGGCTCACATTTCTGCACTTTCAGACCTCTGTCATATCCAGCCTTGTGTTTGATACACAAGAAATACTAGAGACTGAAAGACTGGAAGCAGTGGCAAGACTTAGTGAACATAATTTTATTCGAACGCTGCCACAGTTTGGGAGAAAAGTCAAGCCACAAAAAAGTGCCGCGTGGTATATGGAGAGATAAACAGTACTACTGGCCACACTGCCCCTCTCAGTCAGGCCTCTGAGTGTTTTGAAAGGTACCACACTGTAAACAAGTACAGGAAGGACTTAATAAACCCCAGAACAAACCACCATGACACATGCTGTACTAGTACCTGAGGTAACATAATCAAAGGTAGTACAAATCACTTGTTTTTATGTCATGCGACATTACCTTTGCATATCCAGCAGCATAAAAATGTCTGCAATCTTACATCAAGCACTAGGATTTTAGGGACTAAATGTGATGCAGCTATAGTATATTTTATGAAAAAATAGCATTTTGTTTACAATAATAGCTGTATTTTGTGGTCACATGACCAAAAAAAACCCCACAAAAACTTGGTACCAATGAAAACTTGAATGCCCCCCAAAAAAAAACAATATATACTTTGCCTGGGGTATCTGAACGGGAACTTATGGTAATTTTGATGTAAAACAGCTGACTCCCAAAATCATAAAATTCCTGTAGCACAGAGCGTCACAAGTGCCTCAGCAGAGAAGAGGTTAATACTAACAGAATGTCAAATTAATAATTTAAAGATGGACTATTCTGGTTTTTCCATATCATATTACTCATATATTTTGAAAACTTAAACAGCCCCATCAAGTAAAATAGTTTCCATTTAACATAAAAGTCTTCTTTAGATCAAATTACAGTACTTGAAATGTTAAACACAGGAGCATTGTCCCATTAAGGCAGCAGCAACACAGTGTTCTGTTTACACTCATTTGAGTGCTCAGTCAGGTACCTAGTTAGAAATGCCCAATTTGATTTTCACCTCATCAACAGATGTATACAGGTAGTGAACAAAAAAATGGAAACACTTGGGTAAATGAGAGACACCAAGTATATTGAAAGCATACTCCACGATCATGATATCCGTGCATTAATTCAAAGTGCAAGGCAAAACAGTCGAGCAACTGCAGATCAATTGACTGCAGTTGCGAGCAAGCAGTTTCATCAAAAACGGTACGAGAACTTTACATTGGTGTTTTTGTTCACTACCTATTTTTTTTTCTTTGTATTAAATTTGTAATATGAAGAAAATTAAACACTGGACAAGAGTATTAAAGTTTTTTACTCCAGATAGTTTTTTAGTGTATTTCACAGCACCAGTGAATCTACATGGATAGCATCAACTACAGTACTTTGGAGGGTAACCATGCATAGGTGGTTGATGCAGTTCATGACAGTTATTATTATTATTTATTTCTTAGCAGACAACCTTATCCAGGGTGACTTTACAATTGTTACAAAATATCATATTATGTTTACATACAATTACCCATTTATACAGTTGGGTTTTTACTGGAGCAATCTAAGTAAAGTACATTGCTCAAGGGTACAGCAGCAGCGTCCCCCACCTGGGATTGAACCCATAAACCTCTGGTCAAGAGTCCAGAGCCCTAACCACTACTCCACACTGCCCCAGAGCTGTAAAATGCGACCACCTCAGTAAAATTGGCAAGGTAGATTTTTGAAGATAAAAAAAGGAAAAACAATATATTTAAAGATTTTTTTTTTAAAATAATGTGCCCACTTTCATGTTTAAGAGTGGCATAATCTACACAATTTTAGACAGACAAATAAAGAGTTTGGTCAAAACTTGTGCACATATAAAGCAGGAGAGACACATCGTTCACACACAATAAAGTTCAGTGTAAAACAGGGCAGCACCTGGTTTATTATTCCACAGTTCCAAAAGCAGATCAGTAAACAGTCGGGGGTCAGGTACTCTCTCTCTCTCTCTCTCTCTCTCTCTCTCTCTCTCTCTCTCTCTCTCTCTCTCAGCAGCACAATGCTGTCTCCTACTCCTTCACTATCTGAATGGGGTTGTCCCTTTTTGTATCATACAAATGCTCCTTCATTGTGACATAATTTCCTTTGATGGGGCTGTCTGGGAAATGCAGTTTCCCCGGGTCAGCCATCTTGTTTCTGGTAAAGTGAGGTCATAGTTTGCCAACAAAGTTGCCCTCACGTACCTCCCATTAATAGGGCGTGGGCCACTATGGTATCCCGCTCTGTGGAGTTCTCGGTGGACCGTTTTTGATGAAACTGGTAAAGTTTTGTCAACATTGAACATTCTCTGTCCCAGACAGCATCATGAATGAGAAAAAAAATAGGCAGTAATTGGGCCAGTTTACAATGAGATAGCGTTCTTATTCTTAAAATAAATTATACAAAATGTGCAATGCAATTATTTCTAAAGCATGCCACTGGTTTATAACAAACTCGAAAATTTCGTTCCACTACGTCTCATTTTATAGTAATAAAGGTATAATGTTACAGTCGTCATTTTCACTGAAACGTTTGTGTTTTTATAGTGGATAAAGGCTTTAACGTGAACCGAATTGCTCTGTTGCCAGCTTTCGATATACAGGTTAAGTAAACATTTCACAATTACATACATTAAACAAATAGCAGTACAGCTAAATTCTTTTTTTAAATCGTTTTAGAGTATAAGCTAGGTAGGGACATTAGACTGCACTCAGATCATTGAAAAAAATTGTCATGCATGGGCTTTACAAAAAGAGACAGGGGTAAGACCGCAGTTTAACTCTTTATATTAGAGCAGGGGTTCTCAAGGTCCTGTGTCTGCTGGTTTTCATTCCAACTGAGCTATCAATCACTTAACTAAACCCTTAATTGAACTGATCAGATCCCTTTGATCAAATTAAGGGTTTAGTTAAGTGATTCAGAGCTCAGTTAGAATGAAAACCAGATGACACATGAGGTCCCCAGACCGGGGTTGGGAACCCCTGTTTTAGAGCGCTCATTCGAATGCACCTCGCCAAATTTGATACATACTTACAACTTCGAGTTAATTTGATACATTTCACCTGCTTTCCACAAATAATGAGACTTTGTATCAAATATAAACCAATGAACATAAACTGCGAAATATGCACCACATTCCTGTGAATGTCGAAAGAAGTTTTAAATAACATGTTTACACGGATAATCACAAATAAACTAAAATAAAAAAGGGGTAGCGTCATGCTTTCATCTTGGCAAATTTGTCAACACCAGCCTGTATTTGTAAGTCAAATGTTTTTGCTTGTTGGGTTAGCTCGCAATAACCAAAAGATCGCTCCATCTCTCATCCCCAGAAGCATATACGCAGGTATATTTTGAGCCTTTTCATGCACAAAAAGAATCTTTCATTTGCATCTGGCGAAAATATGTTAGATGTTCATGTATAACATTGTCATCATTTATTTCAATATAAATGCATATTTATATCAGTAATTCAAACAATACATTTCAACAAGAGTGTATCTAATAATGTAGTGCAGTGGTTCCCAACCCCCAGTCATATTAGTAACTTGAAATATGCAACTTTTTAAGAGCTGCAAACAAGTCCAGCAGTGTCAGCACCAGTCATACCAGTCCCAGCAGTGTCAGCACCAGTCTGACCAGTCCAACAGTGTCAGCACCAATCTGACCAGTCCCAGCAGTGTCTTCACCAGTTGGACCAGTCCCAGCAGTGTCAGCACCAGTCTGACCAGTCCAGCAGTGTCTGCACAAGTCTTACTAGTCCCAGCAGTGTCAGCACCAGTCTTACCAGTCCCAGCAGTGTCAGCACCAGTCTGACCAGTCCAGCAGTGTCTGCACAAGTCTTACTAGTCCCAGCAGTGCAGCACCAGTCTTACCAATCCCAGCAGTGTCAGCACCAGTCTGACCAGTCCAGCAGTGTCCGCACAAGTCTTACTAGTCCCAGCAGTAGCAGCACCAGTCTTACCAGTCCCAGCAGTGTCAGCACCAGTCTTACCAGTCCCAGCAGTGTCAGCACCAGTCTGATCAGTCCAGCAGTAGCACCAGTCTTACCAGTCCCAGCAGGGTCAGCACCACTTACCAGTCCCAGCAGTGTCAGCACCAGTCATACCAGTCCTAGCACTGGCAGCACCAGTCTTACCAGTCCTAGCAGTAGCAACACCAGTCTTATCAGTCCCAGCACTGGCAGCATCAGATTTATCAGTCCCAGTATTAGCAGCACCAGTCTTACCAGTCCCAGTATTAACAGCACCAGTATTACCAGTTCCAGCTTTAGCATCAGTGTCACCAGTCTCAGCATTAACTTCAGTAGCAGTGAACCAAACCCATGTCTCTCAATGAAGGTATAAACCTATCTACTTATTTGTATTTATAAGTTCTATTCTTCTTGTCCTTTTAATGTCACATATTTCTGACAATGTAAATAAGGTAATTTTAGGTTGGTGTGGTTTTGCTGGGACACAATTTGTTTTAAAAAATATGGGTCATGAAATTTCAAATGTCATCCAAGGTGAGTCACTTGGTAAAAAGAGTTAGTGATGTATATTGCTTTGCAGTTGGCATTAATAGTCTCCAGGCTTTATAAGATTATAACTTTCACCTTCGTAACACATACAGGATATGCAGGGATTTTTTTTACCTCAGTTAAAAATGTATTCCTAGCTACGCCCCTGATCTCACTATCCATTATAAATTTAACTGAAAATAGAAAATGATGAAACCCATAATTGACTATTAACCTATAAGTGAGCATTTTTTAGGTAATTGCAATTAAAATACAGTAGATGTTGCTGAATAAGAGAAAAGCAATCTGTGGGGCCTGAATGGGCTGCTGTACTGTACTTGTAGTATTTTGTACACTATATAAAAACAGTCAAAGGGATTTTTTAAACTGCTTGATGGCAACAGACAATGACGAATGGACAAGTCTATCCAGTTGTGGGAAGATGCGTTGCTGCTAGGACCCCTAACATTATCAACAGCTGTCTTAGCACATTGCTTTGTAGAGACATCTGCAAGTTACATGATGTCATATTTACTCGTTTCTCCCTGGTGGTCTGAAATGCATTCAGTAGGGCAGAAAAGGTTAAATAATGTAGAAAGGGTTAAATAGTTGTTAGACAGTGCATAAATATGTGTGTTTCTTTTTGTCCTTGTGTCCCTCACATACTTGAAGCCCCGTGGTCACCAGCTGCAACCGTCCAACAACAGAACCTTCTGTTATTTGAGAAGCTGCAACACTTGTAATGCCATCTTTGATATCCAGCCTTTGACATTGACTTAATCCTACAATTTTAGATTGATGATCCAGGAAATGTAAACATTTGTATATGGCAAGGCAAAGTCCCCATGTTCTTTATCCCAACTGTTTCTGAGACCTTTTTCTTAAAAAAAATGTTTTAACAAAAGTATCCCATTAGTTCGAAAGCTTGCATTTTGCATTGTTTTTGTTTAAAGATTATGCTGTGAATAAAGTTTTTTAGTCTCTACTCTGATTGGTTTTGAAAAAAACTGTTTCCTTATCACTGCCCATCTCTATTCCCTCTGTTTCTGACCTAACTGATCAAAAAGATAAATCTGGTAGTGTCAGTCATAACAGCCATCAGTGAGTATACAGGGTATGTTATCTATTTATTCACATAGTTTGAAAGCATAAACATGTGACATCCTAATTTCTGTGCTTGGTGATAGGCAGTGGCTGTTGAAAGAAATCAGCAACAGCTGAGTCTGTATTTGAAATGAATTGTAATCTTGTAATCTTAAAGGAGGACAGAGATGTTTTAAACTCCTGTAAGTGGTTGTGTTCATGCACTGGGTGTGCTATATGTCCAGACAACTTTTTAATAATCAAGAAAATCACACAGACTCATTTAATTTGAAGTTTTAATTAATCAGAGCAGTAGTAGTGCCCTTTCAGTTTATTAAATGCTTTAAAATTGGATTGGTTGGTTGCACAGACCACCGTAAATCCCAAGTAATAAGCAATCTGGACGTTTCATGTGCTTTTACAGGTTTAACAGCATTAGTACTTCAATACAGTAATACAAATATGGTTATCATATGCTTAGCCTTCAGGCCATAAAATGCAAAAAAGCTAAAGTGCCCACAGCTACGTCCTATAACATTCAATATATCACTCTCTTAAAACTAAAGGTTCTTTCACACTGAACGCGTCACGTCAAGGCATCAAAGTCCGGCGTAAATTCTTCTTTTTAGAATGCAATACATTCTGTGGAGGCATTCACACTGGACGCGTCGAGTAAAACCGTCAGAAATAGACCTTGTCCTATTTTTATGTGTGCGTTGGGCGTAAATTTGTCTCTCTAACCAATCACACTCCAGCTCTCGTCCCCTCGTCGGCATGACAACAAAGATCAACAGGTAGCCCCTACTGTATTTCATTAACACAAACAGGTTGGCCTAATGAAAAAGAGTGATTTAAAGCAGTAGATATTGCCGAAATGATTAAAGATAATGGAAACAATATTGTATATCATCTTTATGTATGTTTTACATTATTTAATTTTCGGATAGACAGTAAATACATAAATGTCCAGTCATCAAAATGCTTACTACCGTGCTTATTTGTGGAGAACGGCATGAATACAGAGCCCTGTGTTTCAAACACAAACTGTATCTTTAAACTGAATAGTTGTATAAAGTTCAGTTTTTTAAGATTAAGAATTTCAACTGTAGCCTACATATTCAAAATATGCAACACATTAATGGCTCTGTTCTGGTTAATGTGCTTTAGAGAACCACAAGTAAAGTACTATGCTGTTGCTTGTTTTACTTATTTTCCATGTCTTGTGACTCAGATGTAGTTAAGAACCGATGGATGAGCTTGCAGGACCAGCAAAAAACAAAGAGTGGGCAGGCAGTAAGAAATGCAGTTTTTGGAGCAGGAGTTGGAAATGAAAAGGTAGAGAAACGGAAACAGTCAGCAGTAGGGTAATTATTATTATTATCAATAATAATAATAATAATAATAAAAATAATAATAATAATAACACAATATTGTTTCTTATTTGCGCTGTGCTCTTTTATTTTATTTGTTTTAACTATGGCTGTTTAGGTTTTT
This sequence comes from Acipenser oxyrinchus oxyrinchus, assembly GCA_030684275.1. NCBI lineage: Eukaryota > Metazoa > Chordata > Actinopteri > Acipenseriformes > Acipenseridae > Acipenser > Acipenser oxyrinchus. Next base: position 28,255,976 of record CM060256.1, on the reverse strand, counting down.
ATTTTAAGGGACAGTGCTCCATCATGCACATAAACGAGTAGTAATTAATAAGTATATTATTTAATAATAATACATCTCGACGACTTGTGCATCACAGGATTGCCGTTTCTTGCATTCTAATTATTTGAACGCCTTTGGTGTGAAAGCAACTTGATGGCGTCAAAATACGCTGAACGCTGATGCTTTGACGCAACGCTTTTAGTGTGAAAATACCAGAAGGATCCAGTCAACTCTTTTTAAAACTAATTGGAATTACATAACAACTTCTTTCCAAAAATATTGGAACATGATCTCATAGTTCTCTTTTTCAACCCCTCCTTTCTCTAAAAAGACCAAAGTTCACAGCATCCTTGCTATAATACAATACGATACAAGTTTATATGTGTATTAAAAAAGATGCTGTTTTATTTATAACATTTATAACTTTTTGTGTGATTATATTAACATGGGTCTACAATATATTTCCTCTGAGCAGTATATTTCACCTTTTCAGATTACTTTCATATATAGGTGTGTGTGTTAACAATTTATTGAACAAAGACTGAAGGGGTTTATCATAAGCCCTTGTATCAAAGTACTAGGCATACAGTAGTCAGTTATTTCCATTTAATTTTAAGCTATAATGAACATATTAAATATAATAGCCTTATTTAACTGTGCCATGCTTGGACTAAGCGTGATCTCTGTTTCTAAAATTTACTTGCCAAGACTAGTGTTTTAATAAATATGAAACTTCCACTGTAAGCACTTTTCCAAATTCACTCCTTGAAGTCATTTTTTGGCTCTCAAACATCATCCCAAATAAAGTTGCTACCTACCTGATAAGAACTGATACTGTAAAAAACATTTCTAATTTAAATTAAATGCTCGCCTCGGCTGCCAAGTTTTCATTAATTTCTATGATATAATGAAGAGAGTTAGTTTTGCTCATTATAGAAAGGCCTTGGATTCAAAACTGCTGACGACACATAAATCTCACTTTGACTGCCAAAAAGAACCTTCCAGGTCTAGCACCGCTCTGCTGCAAGAAGGCAAAAGGCAAGACTATTTTTCTTCCAGTAAGTCTATTGTGTATTAAAGTTATTAAATACAGTTCACACTTTGTCTTATATTCAAACCTAACAGTTCCTGTTTTTTTATTGCAGTAAAACCTTTATATAAACTAAACATTTATATTCTTTAGTTTAATTGATACTGTAATATCTAAAATACTTTTTGTTTAGTTGGAGACAGAAGCTGAACTAATTCTTAAATTGATTAAATTAAATGAACATTATCTCAAATGTGTCTTAACATTGTCAGTGTCAGGCTTCTGTTATAATACACTTTTAATATGCTCTTTCAACAGTTTAACTTTAAATGACTTTATAACATATATTTCCAATTCAGATACTTTAATCATTTTATTTTACTCCATTGATTTAAGCCAGGGGTGCCCAATCCTGGTTCTGGAGGGCTGATGTCCCTCCTGTCTTTTGTTGTAACTGTGCCCTAAATTACTTAATTGGACCAATCAAGCCCTTATTAGAAGCTTAATTGGTCTAATTAATCAATTTAGTGTACAGTTTGAACAAAAACCAGGAGGGCATCGGCCCTCCAGGACCAGGATTGGGCACCCCTGATTTAAGCTTTCAATGGAAGGTCCAGTTATTTTCATCTAAATTCAAGCCACTGTTAACATATTAGAATGTAATAGATTTACAGTGACTTGTTTGTGTTCATACACAATCCAGTTCAAGCAGGTTTTAAGACAACCTCTCCTTTTGCCAATTTTCAGTGTTGATTAATATGAGACACTACCATTAGCATTTTCTAATACTCATTATTTTAAACCAATCGTTAGCTTAATTCAGTAAAACCGTCCTACACTATGTGCCTCCATCTCTTCTTGCCAGGTTTTAATTAATTTCTGTGATATATAGAAAAATGTATTTTAATATAAACACCTATACTCTGTTATCCGAATGGTATTTCGTTCGTTAATATTAATGAGATTGCTCATTATAGAGTGGATCTTGGCTTTTAAATCACTGACCGTCAAAAAATCCCAGCTTCATCTGCCAAAACCAATGAGTCATTTCCAACACTGCTTTTACTACAAGCAGGTAAGAATGAGGTTGCAAACTTAGTTATTTTCCTTCAGTCGGTTCAGTGTATACTAAAGTTATTATATTAAGTTTCTTATTTATTTAAACAGTTTTGTTTTTTCTTACTATAATCAAACCTTGTTCGATTGCTTCTGACATATTAACTCTGTTCCATAGAGTTTGCCATTCTGTTCTCGCTGGATCAGAATGTTTTAAGGCTCTGAGTCTAATTAAAAAAGATGCTTTTGCCTGATAATAGAGGTTTGGAACTTTCAGCAGGTCGGCCTGACCTTTTCATACCAGGACCTCTCTTTTTCAGACCTTACACAGACTTATTCAAAAGGATATAAAATACAGAATCCTACAACATTACTATTAGCATTGTATTTCATTCTATAGCATCTAATCCATATCTAATAAATCAGCTGTTCCCAGCAAGATTCGATTTCTCCTCCTGGCTCAGCTCGAAGTGGCTCTACGAATACCATAATAGACCTTACACAGATCTGCTAAGAATATTTTCTACTGGTTTTATATTATTTAAAACACATTACAGTCATTGCAATATTTGTTGCAGTTTCACAAATGTTCAATTTGTATCCCAAAGATCGGCATGCTTACAGTAGCGATGACAGTCTTTAAAAGAATAATACCTGCAAAAACATAAATCTTGTTAGCTGGGCTCCCATCTCTACATTCTCATTCCCATCGTCAGTGGGCAAACCTCAAATAAATTAAGTTGTTTCTATCAAAGAGCCAGACATCTCTGCTGCATACACCTTTCACTCAAAAAAGGTGCTCGCACCTTGTACAAGGGAAGACGGGTTTTAGGGTCACTCCGTGACACCAGATTGCAGAGAGAAGTGGCACCATCTGCATTAAGATAATTTCATTTTATTCTAGTTTTATTTTCTTACCCGCTTCCTAATTTCCTACCCTTGCTGTCCCCATGGGTTATAAAATGGGATGTGTAGCAAACCCTTTGGTGTTCCTTCATGGGAAAGAGAACAAAAAGTCTGCCAAACTATTACAAATGTTAACATCAGATGAATCTTCAATTTCACAAGCTTGTTTGATCTGGGTTCCTCAAATCTTTATGGGTAACTTACAAGGCAGGAGCCTAGCCTCAGTAATTGCTCCTTGGTGGCCAATCCCAAAGGCAGCTGTGGTTACCTTGAGCCAAAGAACGAGAATTCCTACTATTATTTTTTAGGATTAACATATTTTGGGACATAATTGATCACAGTGAAACCTCTTGGATCCAAAGTTATTGGGACCACTCAAAACAGTATAATACTGTAATCCTGGGAATCTAGCCAAATGAATCAAGCAAGCTATTTAAATAAACCAAGAAAGTCAGCCAAAATAGTGTTAAGAAATAAAGTAAAGTTTTATCATGAAACAGACGTCTTCAATCTCTCCAAAACTAAAAGCTTAGTAAGACTAGGTGCAGGTTAGGTAACATTTGCTGGAAAATGTAAGCTTAACTAAATTGGATGATTCCACCACTGTATACACATACACTACAACATATTTGGCTAGGATAAGGCTTGCAAAGATGCATAATCCCATCTACCAGAATATCCCGGCAAGGATGGTTATAGAGATGAAAACACATACTCATTAAAGAATGCAGTACCAGTGCTGCATAAAACCCAAACATTAAATTAAATCAGCAATAAAAGTATATTCCAGAGATCAAACTAGTGTGGCAATATGATTAGTGCCACATTTAAAAAAAGATGTCCAGGCCAAGCTTTCTTAAAAGAGCTATGTGTTTTAATCCCTTTCAGATGGATGCTTACGTTATTCTGTATATGGAAGCACATGAAAATTAACTGTATCCAAAGCACCGCCTTCTTTTTGGCAATGTTTGGAACTGTGTATGTTATTATCGCTTAATATCAGGGATGAAATACTGAAATAAGGTGGATAGTTGTAAAGATGTGTATTTTTTACAGATTCAAAACAGCTGTTTTCATTACAAAAGCAACAAAAGCAAGTTCTTCCAGACATCAAGCTCTCTGGCTATGCGTTGGATACCATTGATCTCATGTGTTCAAAGTAGGAGGGAAGCTGCAGATCATTTCATTTATAATTAACCATCTCTTCCTTATTGATGAGCCAGTATACTGTTAAATTCTGCAAACTGTACATGTACTGTTTTTGCCTTCTTTGATGTCCCCGGTATATACCATTTGAGTATGTATCATGACAATCCCACTGCCTCTGTATGGCAGTCTTTGATGCATTTTTACCTCACAGTTAAGTTTGTGTTCAGTATCATTACTTTCCCATGTGCACGCTATCATTATATCATATTGATTATACCAGCCACACTTACTCATTACTCACGTTACTTTCTAAAATATATCTCCACTATGTGCTAAACCTGTGTGGAAATTCACATTCCAATCAAATGCTGTGCCTGGGTGTTTTTACACTGCAAAATGTTGAGGTGGATTCAGGGATTAACTCAGCGATGAATGAATATGAAATTCAGCAACAGATGATATCCTCTTATTATATTTTCTGAAGTTCAGTTTTTATGTAGAATAGCATAATACATATACCCGTTTTTAACGATCCCAACAGCAAGAACCGATTTTTTCATTGCAAATTAGCTCTATTAGAACAATCATGTACAGGATCGACCCGGTTACAACGATCTCAGTACTGACTGACACTGAACTTTCTCCAGTATCAAGTGTGTTATTCTCTCAGTGAAAAATAAGACCATGTTTGACTAAGTCAAAGATAACGCTAATTCAAATATGGCCTACTGTAGTACGAATTATGCATGACGAATGCAATTATGAGGAGCAATCTACGCTGGATAGTTTTTTTCAAGAGGAAGGACATGTAGTTACTGTATTCAGCATGTAAGTGTACATTCTTTGTTTTTTCATTTCTTTACCATCTTGCTTATTGCTCCCAGAATCTCATCAAGCAGCTTCTTGAAGGATCCCAGGGTGTCAGCATCAACAACTTTACTGGGGAGTTGGTTCCAGACCCTCACAATTCTCTGTGTAAAAAAGTGCCTCCTATTTTCTGTTCTGAATGCCCCTTTATCTAATCTCCATTTGTGACCCCTGGTCCTTGTTTCTTTTTTCAGGTCAAAACATAGGTCTGTTGGACTAAGTGGTGTTAATAACTAGCAGGGAGTCATTTGGTTTCATTTTGTGAATGTAAAGAAAGTAGCCACTACAATATTAATTAAATGCAATGATTATTTATACAACAAAATGCTGCTCAAGTCCATAATGCGAAGGTAAGAGACACCACTGACACAACCTGTGGGATACGAAACCAAACAAAGAAACAACAAGTAGGCGTAGACAAGAGGGCTATTTATGGAAACAGTTTGATTACGTATATGATTAGTGGGTGGATTCCTCTTTCAGAAAAACAGCATAGTTTTCAATGTAAAAATCATCCTTTCAGATGGAATATAAAAACCGGCCATTAATCGCTATTATTATGGCAAAATCAAGCCTTTAAACTGTGTTATAATTGTTTGGTAAAATCCAATTTATCACAGACTGTAATTTTGTCATTTGGTATCACTTTAAATCATATACTTATAGCAATGCCAAAAGGGAAATTAATATCTGGCTTTAGTTGATTTTCTTTATCTTCCTTGATATACACTTCACTGTGCAAAACACTTCACTAGGCAAAACAGCTCTCTACACAAATGACATCATTCAAAATACTGGCATAGGCATTGTTTACCAGTGGCATAAATAACTCATCAGGAACTGTTCCAATGATTTTTATTGCAACAACTTTTTTTTTTTCTCTCAACACTAGCAGATTTGATTGAAACATAAAATATGTTTACCAATAAATGCCTGTTTAATAAATCATTTTTGTTTGTTTGTTCTGGCGCACTGTGGTCTACAGAACAAGGCAAACAGTTTAATAAAAAAGGGCTGCACTAAAATAGTTTTCTTTGGATTGTAATACAATAAACAGGGCTCACCCTTATCAAAGTTTGCTATAGTATACCACGGTAAAGCAAAGCCCATTGAAGCAGGGTAAAGCACAGGCACTCATAGTACATCGAAGTTAATTGGTTAATGGTTTACCATTACAAAGAACAGTATTAGTCAAGGGCCTGTTTACAGTAGTGGCTAATACAGGCCTAAAACTATTGATAGAACATGCTAGTCAGACTTCTTAACATTCCTAACACAATTGGCAGTTATTCAAGGTTTCATTGTGACCACAAATTTGATTTTATCTGTAATGATCCAGTTCAGAGCATATGTTTTCAATGCAAATGACCTTTTTTTTCATTGCTTAACAAACAGAAGAAAGCGAGACAAATTGTCCGTGAACCTAGATAAACATTGTATTAAAAGCCTACTGAATAAAATCCAATGTCAATCTTTATTTTTATATAGCGCCTTTCACGATAGATCACCACAAAGTGCTTTACAAGGATAAAAACATTAATAAATATTACAAAAAGTAACAATAAGCAGTAAAAATTAACAACAAAATAAAAACAAAACAATAAAACAATAAATGAAGTAAGACAGGGTAAGAAAACATTTTAAGATTGTGACAGTCTGGCTCGCAGTGGTGACATCACGGACCAGGAAGTACAGAAACCAAAACAATGGATGGGCGGGTGAAGCTGAGTGCAACGGCACTCAGTGTATTTATTAATAAATCAAATAAACAAAACAAATGATTTTAACAAAACAACAAAACAAATGGGCACGAGGGCCAAACGAATTAGACAGACAAACAAGTGTCGTGCTGGCTAATCCAGCACGTTTTAGCAATTGTTAATTTCTGTCTCCTCTCTATCTCCCCGTACCTCCTCTCTGCACCCAACAACCAACCCCGCAGCACGGACAGCTGCCAGTTCTTATACTCTGGCCGAGGGGTAAGGATGCATGACTGTCAGCTAGTTACATAATCAGTAGCTGATCAGTCATGCATCCTCACGGGGTTTTAAAATATAAATATAAAAGACGCGGCGCTTTTAACTGCACCACAAACAAAAATACAAATAATAATAAATAGGGGCGGGACACTCCGCCACAAGATATATAAGATACATTATAAAAATGTGTTTTTAATCTAGTTTTAAAGGTAACTACAGTGGGAGTTTTCCTTACAGGGCTAGGCAGGTCATTCCATAATTTAGGGCTTTATAGCTGAATGCTCTACCACCTGTGTTTTATTTCTGAATTTTGGGAATAGGAAGTAATCTGGAAACCTGTGAGCATCTAGGAACATAAAAAAGTATCTACTCATTGTAGTTCTGTGGGCATAGAAGCATAATAGGTGCTGCATGGTTTGAGTCCCAATCACAACACACCTTGTCCTTCAGTCATCTGTATTGAAATGGAATTCTAACTTAAGACAGTATTGTAGAAAAATGTATAAGGTTTCGTAACAACATAAAAGATAATTTAAGTAAGGGGCAAGGTCATTTAAAGCCTTATAGGTTAAAAGCAGCACCTTAAAATCTATCCTAAACTGGACAGGAAACCAGTGCAAAGATGCTAGCACAGGGGTAATGTGTTTATGTCTCTTTAGCTCCTGTTAAAACTCTAGCAGCAGCATTTTGTACAAGTTGCAGATGAGAAATAACATGACTAAGAGCACCAGAGAATAGGGCATTACAGTAATCAATCCTAAAGATACAAAAGCATGCATCAGTTTCTCAGCATCTGGTCGGGAAAGAATACTTTTCAATTTGGTGATATTTCTTTGATGAAAGATTTTGAAACATTTCTAATGTGTGGTTCAAAAGAAAGATGTGGGTCAAAGATCACTCAGAATTTTCGCATTTCCACTCTAAATTCACGAGAGAAGCCGTGTTTCTGAGATCCCAGAATCATCACCTCTGTTTTATCTGAGTTTGACATTAAAACGTTTTTAAATATCCAATTTATGATGTCAAGACAGGTATTCAATAGGTGTCACCCTGTTTGAGAGATATAATTGGGTATTGTCAGCATAGCAATGAAAATTCACTTCATGTCTACGAATGATTGTTTCCCAAAGGTAGCATATACAAAGAGAACAGAATTGGGCCTGGAATTAAAAAAGGGGGCTCAGCTACCCCTGGGATTTTGATTAATTTTGATGAACTGTACACTTTATTGGAGGGAAACTATGCTGCAGTAATTACATTTACAAAAAAACATTACAAAAAAACATTGTCGTAATAGTTACATTTAAAAAAAAAAAATCAATTTGCCATATTGTTTTTTTTAAGTGCTTATTTCAACTGACTGCTGTTGCATCAATCGTTAGTCTTCTAAAATATGAAAAAAAATGCTGAAAAGGCACTTGCCAGTTCCCAGTATTTCTTGCTGTCTTTACTGAATAGGTTTCACTGTGTTCATAGCTATAGTGCCTTGCATAAGTATTCACCCCCCTTGGACTTTTCCACATTTTGTAGTGTTACAACCTGGAATTAAAATGGATTTAATTGGGATTTTTACCATTTGATTTACACAACATACTTAGCACTTTGAAGGTGCAAAATATTTTTTATTGTGACACAAAAGTTAATTAAACAAAAAAAAAGACATTCGTTGGTTGCATAAGTATTCACCCCCCTGAGTCAATACTTGGTAGAAGCACCTTTGGCAGCTGTGAGTCTTTTTGGGTAAGTCTCTACCAGCTTTGCACATCTGGATCCTGCAATTTTTGCCCATTCTTCTTGGCAAAATTGCTCAAGCTCTGTCAAGTTGGATGGGGACCATTGGTGAACAGCAATTTTCAAGTCTTGCCACAGATTCTCAATCGGATTGAGGTCTGGGCTTTGACTGGGCCATTCTAAGACATTCAAGTTCTTGTTTTTAAACCACTCCAGTGTAGCTTTGGCTGTGTGTTTAGGGTCATTGTCCTGCTGGAAGGTGAACCTCCGCCCCAGTCCCAGGTCTCTTGCAGACTGAAACAGGTTTTCCTCTAGAATTTCCCTGTATTTGGCTCCATCCATCTTGCCCTCAATCCTGCCCAGTTTCCCAGTCCCTGCCGATGAAAAGCATCCCCATAACATGATGCTGCCACCACCATGCTTCACCGTGGGGATGGTGTTCTCAGGGTGATGAGCAGTGTTGACTTTGCGCCACACATAGCGTTTTGCGCTAAGGCCATCAGACCAGACCAGAGAACCTTTTTCCACATGTTTGCTGTGTCTCCCACATGCCTTTTGGCAAAATCCAAACAGGATTTGATATGGGTTTTTTTCAGCAATGGCTTTCTTCTCGCCACTCTTCCATAAAGCCCAGCTTGGTGGAGCGTCCGGGTTATAGTTGTCCCATGGACAGTTTCTCCCATCTCAGCTGTGGATCGCTCCAGCTCCTTCAGAGTTACCATTGGCCTCTTGGTTGCTTCTCTGACTAATGCCCTCCTTACCTGGTCACTGAGTTTTGGTGGATGGCCTTCTCTAGGCAGAGTCACGGTTGTGCCATATTCTTTTCATTTTTTAATAATGGATTTAACGGTGCTCCGGGGGATGTTCAAAGTTTGGGATATTTTTTTATAACCCAACCCTGATTGGTGCTTCTCCAGAATTTTATCCCAGACTTGTTTTGAAAGCTCCTTGATCTTCATGATGTTGTTTGTTTAGATATGCTCTCTAACAAACTCTGTGGCCTTCCAGAAACAGGTGTATTTAATCTGAGATCATGTGACACTTTAATTGCACACAGGTGGACTCCATTCAACTAATTATGTGACTTCTGAAGGCAATTGGTTGCACCAGAGCTTATTTAGGGGTGTCACAGCAAAGGGGGTGAATACTTATGCAATCAAGACTTTTCAGTTTTTTATTTGTAAATAATTTTGAAAAATATGTTGATTTTTTTCCCCACTTCAACATTATGGACTATTTTGTGTAGATCAGTGACAAAAAATCCTAATTAAATCAATTTTAATTCCAGGTTGTAACACTACAAAAAGTGGAAAAGTCCAAGGGGGGTGAATACTTATGCAAGGCACTGTATTTATTATCAACTTTCAAGTTTGATTTAAATCCAGCTTCAGTTCTGCTTAGATTGTCTTGCATATTGCAGTGATTTGTAAATCCAATGTGTTAGATGTCGTCTGTCTAAATTGCAGTGGATTCCTGCTTCATTCCATCATCATATTTTATTGATAACCACATAATGTGAAAATCCTGTTGTTAATAGGGGTACGTAACGTGTTGACGTTGAACGGCTATACTAAAAAGTGAAGCGATGTATGGATCCTCCTGATATTCCATTAAAAATAGTAGTTTGTTAACTGTATTCATCATGGATACATTTCTAATTAAGCAGCCAAACACAAGTTCTGCAGTTGCCAAAGGAAGAACTGGGGTTAGTTGCAGTAGGACTGGATCGGCTTTGCCAGTAATTGCTGGGACTACTGAACCAGCAGAGATATCGCTCCAGAGTAGGGTTCCTACCTCTGACTTACAAAAAACCGGGACACCAGAGTCATTTTGTACAAAAATAAATGAATAAATAAATAAATTAATCATATACTTTGACATTTAATGTCCCGGGAAGTCTTACAGATTTCCCAGGACAGCTGCCTCAAAAAGAGAACAATACAGGCAAAACGGATGGCAACCCTACTCCATAGTGAGAGGGAAATGCCACAGAGCGGAGAAATGACCACATAATCGGGCTCAACTACACCAAACACAAATCCCAGTAAGGTTAGTGCCGTTGACACTGCTCATAAAAAAACAGGGCAAGTATATCAGTCCAGTTGGAGGAGTAGTTTTAATTTGGCTTTCTTACGACTAGAAAAACATAAACCTTTTTTGCGAAGTTTGCTGTTCTACTGATAAAATGAAAGTCCCACTTCCAACCACCTCTAGAGAAAAAGATTCATACACGACATTCGTTCAGGAAGGGTACAGAAATTGAAAAAAGTCTTTACAAAGGTTTACTAGTCACGAGAAATTGAGTTACCACAGTGTTATAGACTGTGTTACAACTGCACTGCAACAGGTTCAAGTCTGCTGTGTGGGAACACATAACAAGCATTGAAACATGTGTTGTTGGGGTATGCGACAGCAATCACATTGCAGAGTTCTATAAGGCTGACTTTGACACTGATCGACTGCAACTACATCATACTATGCTTATTAACTTCGCAAAAGAATGTGGCGTTCACCTGTCAACATTTGAGGATGCAGTAAAACTCCTGAGCTGTGAGCAAGGTGAACATTTGCAACCACTACTACTGGAGTTGGGCAAACTGATAAGATTGCACTTACAGTGACCTCTTGTACATCGGAAAGGTCATTCTCAACCCTTCGTAAGATTAAGACCTACCTTCGATCAATCATGGGACAAGCCAGACTGAACCATGTAACCTTGCTACATGGTCACAAATACCTTTCTTGGGAGGTTGATCTCAACGCAGTGGCAAATCAATTCATCTAGCGATCAGCTTCCAGGCGAGCCACTTTAGCATTGAAAATTAATATCCTACATCATGTTAGATAAGCACTGTATATGTTACATATTATGCAAATATGTGGGATTGTTTTATACTTTGTAGTAAAATATATGGTTTGATCTCAAGTTTATAATCAATGTTGATAGACCTAAATGTGTTTTTTTAATCCAATGATTAGTAGATAACAGGAAAAACAGAACCAAAGGTGCCTTTGCTAAGTAATTTACTTTGTTTGTGAAAGTACAGTATATAAGCAATTAAGAAAGTAACAGATCAGAACTGGGTTGTTAAAGAGTAAATAGGAACTTATCTAGTAGACTGTATTTGAGCTCTCAGTCGTTGAAGAAAATTAAAAGCGAGGAGTGATATGGCACTTTTTATTTCCTTAAAGGTAATAACCACTCAACTCTAATATGAACTACTAGCCAATCAGAAACTTTCTCTAGCCTCCTTTGTTAAACAACTGTAATTGGTTGATTTCTTATACGTGATTTATAATGCAGTACCACACATTTTCAGATGTTATGCATCAAAAGGATGATGCATTCAAAAACAAGGCAATGGATTCTCACTATAAGCCTTAACTGCAGTATACATTTTTAATTTTTGTTGTTTGTTTTATATGGAGATGATACAGCAACAGTGATAAAGTAGTTGAATAGCATACCTCAACTTGGAACCATCATGGAAACAATGATTCTCTGTTGTAATCACTAAAACAAAGCTGCCTGGCAAATGTGCATTGGAGTTGTTTCTGAAAATGTTGGTTCCAGTTTGACACCGGGGTCTTGCTGCACACAGTATGCAAACCTGTCCTGCTATGGGCACATAAATCACACAACAGAATGGTTGGAATTAATGAGTTTAGCTCTGCTTAGTTTATTTTGTATCAAATGTATCAGTATAGTTACTGCAGGCATGGACCAGCTGGTTCTTATTATAAAAAAAAAAAAAGACTTGCGTGCAGAATATATAACACTGAACCATGGTCTTGTCAAATAACTTTTCTCAGGTGAAATGATATATACTTGATGTAAAGTAATCCAAAATATACAGTATATTTCTCTTTAACAAGTAATTATTTGTCAAAAGGTTCTATGGGAATCATTCATTCTGATAGAAAATATATTGTGGGTATTATCACAATATAGGCAGACAAATCAACTGATTTCTGGATAGGAGCAATGTCCTTAAAGTTTTAGTCAGGGTTTCAATCTGCTCATAGTACAGAGACTAGCCTTGTCAGAGTTGTGAATGACTTACTGATGAGTGCAGACTATATCTGTTTTGGTTGTTTTAAACTTTAGTGCTGCATTTGATACTGTGGATCATGCCATTTTAATTGATTGTCTTAAAAGTTGGATTGACCTGACTGGCATTGTTCTAAACTGGTTTGAATCATATTACACTTGCATGTTTATACTGCTGTCATTGTGGAACAGTACCGGTGGTTGTTACCGGTGTCGTACCGGTAGAACTGTATCGATATGAAACCAAGACAAGAACAAGATATATCGGAGCAGTTCAAGTGTGGTCAGGTGGATCGACTATGGAATGGATGAGTCTGAGGCATGTGCACACCTACAACAAAGATATTATGACCAAGATTCTCAACTCTGCCTTTATTTCTGTCATGCTTGTTTAATTCATGTATTGTTTTTTTTATAGGTACCATAGTAAAAACATATACAAACTGACTGCTTATACCAATAAATCCAAGTTTTATAATTGCACCTATCTACTCTAGTACTGTGTAAAACATTCATCTCTGTTTTTTGTGCATGCGCCATCTCTGGTACTGTGTTCAGAAATAGAAAATCTGTCAATAGAAAATCTTCTCCCGAGCTCTCTATATCCCACAACCCTTTGCTCGCAGCATGACGGAGGTCCCCATCAAGAATCACTGTAGTTAAGTATCTTGGTGTAAACAGAATATCTTTGATGTAAGTGTATCGATATAAACCAGCTTAGATGTGAACAGGTATATCACAACAGTATCGGTCATGTACTGGAAAAGTGAGTTAGGACAGAAAGTGTTATTGTATCGGTATATTCTAAACTGAAACTCATTTTACCAGTATTGTTCCGATACAAGTGTAAACACGGCTTAACAGACTGTACTTAGTTTCTTTCGGGGAGTCTGTATCAGGATTATCTACTATCACTTGTGGTGTCCCCCACAGCTCTATTCTCTGTCGCATACTATTTTCTTTATAAATGTTACCATCACTGTTATCTTGACAACACACAACTTTATATTTCTAGGAAACCTGGTGACACCACTGCTAATTCAGCCTTATTAGTCTTGCTGATATCAAAAGTTGGATGTCTCAAAATCTCTTGCAATTGAACTCAGGTAAGAGCTTTGCTGTTAGGTTCTTAGCAACAACTATAGCTTGCAAATTCCTTAAAAATAGATTTGGTAAACCGGACCTCTAATGGAAAATCTGATGTGAGAAATGTGGGGGTTATAATTGATTCTCATTTTTGAGTTTTGAGGCTCATATAAAAAAAAAAATACAAGTGTATTTTTTATCATCTATGAAATACATTGTTGTGATTTGAGATTAGTATTCTTTTTTTTTAAATTTAGATGTTGCCAATTATTTTTATTATTTTCTCCCAATTTAGAATGGCCAATTATTTTAGGCTCAGCTCACCGCTACCACCCCCGTGCTGACTCGGGAGGGTGAAGACAAACACACGCTGTCCTCCGAAGCGTGTGTCGTCAGCCGACGCTTTTTTTCACACTGCGTACTCACCATGCAGCCACCCAAGAGCTACAGCGTTGGAGGACAACGTAGCTCTCGGGCAGCTTAAAGACAAGCCCGCAGGCGCCTGGCCAGACTACAGGGGTCGCTGGTGCGCGGTGAGCCGAGGACACCCTAGCCAACCTAAACCCCCCTTTAATATAAAAAGATAAGAGTTGAATCTTTATCTATTATCAATTATCTATTACCATCTGTTTATGTGTCACTCCACCATATAGTACAATTTTAACCAGCACTACAGGCTTGGAAACATCACTACTAACCCCTGCCACTGTAATATGAGATGGGGAACCACTCACCCTGTCACAGTGTAATAAAATACTAATTGAAAGGTTAATTTCCATAGAGATTTGCCACTTGGTCCTTAGTATTCGTTGCCGTCCCAAATGCTTCACGTTATGTAGCGATTTCTGTGCTTTGCACCAATCTGATTGACCACTGGGTTGTCCCATATCTTGGGTCCTGCATTTTACGCGACCTGTTTTTTTTCAATTGTAATTCAATTGCTATCCCCTAGATGTCTCTGCAGCCACTCCAGTTATAGTAATCAAATTCATAATTAACAAATCAACACATTACGCTTTGACTAATTAGAAAAATAAATGCTAATTATGATGAGTATAAATGGTAATTTGAATAAATTGATGCGTTAAAAGAAAAGTCGAGAGTTACTGACGAGTCTACAAATGCAAAAGATCAGTATGTTTTGCACATTTTGTTTGTTCTCCAGGGACCATCGAATACCTTCGAACTGAAAGTAATATTAGCCGATACAGTTACTCTGCACTCTGTGAATTACTCATCTGTGGCACAGGGCGTTATGAAATGTTTAAACGCATTTTAAGTTAATTTTAATAATGTGCCTGGATTTGTCTCCGATAATGCCAGTTACATGATCAAGGCATACAATTACATTCTTTGAGGTTTACTGCCAAATTCAGTACATTTAACTTGTAATGCCCACGTAATAGCCCTTGCCAGCAATATCTGGGCAAATAATTTTCCAAAAGCAGACAAGCTGGTTGCAGCCGTTAAAAAAATTGTTTAAACATTGCCCAAGCAGAAAACTATGTTTTAAAGACCACCTGACAGAAGCAATCCAACAATGTTATGATTTCAGTATTTTATATAAATTTTTCCGGGAATCAGTGCTGTTTCTTTTAATATTTTGTTGACAAATTATGTGATCCTACTAGTAAACTGAAACATTTAAATTATTTATTTGCACATTCTAAGAAATAATATTGAATAAGGCGTATCAGTAATAAAGGGATGCATGACTAAATAAATGTCTGTAGCTGCTGCTGCCGCCTAATCAACGTGCCAATGTGTGTTAATAGAATGACTAATTGAGATGATTAAAGGAATCGGGAGATTATTCAATAAGTGGTTAAATTAAGCAGACGGTAGGAGGAAGTGCAGCCTAAGAAAGCAGGTTCCGTAAAACGCAGGGCCCTACCCATATCATCCAATTGGCTCACATATGGTGTATTGTATACCCACAGGGAGGGTATGTCACTATATTACATGGGGGGCAAATCTCTATGGAAACTAACCAGTGCTTTCCAGGTTATTGCCAGTTAGCTGGAATGAATAATGAACAGAAGTAATATTTGTCATATTTTAAAATCTACGAGGACAGTAACACTGCCCAGTTTTAATTTCTCGTTATTTGAATTAAATGTATATGTATACACTTCAGGGCTTTGAGTCAGATGTTGCATATTGAAAATTTGGAAAGAGTCACTTGAAAATTTGGAAAGAGTCACTTGCAGGGTTTCTGTTAAAATAAATAATTGAATCAAATGCTCGAGGACATTTCCGATTCCTTCTTTTTTCCTAGGAAATCTGCAGATTTGAAAAACCGCGTAAACTGATATTGTGTGCTGTTTAAAGATTTCTGAGTAGGAAATCCGTTGGGAAAACCCATGTGTTAATTTCTGTAAGTGATTGTTTGAAAAAGGGGGTGCGTAAAAGGAAATACGGAAAATAAATGCAATTCAAAACCCAAGTACCTTATGAGGCTGAGGCAACATACACATGCTGGTGTATCATTTAAATTAACTGAACACTATAAAACCACACATGCGGTGGGATTGACATGGGAGGGATACAGGAAGTGCAAGAGAGATTAAATCTATTTGTTAGTATAGACGTTGGTAGGGTTGTCATGGTCCCTAAATCTAACTGCCTTTATCCCTTATATATATGTGTGGTCCAGTGGTTAAAGAAAAGGGCTTGTAACCAGGAGGTCCCCGGTTCAAATCCCACCTCAACCACTGACTCATTGTGTGACCCTGAGTAAGTCACTTCTCCTTGTGCTCCGTCTTTCGGGTGAGACGTAATTGTAAGTGACTCTGCAGCTGATGCATAGTTCACACACCCTAGTCTCTGTAAGTCGCCTTGGATAAAGGTGTCTGCTAAATAAAATAATAATATATATACAGCAATAGAATACAAGAGTAATGTGTGACACATATTTAGGTTTAAAGTAGTTCTTGATTTCATAAATCTAACCTGAACTTTCATTCACTATATAGGTTTCAAATGTGCAGTTTTGAAAGACGTCACAGCAAGCATGCACTTATATTTTAAGACCTGACATCTGGTACTACACTATATTAAAGAAAGTTCACAGTTTTCTTTCCTTGCCTTGCAGATAGACTGTTAATTCTTTACTTTCTAGGTAATTTCACCCCATGAGTGTCTTCAGGGTCAAAGCATTATACTGACGGCAAAGCTTGTCAGTCACTAGGGAAGCAGCTGGTTGGACAATCTTCGTAAGGATTGCAAATTAGAGATTTCTTTAACCCCTAAAACATAAACATTGAAGGTTTGGAAGCAAAACTGTCAAACTGATCGGACATTAGTTTAAATTTGATTGCCAGGAAAGAAAACTTTCTGTCAAACCTACTGCATCTGTTTCTGTTAAAACTGACATTTCTCATTACAGTTTTGAAAACCTCATCTCATTTCTATGAAAGGCAGGCTAATGACCCTTTGGCAGGGTAGTGTTACAGCCAAGGCTGGTCTGTAGCACAAATAACAAACCTAGAGTTGACAGACTGTAGTTCAGCACTGTTGCGCACTTTTATTCAATGACAGGAACAAGACAAATGGTTTAAATAAAAACAAACAAAAGAAAACAGTACCCAAGCTACGGTACTATTAATAGGCATTATAAAAGGCTTCTCTACAGGATCTCCAATATTTAACAAGATATGACCATCTGGGAACAGATAACCATTTACACTGGTGGCCTGGGGAAACAGCGAGGGAAAGACAACTTGGAAATGTAGAATTAGTAAGGGGGATTTTAGTTTTATTGACTTTACATATGATATAAGGTTAACATCCCTGCTTTTGGAAAACATGCCAAGGGATCTTTACTGTTCATGTGTAGACAGAACCTTGGTTTCATATCTCATCTTAAGGGCTGTATCTTCTACAGCACAGTGTCCACTAGCACCATGAGCTACAGCTCAGTGGCAAGACTGTGTTCAAATGAGCAACCAGCCCCAGATCTGTCTTGATTATATCAGGCTGCAGAAACACCACTTTGGAATCGTGCTTGCAACATGTGTGTGTTGTTATTTTACAGTCAACCGTAAACCTCAAGTTGTTTTGATGTTTGTTACATCATGGATGCATCAGTTGGTTAAACTAAAACATATCTATCCCTGCCTCAGTGAGAATTGGGAAAGACTGTTGTGAAAAATGTATTGGGGGGATACCAACATGTCCGTTGTTTGTCATCTTTCTTTTTAATTCAGTGTAATAAAATCATTATTCAAATGGCAGTTAATCTAGAAGATTATTTAATCGAGAACAGGACACAAACTACTTTTAGTGGGAGAGAACCCATAAGGTGTGACAGAAATTTAGACAGCTGCCAGTGAGGATGATGACAGATGTCCTGATTCAGGAGACTGTAAGTTAGTCATTTGTGTGCAACTTTATTTTCAATATTCTTATAATTCATAGAATTTCTAAAATCTGCAGAAAAAATGACACAATCACTATTCATTTCATTTTAAGAGTTTAATATATGAATAAAACACCCAAAGAAACATTGGTGTTCTTTAACTCTGTCCAACATAAGAGGCTGCAGCAGATTAACACATTTACTGATACCCTTGAAATAACAGCAGCTGTTTAGAACTGTTGAAAGCTAACTATGTCTTAGCTCTTCAAAATCAACTGTACAAGTAACTAGAAAGCAATTTTATCCAAAGTAAACATGACAAATACAATGCATATATCTCTTGTAACGATGACACAGAAAACACAAACACCAATATTAAAGCTTTACAGATTAAACATGCATTACAATAAAAAGGGTGTTTACAATGACTTTGCAAGATTTTAGAATGATATTACAGAAACATTACAATTTTACTTACCTAATCGTGGCCATTCGGGTTCAGCAGATGTAACTGCAGTGTTCTACATCAGCAGCATAGCAGCGTTTTCTATCCTTGCTCAGCTAAAAAGGTAACTAAAGTGCATTCCACTGATGTAGTATGTGGAAACAGCAATTATAAATGGAAAGCCATCTAGTACCTGATAGCTGAACAAGCTTTAACGGATCTCTCTCATTGTTAATACGCTCATACATATTCCCGACGTCTTTAGGCACTGTAGGAAAACCAGCTATACGAATAAGACACTAAAAACACTAAACTCTGTGGCAGTCTACAGCTTTGCTAGCACATAATTAAATGGAGTGACATACACCTAAGGAGAATAAGATTCTCTTTTTTTGGAGCAGATTTGTGTACATGGATTTGTTCTTCCCAACCATTGCATTGCAAACATCAGTTCCAATTCCAATGGACTTGTTAAAATTCAGATTAACGCTGTCAAGAAACATCTTCCACTGTTGCGCCTGCCAACCTGACTAATCCTAAAAACATGCATACGGTTTTCTTTAAGGAAGTGCTGAAATAACGTACAACACCACAAAGCTGTTTCAGGGTAGCAACGATACTCTAATCTATAACTAATGAATACTAAGACTCACAGAAATCTTTGAGGTCGGAGAACATGCAGGTGCAATGTTTTTTTTTTTTTTTTTTTATCAATGTAGGTTCACATCTTTCTCAAAACATCATCCAACAAGCTCTCCCAGGTGATCGGCAGAACTAACTGCTGTGTGGCAAGGGACATAACAGGCCAGTTTAAACTTAATAAAGTTTCTTTTTATAAATACTTGGTTGTATGGATTGATGAGCAGCTGGTTAAAGAAAAGGACTTTTAACCAGGAGGTCCCCGGTTCAAATCCCACCTCAGCCACTGACTCATTGTGTGACCCTGAGCAAGTCACTTAACCTCCTTGTGCTCCGTCTTTCGGGTGAGACGTAGTTGTAAGTGACTCTGCAGCTGATAGTTCACACACCCTAGTCTCTGTAAGTTGCCTTGGATAAAGGCGTCTGCTAAATAAACGCATAATTAAAAATTAATAAATTACAATATTGATAAATTGGTATTCAAATTAGGTTTTCTTTTTAGAAATAAGAAAGCTTTTTCTCAATCTAGCAGGTTAAAGTTATAATATGCAGACTTGGAAACACTAGGACACGCATTTCCAAAATCTAGAAAACTATAGTACGATGACATCACAAATCTAGAAAAAGAATGTTACATTCAGGGTGCCAAAAATCATTGTAAATATAGCTATTCTTAAATAACCAAACAGACAAAAAATATATGCTTGATAATCTCCTTTATTGAGTTACAGTAAATTATCTTTCATTTGCATTGCATACAGATTAGGGGGCAGGGCTTAGTGGTAACTTGTGATGAGGTTTGCGCGGATAGTTCACAACATTTTGTTCAACACCAATTTGGTCTATTAAGCCACACATCGGTATACATGATGTATCGGGTATCCAAAGTAAGGTACCCTACTTTAAACGAAGTAAGGAAAAATACTGTGTTGAAACAGTTCATAATATACTTGACTTTAAAAAGCACTGTGTAATATACATGTTAGCAATGACTTCTTTAAGATAAATTGCAAAGCACAAAATAGGTTTTCCATGGAAGTTGAATGGTTCCATAATTCACAGACTGGAGCATTCTTTTTTTTTAGATTTGTGATGTCATTATACTGACATCATACTGTAGTTTTCTAGATTTTGGAACTCTAGAACATCTAGATGGGGTAGGCCAGTGACAATTTGGTACAATTAACATCATTCCATGAGTCAAAATGTGTCAGATTCAAGGGACACATTGAACAATCGTCATCTTACTGACATAGAAATACACTTCATTATCTCCTGTAATCCCGTTACAAATCTTGTGTTAAGAAATGCTTATCGTACAACTTCAGGACAAACAACGCAAGTGCCAATGAAACTCTTTTTTTTTTTCTTTTAAAAGCCAAAATTTTAGAATACAAATTTAAATAATAGTACCAGTGGCAGAATAAACATAAATACATTATACTAACAAGAGGGCAGACTTACTTTATTAAAATGAAAAAATAACTTATATGTATTCACATTGTTTCAATGTATGTAAAGATTTACCTTAAAGAAGTAAATATTTGTTTATGTGGTGAAGCACCCTGGATCAAGGCTGGTCTGCGTGCTCAAATTAGTAGACCCAGATTCCAAAACTGCAGTTTAGCGCTTTCACACAAAGTAAAGGAGCAAAGGAGGTTTGGGAGCAAGAACCCACCCCTTACCAAAGTGTTATTGAATACGTGACACAAATGCAAGATTACATTGCGGCTGTAATGCCATTTGTAAGGGAACTTATGAGACAGGCTCAGGAGGCTCAGAGGAGCTTGTAGTAAGAGTGTTTCAGCCTGGTGATAGGGTTTTTAAAGCAAATTCCTAGCTACTTGGCATGGGCCATATGGGATAATTGAGAGAGTAGGGGAAGTCAATTATAAAGTAAATCAACCAGGTAGATGAAAGCCAGAGCAAATTTACCATGTAAATTTACTCAAAGCATGGAAAGATAGGGAAGCTGTAGCAGCCATAAAACAATTTTCTCTGTCTAGGGGAAGAGAGCTGGACCATAGAGTAAAAATAGCAGACACATCTCTGAAAATCAGAAACGGGAGGTATGGTAATTTAAGTATAAGCACAGGGATGTGTTCTCTGCGGTACCAGGAAAAACCTATATCATAGAACCTAATATTGACACTGTGCCAGGGAAAAAGGTGCATTTAAAACCTTATAGGGTTCCAGAGACTAGGATGGAAGCCATTAGCCTAGAGGTTAAAAAGATGCTAGAACTTGGGGTCATAGCGGAGTTGCATAGCGAATGGTCAAGTCCCATCGTGCTTGTAGCAAAGCTTGATGGGAGTATCCACTTCTGTAATGACTATTGGGAGCTGAACAGTGTGTCCAGTTTGATGCTTACCCTATGCCTAGGGTGGACGAACTTATAGAAAGGCTAGGTTACCTCACCACCATAGATTTGGCAATGGGCTATTGGCAGGTTTCCCTTACTAGGCGAGCCAAGGAAAAGACTGCTTTTGCTACCCCAGACAGCTTATTTCAATATACAGTGTTACCATTCGGACTGCATGCAGCAAAGGCCATGTTCCAAAGAATTGGATATTGAGACGCCATAGAGACTGGGAATCACACTTGTGCAAGGTGGAAGCGGTGTTAAATTCTATTAGAACCACAGGATTAACTACAAACTCGAGCAAGTGTGCTATCGGCTTAGAAGAAGCAACATACTTGGGATATTCTATATGGCTGGGTCTAGTCAAACCCCACATTTCTAAACTGGAGGCCATACAGCTTTGCAGGAGAACCTCCCCTGAATCTTTCCATAAGATTTGTTCTACAGCAGGCTTATGTTTTTGACTTGATTTTCAGAGATGTGCAAATTTACCATTTTAAAGGATCTGACTTTTAGGCTATTTCCATAAAAGCTTATCTTTTTTTCAGCATGGAATAAACATAATAATTTGCCTTTTGTGACAAACTATTATTTCATGACATACAATTTTTAAAGCTTAAGTGCATTGATAATGTTTTTAGACCATAATTCACACAGGAGACAGTGTGAAACTTGTAATTAACATGACACACAATGATATGTACCACTAAAACACATCTCTGATATATAATAAAGTATCAGTATCTTAACTCATTGCAGCATCAAACTTGCCATAATATACAGTAGAAGACGCTTGGCTCTCCATTAGGGTTGTTTGTATGGTTTGACACTTGTCATATCCCTGTTACAATGGTTTACAATGATGGAGTCAGGAGCTTGCTAAAATGAATCCCTGTGTTTTGTTTGTTTTACTGGGTTGTTTTGGGTCTCATTCACGTCTGGTAAACTACCGTATTCCTTTGAATTTAAAACGCCCTCAAATTTAAGATGCAGCCCAAATGTCCCACCCTCAATTTGAGGAAACACTAAAACATCAAATAAATAACCTCAATTACGCATATGGAAGCAGTTTGCGGTCGTCTGCTATCACACAGAGCATTACAGTTATGTGCTGCTTCTCATTTCAAGTCGTGATTACTCACACCTGTTTTTCTCCCAATTTGTGAACTGTGGTATTGCTTGGCATGTCAAAAAATACGATGGACTGATCAGCGTTTCCGATCTGTCCAAGCTGTTTGTTAGAAACAATGAAATTGTAAAAGCGTCTCTTTGAATTCCTCAGGAAGCTAATGATGCTTCTTTGTAAATGGCTGCCTGTATATCATGGATGATCCAAGATCGGGCAGTAACGTCATTGTTCGTCTTTTCTCGGCAGTCAGTGACGTTGTTGTTCGTGTACTCGTGTAATCACACTACTGTTGCCAATTTTAATACACACATCACTATACTGTACTCGAATTTAAGATGCAGGATATTTTTGAAAAGCAAAAGATGGTTCAAAAAGTGCATCTTAAATTCGAAGGAATATGGTATCTTGTGTTACTGAAGTATTATCGCCCAGTTTGCTCTATTGTGTCCCTTTTATTTGGGTCAGTTTCTGGGAACCTAGAACTAAGAGCTATGTACAAGGTGATGGAGCCTTAAGCTGTTATGCCTCAAGACTTTGACATGTTCTTCCTCTAAGTGCATTCATTTTAACTGTTTTAACTATTAAGAACTTGAGAAGGTCTTGACTGTCTTGACTGTGAAAAGGACTTATGCAAGTACAATGTTGCTGTTATTTGTGTTCTGCGCTATTGGTCCAATAAAAAAAAAAAAATAAAACTTCTGTGTCTTGCAGCAGCGAGAGTCAGTAACTGTTGTACCATTTAAAAAGAGTGTCACCCATGCAATTAGCCATGATAAAACATTTTGCAGGAAATAGTGTTTTATGCTCTCAGGGTTCATTGCATTCTGTCACAATAGTGAATAGGCTTTTCTGAATGAGGCCTTCACTGTTTGATATCTACATTGATAGGAAGTGTACGGGTATGTTTTAATGCAAATTGTGCATTGTTGCATGTTTCCTTTTACAAGGTACTGTAGGCAAATAGAAGAATAGCTGGTCCCAGAAGAGATATCCACAGGAATGCAGATTAAATATATGTTTAGCAGTTTTTAATTACATTAAAAACCTCCTTCATCCTCCTTTTTGGAGACTTCATGACATTTCTTTAGTGCAAATCATTATGCTCTCACTGTAATCACAAATGATGTCACTTTGGCCAAATTAAACTTGACAAGTGGTGGGTTTTCAAACAGTTATCATTGAGCAAAAGCAACAATATCTCCAGTCTGGATTTGAAATATAAAGTACAACATGTAATATAACATAGGTTTGATCACAATAATATGAATAATTGTTATTCCATCTTGAGAAACTGGGAAGTTAACAAGACTGTTTAAAACACTACCAGCATGCCCCCCACATATTGCCGTTGGAAACAGAAAATGTCTGTACATTAGGCATAGAGATTTAAATAAATACAGTTTATTATCTGTAAGTTATACTCTGATGAATTTGACAGCAGTTTATACCATAAAGGAAACACAAAAAGAACTTGACATGGTGGGTTTTTGGATTGGTTTCGGGGAAAGCTTGACTCTGCGGTCTCAGATGGGAATGGAAGTACTTTTCCTGGGATGGTTTTATAGGGACTATGCACATTTCAGGTTCTGGTGGTTACAACCCAGTTAAGTGGACATGTTTCTACAACAGCCTAAGTGTGAAAGCCATCAGTGCAAGAACTTCACAAGTCCTACTTTTTTTATAAACTGCTTTGTAAAACAAATTTATTTGATATGTACCATGAATACTAAGAAAAGGCTCTGCCACTTATTATTTCTATAATTGAGATATGAACATTGCACAGACTGCAAAAGATGGTGGTGATACAGAAGGTGGTGATAAAATGTGACAAAATAGAATTTAGTTCCTGGTTATCTATACCTAGGAATATGCCACTTTTGTGTAATTTCTTGCTGTCCCGAATCACAGTTCCCAGATATCTTAATATGGATTTTTTCCACAATAGGTGTTCATTTGTTTGGATCAGCAGAAGTACTCCAAGGTTCACATTTTCAAAGTTTGGGCTCATAACGCTGGAAATTTGTATACAGTAAGTGGACTAGTTCATATAAAGAAACTAAGGATTTTATGGTGAAGCATAAAAAGAAAATTCTACAATAAATATTATTTTTGCAGATGGGATTCATGTAAATCCAGATTTTGATCAGGCACAGCAGTCGGGTTTGGTCACTGTCCTTAGTAATGGGGTCAGTGATTTCCTGCTGGGAAGAAAATATCCTAGACAGCTGAGTATTCACTGCAGGCCTCAATGTCAGTAATAACTGGCACTCACTTCAGAGATATCTGAAGCTAATCCTAACTGAATAGATGTTGTAAGAAATAGTGTACAGAGTGCTTATTAAAATAATTAATTTTAGACATTCATCTAAAAAATAATCCTATGTGGTTTACTATTGGAAAACTAGAGGATCAACTACTATTACCAGTTTGTGATAATGGAGACATAATGTCCCTGAATATCAAAGCTTTTCCGACCATCGAGGAGGGATTTTGTGGTGGTTTTAACTGTCCAGCTGTTTTTCATGTTCCGAGCAAAAATCAAGTATGACCAGGGAAGATGAGAACAGTCACAAAACCCCAAATCCGACAGTATGAGTAATGATGCAAATGAACTGGGCACCTAATTAGCATACCTCCCATGCAAAAATCAAAAGGGTTGGTGTGGTCGAATTTAGTCTTTTCCATCTAAAGTGGTTCCACCTGTTTCAAAGTCTCCTAATGAAGTTGGTAACCTAATTGAAACAGGCCCTGTGCTAAAATAAAAGGGTCTGATGTGAGTGGAGTGACTTTTTGACATTTGACATACTTTTAATAATGGTGGAGCCCAATGTGCTGCTAGGGACTGCTGCGATTTTAGAGGATGAAAGCGATAATGTAGCTAGCTCCCCCAAGTATGGACTTGCAGGTGATGCCGTAGGTATACCCCACGGGTGTATCGTCAAAGGGCCACCTGTTTGGATATAACAGAATAGCAAATGTTACGAAGATATCCAATGGATAAAGCTACTATATTGTATTTATGTAATGAACTTAGAGGATTTAGTCAAGAACACTGAGGGGTCATGCATTGCCAGTATCACTCAAGATAACTGCAGCCTTGTCACTGTTTGCCAAAGGTTCCTTCCAGACTCCAGTAGGTGATGCATTTGGGATCAGGCAGATGTCAATGTCGAATTGTATGTCTTAGGTTTATGGCTGCTTTAGTAAAGAGGTCACAAAAATAGATCTGCTTTTCACATACACTACAGCAGGAGAATGAGTTAAAATAATATCCTGCTGGGAGCAGTTGATTTGTACACATGTGGCCCTGCGTGCTCCTGTTAGAAATACATTAGATTTTTACAATAGAAAAAAATTCCATTCAATGAACATGCAGGTGTTGTGCAGTACCACCTGCCACATTATGCATGTGTGTGCCAAATTCTCTAGATCGAGCCAATTCATCATTAAGTAAGTGGTTTGAGACATGCCCGATTGTCAGTGATTGGCTCATAGGTGATAGTGTCTATAGTACAGAAGTTCTAGCTTAACATCTGTAAATCAGGGAGTTTTGACACTCTCTAAATTTACATTTTTTTCTTATTCTCTCTGTTCTAATGTACTTGCTTAATATGATCTATTAAATGCATTTTCTCTTTCTCCAGATCTCCTGAAACACATGTCTGTTTTGGTTTTCTCCACATTTACTACCTCTCAATCCCACCTGTCTACTGATTTGAAATCCTGAAATGCAATAAAAACTGTAATTTGTGTCATTAACATATAGGTTTCTCATTTAAAGGCTGAAAAGTATGATATCGGAAATAGAAAATTTGCTTTGTAGTTTATTAGCTGCTAACAGACACAAGTAAGTGAACTCTTATAGTAGTTCAGCTGGTCGTAAATGAAAACATGTTTTAAGGGTTCAACATACCATTCTGTATCTCCGAGCATAGTCATTAGTATAAAAATGATTTTAGGGTTTTTTTTAGCACTATTGGATAAGACTTAATTACAGTAAGAAGTACTTTAGTGTGTAATGGTTTATATCTTTAATAATATTATGTCAATGGGATTTTATTAATTTTCTCTTTTGGATAGTGGTTCAATGCTTTTCACAGCTCCTTGGCAAGTTACATGCATCCTGAAGAAATGCAATGCAGATGGTCTTGTTATATTTTCTGTAGGATTATCAATCAAGAAAACTCTTCTTCCATTTCATGCCATGGATTTTGCTACCAAATAACATTAGATTCTGACAGACAAATTTTTTTTTTTGTTTCACAGTAAGTGAAACATGTGGAAGTTTATTGAGCTATTCATTTTTGCGTATATTAACTGAATATGAATGATTGGAATAATGGATCATTGATGGATTATTGCATCTATAAATGGAAAGCCTCTGGAAAATAGCTGTATGAAATCTAATCTGTTAAAAAAACAAGTTACACATCATTTTTTGTATACATGGTCCTATTTATAGTTTTAACTCATGAGGTATTAAGACTGTTTTAATAGAAGAATAACATTTAGTAGGTATACTTACCATGTTCTTGAATATAGTTCTGTCTTTAAAGTTTTGTTAGTAGGACCCATTGACAGGGGCAGAACCTGGTGCTAGTTTCTAATTTCAGGGGTGCCACTGCAGGAGCCGCTCAGTGCTCAGCGGTTGGGGTTTGGGTGATCAGGAATCCCTGATTGGCTGGGGGACATGCCCAGGGAGCGCCAGACCATTAAAGAAGCAGCTATCCTACAAACTGGGATGCTGTGCTGCGCTGGTGCTTCACTGGGTCTTCGAAATGTCTTCCGTGTTCAGCCAAAAGGTGAACGTCAGAGAGAGAGAGAGAGAGAGAAGAGAGAGAGAGAGAGAGAGAAGTCACTGTGTGAAACTTCAAACCAGTAAGCGTTTGTGAACTCTGACAATCTGCAAAAAGGGAGTCACAGTGTGTGTAACAAAGGAACAATCCCCAACCAGTATAGCGAGGGTTTGCAGTGCATCATACTCTGCGAGCGGGACCCTCCTTTTCAGTGGAGGTAGCACTTCGCCATCTTCACGGCACCTTTTATTTTGTAGCTGTGTTGTGAACAGTGGTTTGTTTTGTATGTATTAAATCCTACACTAGGTGAACCATGTAATTGCTACTATAAAATCTGTGCCTGGTAATAAAACCTGTGTTCCTGTGTGGCACGTCAAGTGCAATTTTTGTATTCTGTATTTAAAACAGAGAACAATCCACACTCGTAACATAACCCCCAGTTACAGACCCTTAAATAGGATTTGATTGCGAGAAAAGTACTCTGGAGTAAAAAGCTTGCTTGATGGCCTATCTGGCTGTAATTAATATGAATATGCATCCACTTGAAGTGCTCCTTTATGAAACTGTAGTACACCAAATAACAATGTCCTTTTGTGTATGCTTATAACACCTTCTTCAATATTCTTTTTTTCTTCCAAATAACAATGCCACAGGAAGAAGAAACACTAGGGCACACCCCAGTTTACAGACATGGAGTTGCATTGGAGAGTGCTCTCATTGCCATGATAATGTTGTAAACATGTAAACTGACTGACAGCTTAATTTGCACAGTAATGAGATCTGCCTGTTAACATAATAAATGGTAATTGCACTGGCCGGTGAAGGGAAATGATGTCTCTGTCAAGCTGTTTCATCCAAAAACAGCAGGCAAATGATGAAGCTGACTTGCCCTGTCCTGAATCTCACTGCCGTGTACCTC
This sequence comes from Acipenser oxyrinchus oxyrinchus, assembly GCA_030684275.1. NCBI lineage: Eukaryota > Metazoa > Chordata > Actinopteri > Acipenseriformes > Acipenseridae > Acipenser > Acipenser oxyrinchus. Next base: position 28,227,471 of record CM060256.1, on the reverse strand, counting down.
AATGAAGAATGGTTGCACCTTAAAATTGCACAATACATGTTTAATGCTACTTGTGGAAATCCAATTTTCTTCCTGTAGATGTGGACAGGTAAGGGTGTTAAGGGGAGCAGTATGACCAGAGGTGAAAAGGACCGCTGAGACAAGGAGAACAACAGACTGTATGTTGCAGTGAAGAACAGCAATTTATTAATGAGGCACCAAAATGGAGAAAACAAAACTATATACAGCAAAATAAACATGAACAGGATACCAGTGGTGTTCTACTGTCTAGTGGTGCAATAGCTGAACACCCTCCTCTTAGCTCGGTGCTACTAAGAGTCTCTCAGGAGGTATTTATAGCAGGCTACCCAGCTAGGCTCATCCCCCCCTGGAACAATCTAACTAATAAATGTAATATTTTAGAATAAACAACAGATAGTTTTCATTTTCCTTACTTTATATAAGACATTTTACAAACAAACATATCCAAAAGCGGTTTATTCCGATAGCAAAGTTAAACACATTTTCCTTTTTTTTTATTTTCCAAGGTCAAAACCTCCCCCTCTACTTCTAAAGGTGTGCTTGCCCGGCGACTGTAATTTAATGTATGGTTACATAGTAATTACATTGTGAATTCAGTGTAACTACAAAATGTGCAAACCACTGACAACAAGTGTTCCTTTTGTAATGAGACATGTTTTTGCATGTAACAACATAACCGTGTGTAGAATTACTGTATTACCGCTGTGTAATTACTTTCTAGTTAGAGACAATAGTAACTTGTAGAAACTTGTTGTAGAGGTTTGCAGCACACTGGAAACAAACCAAATTATGAAAGTTTGGAATACTCTTGGAATAAAGTTGATAGCTGGTTCCAGGCTATTGTGTGCAATGTTAATCTTATTGGATCTGTCATCATCATGTTAAAGGATATTTGCACTAATTGTACTAATGTTATAAATATTATATACTGTATATTAGTCTGGAGACAGATATCTTATACTTAATGTTGTAACTCAACTGTAAAAATATGATTATTAAATGAAGAATATTCCAACATTCGTAATTTAATATCATTCATAATCATTTGAATGGATAGTCTCATTTGCTATTGACATATATTTATAACTTACATGTAAATGTATTAATAAAGAACAAGAAACTGTCTTGTTACTGTTATTGCTATGAAAACAAATACATAAAAATAATACATGCATAAACATTTTAGTGTATTCAGTGCTTGATCATTCACTTGGCTACCTGGAAATTTCACGTCAATCTTGCATTCCAGTTTTTCTTTCCCCAGCTTCCTTTCTAAAAAAAAAAAGTGCTTCCCTGCAAGAAGGAAAAGTTCATTCAGTTTTCAGCCACTGCCAGTCTTTAGAGCTATACTGCCAATTTGCTGATTATTTTGCCCAACCAAAAAAAGCCCCATGTGTGCCTGGGAAACTAAATCTTGTCTTAAATAGTGCCATGAGTGAAATACAAAAAGAAATGTTTCCCAGTGTGCAGGTTTTAAAATTATGCTTTTCTTGTGGCCTTCCATTCCCTGTAATTTCCCTGGTGCCGCCTGTAGGAGGCTGTCACTGCACTCTGCCACAGAGAGTTGCACATCTGGGACAGGAACCATTATTTCACAGCCAGAGGGCTTTAGTGCCCACTACCCTGGATTGGAAACAGGCACCCGCCCCTGCTGTTCAAACTTGGCTGTGTCTCTTTTCCTACTCCTGGGAGGAAACAACTTACTTTCAGGGTGGAACACGACCAGTCTTATAATAATAATAATAATAATAATAATAATAATAATAATAATAATAAACTTTATTTTGTATATCGCCCTTAAAAGCAATCATCTCAGAGCGCTTCACAATTAATAGTACAGCAATAAATAAAAAAGATTATACATAAAAAAGCACAAGGAAATAAAACAATCATAAAAATCATAAAAACGCCTTTCTAAAAAAGTAAGTCTTTAAATTAGCTTTAAAAACTCTCAAAGAAGCTGAGTCCCTGATCTCTAGTGGAATAGAGTTCCATAATTTGGGGGCATAGCAACAGAAGGCCCTGTCGCCCTGTAACAGGGCGAGGTGCCCTGTACATTGTTTTGTTTGTTTTCTTTTAGATCGGGGTCTCCCCCTCCGCACTGTGCAGTGTATTTTGTATTTGTTTTGTTTATTATGATTTAGTATTTAAATGTATGACGGCGAAGCGCCGTGGGTTTGTTACTGTTTTGTTTACTTTTTAAAACGTGTTCTGGCAGAGGCGAGATTGGTGCTCGTCCTCTGCCAGGAATAATTAAACTCGTGCAGAAGGTGGCCGTCTCCCGAATTAATTAAGTGATTAATTCTGTTGCTAATCGGGAGATGGTCACCTGAATATAAAAAGCCTGCAGCTCTCCATGTTCAGGGTGGTTGTTGTAGGAGCGGAGAGAGCGAGAGTGGAGAGAACTGAGAGAGAGAGAGAGAGAGAGAGAGAGAAAAGTAAACGGTAAAACGGATAGGAACAGTGAAGGCGATAGCCCAGCCTGACCAATTCCGTGTGTATTTTTGTGTTCGTGATTTGTTTATGTTTACACCTTTTATTTCGCTCGGTGAGCCAAGTGTCCTTGTTTAAATATTTTATTTATTGTTGTGTTGTGCTGAATAAAAACGGCACAGCCTTTACCTGCAGTACTTCCCTGGTGTCAGTTTTCCTTCCTGCTTCTGCCTGACGTCAGACCACTCAGTCACCCTGTCACACCCATAGGCGCCCAGGCAAACAGGCGGGACACACAGCAGTCTGAAATCAGCAGAGTGTAGGTTGCGAGTAGGAGTGTAAAAAGATAAAAGATCTGACAGATAAGTCAGAGCTAGCCCATGAAGAGCCTTGTCAGCATTAAAATTTTAAAATCAATTCTGAACCTGATAGGCAGCCAGTGCAAGGCCTCCAAGACAGGAGTAATGTGATCTCTTGAGCGGGACCAAGACAAAATTCTGGCTGCAGAGTTTTGGACAAATTGAATTTTAGTGAGGGTGCTATTTGACACCCCAGCAAGCAGGGCATTACAGTAATCTGTACAAAAATGTCCCTGATTTCCTGCTTCTTCATCCTCCTTAACCCCCAATTTACTATACTTTTCCCTCTGTTAAAATGTTAACCCCAACACTTCCCAAAAATACAGATATTTACAGTATGTCTGATATGAACAATCAAAACACAGTTTCACAGTCACTGTTCTGCTTTTCTTAATTAAATCATATTTGTTGGGAAACCAGCAAATCACGTTGTATTAAATGCATTTAATAGGAGATTCACTATAGTCTTTGCAACTGCCTACTGTACTCTTGGCGATTCTTTTCTCTTCAGTTTCTATAACCTTATTCTTTACTTCCCAAAAGTAGCCTTCACAACATTCCATCCCTCCCTTGCCTCTCCATCTTTCCCTCTTTATCTTTCACCCTCTCTCATGTATAATTTGTGCCACCCCACTGGCACTTCGGTCTACTCCCAGTTTTTCCACCACGACCAAGATCTGTGAAGCTCATAACCTTTGCATATACATTTTCTTCTAACAATCCCTTCTTAAGAGAACCAGATACAGAGGGCTGTTTGGTCTATAATTTATAGAACCTTTGGCAGCCATCTAACAAAAAAGCAGGCTTTTTCACTGTTGACCCCCAAGGAAACCTAGTTGGCAACCACTGATAACTGCTGTTCTGAGCCAAGACTTTAATATACTGCCAGTAAAGCCCTAACAGATCGTTTTCAATGATATTCTGTACTCCAGCAAAAAACAAAACTTCTTACTGATTTTTTTTGTTTTTTTGTTGAAAGTTACACGTACATCAATAAACCAAGAAGGGATGTTTTTTATGCAGCAAGTAAGATCAGATCTCTTATAACATGTTAGTGTTGTTAATTGTATAGAGGGAGCCATCATCATGGGTTTAAGATTAGTATTCTGTCAATTTTGGTACCTATGTGACTCCAATTGCTAAACTAGTTATTGATTATACTAGCTTGAGACATCCAGTTGTTAATTTAAAACACTGCCATTTAAAAAAAAAAATCAACTATAATCACACTATCAACTTACCTTGTTCTCTAAGTGGTGTGTTATGACATAGACTCCAGGTTTATAATGATGGTACGACATGGCTTCCATACTTAGTACCGCCTTGCAATCTTGTGTTGAGCTGCAGTTGTTGTATCTATATCCAGGTTTCTCTCACATTGATTGGACATTATATTGCTAGTTGAGGATCAGTCATGGGGCCTCATTCACTAAACAGCGGTAAATTACCAGAATTACTGCGTGCCAGGGGGAAGCCTAATTATATGCACAAATAAAGCGAGCTAAATGATTCATTTGCAAGTTGTCACAACGCGCAGAATTCAACATGTGGAATATTCAACATGCACGAGGTTTACACACAGTATTGTGTGTGTGTGTGTGTATATATATATATATATATATATATATATATATATATATACAGTACTGTGCAAAAGTTTTAGGCAGGTGTGAAAAAATGCTGTAAAGTAAGAATGCTTTCAAAAATAGACATGTTAATAGATTATATTTATCAATTAACTAAATGCAAAGTGAGTGAACAGAAGAAAAATCTAAATCAAATCCATATTTGGTGTGACCACCCTTTGCCTTCAAAACAGCATCAAGCATCAATTCTTCTAGGTACACTTGCACACAGTTTTTGAAGGAACTTGGCAGGTAGGTTGGCCCAAACACCATGGATAACTAACCACAGTTCTTCTGTGGATTTAGGCAGCCTCAGTTGCTTCTCTGTCTTCATGTAATCCCAGACAGACTCGATAATGTTGAGATCAGGGCTCTGTGGGGGCCATACCATCACTTCCAGGACTCCTTGTTCTTCTTTACTGAAGATAGTTCTTAATGACTTTCGCTGTATGTTTGGGGTCGTTGTCATGCTGCAGAATAAATTTGGGGCCAATCAGATGCCTCCCTGATGGTATTGCGTGATGGATAAGTATCTGCCTGTACTTCTCAGCATTGAGGAGACCATTAATTCTGACCAAATCCCCAACTCCATTTGCAGAAATGCAGCCCCAAACTTGCAAGGAACCTCAACCATGCTTCACTGTTACCTGCAGACACTCATTCGTGTACGCTCTCCAGCCCTTCGGCGAACAAACTGCCTTCTGCTACAGCCAAATATTTCAAATTTTGACTCATCAGTCCAGAGCACCTGCTGCCATTTTTCTGCACCCCAGTTCCTGTGTTTTCGTGCATGGTTGAGTCGCTGGCCTTGTTTCCACGCCGGAGGTATGGCTTTTGGCCGCAAGTCTTCCATGAAGGCCACTTCTGACCAGACTTCTCCGGACAGTAGATGGGTGTACCAGGGTCCCACTGTTTTCTGCCAGTTCTGAGCTGATGGCACTGCTGGACATCTTCCGATTCGCGAAGGGAAGTAAGCATGATGTGTCTTTCATCTGCTGCAGTAAGTTTCCTTGGCCGACCACTGCATCTACGGTCCTCAACGTTGCCCGTTCTTTGTGCTTCTTCAAAGAGCTTGGACAGCACATCTGGAAACCCCTGTCTGCCTTGAAATTTCTGCCTGGGAGAGACCTTGCTGATGCAGTATAACTACCTTGTGTCTTGTTGCTGTGCTCAGTCTTGCCATGGTGTATGACTTTTGACAGTAAACTGTCTTCAGCAACCTCACCTTGTTAGCTGAGTTTGGCTGTTCCTCACCCAGTTTTATTCCTCCTACACAGCTGTTTCTGTTTCAGTTAATGATTGTGTTTCAACCTACATATTGAATTGATGATCATTAGCACCTGTTTGGTATAATTGTTTAATCATACACCTGACTATATGCCTACAAAATCCCTGACTTTGTGCAAGTGTACCTAGAAGAATTGATGCTGTTTTGAAGGCAAAGGGTTGTCACACCAAATATGGATTTGATTTAGATTTTTCTTCTGTTCACTCACTTTGCATTTAGTTAATTGATAAATATAATCTATTAACATGTCTATTTTTGAAAGCATTCTTACTTTACAGCATTTTTTCACACCTGCCTAAAACTTTTGCACAGTACTGTATATATATATATATATATATATATATGGGCACTGGAAAGAAAAGGTAAGTACGATTCTGAGTTTGTCACAATGACAGCGACCAAAGAGGACAGAGTGAGGAGTCTAAAATTTACAGACCTGGAGCTAAATGTATTAGCAAAAGAAGTGATGGGGAATTATGAAAGGCTTTTATTATTATTATTATTATTATTATTTATTTCTTAGCAGACGCCTCTTATCCAGGGCGACTTACAATTGTTACAAGATATCACATTATTTTTACATACAATTACATTTTTTTTTTACATTAATGTCAATGAAACACTAAAGACAAAATGTGCTCCGTAAGAGGAGGGCGGGGGTCTTGTCCCAAATCAGAGCGTCCTGCGAGATAGATCTAGAGAATGTATCTTTGGAGATTGAACCGTTCCCTGATTCTGTAGGCCTTCCTGGGGGCCTGTGATAAAGAGAGAAAGGATCAATGCTGTAAATCTCCCTCCCAACTAGAAAGGGTGCTGTGTAAAGGTGAGGGTATGCTGCCTCCTAGATTTGCCACCTCGGTGGTAGGTGGAAACCGGAAGGTGACCATATTAGGAGGGGCGCGTAGCTGCAAGTACTCTGGACGATTCCATTGCAGTCAGCTGCGGGGTAGCCCTCTATTGGAGAAACCATGGCGACGCGTTGACTGCAGGGAGGAGTTTGCTGGGTACAAAGGGGAAGCAGCTACGTCAGTACCTGGGCTTTTGCGCTGAGAGAAATGAGCCACCAGCCAGAGCTGTTCTCGTTTTGTTTTTGTGTTACGTGCTGTCTGTGTTTGTTTTTACAGCGGAGGAGTAGGAGCGAGGGGCTGCAGCCACTGAGCCAGCACAATCCCCGGAGCCCTTCCCTCACAGCACGGCACCAACCACTCACCACAATCCCTGGAATAACAGAGCACAGTTTTCGTGCACGGAGGATCGTGGATTAGGAGTGTTTTTCTTTTGTTATTTTTGTTATTTTGTTTCTTAAACTTTATTAAATAAATCACGGATATTTTGGGAGAATCTGGTTTGGACATTGTATTTATTGCACCACGTCACTCGCATCCTGTCACAGGGCCGTATAGGATTCTATGTATTTTTGGAAATATTTAAAAAAAAAAAAACAGGTGTTGTAGGAAATTCATACTGACTCTGTGTGATCAAGTTACTTTCCGTAGCCTTATCCAAAATACAATCACTCTGTTGTTTAAATCTTTATTATTGTCTTAAAGCTTCAGCTAATCCTCTCTATTCTTGATAAGTATGGATCATCCTTTTCCTGCAGATTTAATTATTATGTTGTTTTTCTCTCCAGTTGGCTACAATCACTTTCCACTAGTTTACTAAAAGTACTTAATGTTGGACTCAATACACCTACTGGAAAAAAGTAGATTTTTTTCCTAAAGTAATCAAGTGGCTTGGATTCTGTAGCAGTAAGAGATTTTAAAAAGCTAAGATGACCTTTTCATAAGTGTGCTGCCTCTTCAGCTGATATTATCTGGGTTCACAATGTTGTCAACAAGCAGGGTCAAACAAGAAGGAGATTGCAGTCAAAATAGACTAAATCATTAATAATCTCATCAGTTCACTTCACTGTAATATAATTGACTGATTCTTTGATCTGTTACAATCTTGACAGCGCTGTCTGCTCTTTGTCTACCTTTTTCAATTTTAAAAAGACTTCTCATTCAGCATTTAACGACAATGCATTACTTGAGATGTTGGGTCTCTCCAATATAATGTTTGGTTGCAAGTATTAAAAAACATCAACATTAGTATACAAACAATTAAAAAGCTAGTCCCAGTCTATAGCTTACTTGCCAAAATGACTATTGTTTTTTTTCGGCTTTATAATTATGGTGAGCTGATTTTAAACATAAGCAATAAATCATACCAAACAGCACTGAAGCGCAAAACGAGAATAAATCGCTTGTACTTATCCTGATATAGATTCAGTACTACTGACAGCAAAGTATCCATTCACACACATGGATGCAATCAAGGGCAAGGCCCTTATACTGTGTACAAATAACACCATTTTGAAATGCAGCAATGGGTAATAAAAAGGCTATAGTGGCCTTCTGCAAAAACAGAAACAATTTCATAACAAATAAAGTGCATGTGGAATGATTTATATTTATACAATTCCATGAATACATTCTTACATAGCAATACAAATCAAGAAAAGTATATAGGAGGCTGTGTGGTCCAGTGGTTAAAGAAAAGGGCATGTAATCAGGAGGACCCTGGTTCAAATCCCACCTCAGCCACTGACTCATTGTGTGACCCTGAGCAAGTCACTTCATCTCCTTGTGCTCTGTCTTTTGGGTGAGGTGTAATTGTAAGTGACTCTGCAGCTGATGCATAGTTCACACACCCTACTCTCTGTAAGTCTCCTTGGATAAAGGCATCTGCTTAATTATCAAATAATATACATCACTCACAGTACCTATCTGGTTATGTTGAATTGACACGTCTTCAATGCATATCTTCCACATATGCTTATTTATTAGCTAGAGGTGATTTTTTTTTACAAAAAATAAACCAACAACAAACAAACTTGAATTTAAACCATCAACATTTTTTTTCTGCCAAATTCCAAACTAGATAAAGATTGCATTCCAAACAAACCAAACACAAATTAATGAAGTCGACCCATCACTCTCAGTGCTGTCTGTTTAAGTGGCACCCAACCACAAAATAAAACATGGAGCTCTAGCTCAAATACATGGACTTAACACAGAAAATATATTATTATTATTTATTTCTTAGCAGACGCCCTTATCCAGGGCGACTTACAATTGTTACAAGATATCACATTATTTTTACATACAATTACCCATTTATACAGTCAAGAGTCCAGAGCCCTAACCACTACTCCACACTGCTGTCCAATATATATCAAATTCAATGAGCAGAGTTGGCAGACTGAGGGAAAGCAGTAAGATTGAATATATTGCACCCTAGAGCATGACAGGAATACCTGTATGAAATATTTTTTTTCACGAGAGTTCCGAATCAGCAGAGTTCTTCTTCTTCTTCTTCTTCTTCTTCTTCTTCTTCTTCTTCTTCTTCTTCTTCTACAGTAGGGGTACTGTAATAGTCAAAGTACTATCTTGCTATTGTTTTCAGAAGGACAACTGTAAAGGATGTGGAGATCAGACTCTACCAGTTAAACACAGCTCTTCTGGCTTTATTATTAAGGTTGAAGTGGTGACATTTTACTAATACAGTGCACACATATAGTAAATCATTGACTATTATAAATGTTTCTGAGTTACGTACACGTGGAGACTAAATACCCTCCATTACCAATGTGTTTGTGACTTCAAGGTTGCACTGTATATAGTTCCAACTGAACTCTCTCAGCTAACTTTCAGCTTTAATACATGGCTTAGAATGGGGGAAGCAAACAGCTGTGGAATGTGAAAACATCTGTTTATAATTGTTTTGAGGTAAACTTACACTACCGGTCAAAAGTTTTAGAACACCCCCATTTTTCCAGTTTTTATTGAAATTTAAGCAGTTCAAGTCCAGTGAATAACCTGAAATGGTACAAAGGTAAGCGGTAAACTGCCAGAGGTTAAAAAAAAAGTTTAGGTTACCAAAAACTGAAAAATAATGTACATTTCAGAGTTATACAAAAGGCCTTTTCAGGGAACAAGTAATGGGTTAACAACTTACAGCTGTTCTGCAGCAATGGAAGTAAATTAAGCCTTGAAAGTTGATGCTAATTCCTACAGGTGTCCCAACTTTTGTTGATTACTTACAAACCCTCTGTCTGTATAAAAGCAGTGTTGGAACAGACTGTGTTACTACACCCTCTTAAGCATTATTTGGACAGTATTGTACTGCAGGAAGTAGTATATTCTATCATAATGGCGAGAAAAAGGCAATTAACAAAGGAAGACAGACAGACCATTATAACCCTTAAAAGTGTAGGTCTTTCCTTTAGAGAAATTGCAAAGAAAGCCAAGGTGTCAGTGAGTACAGTTTCCTACACCATCAAAAGGCACTTGGAAACTGGAGGAAACTCTGACAGAAAGAGGTCTGGCAGACCCAAAGCCACAACAGAATCAGAAGACAAGTTTCTGAGAGTCAACAGCTTGCGTGATAGGTGGCTCACTGGACAACAGCTTCAAGCACAGCTTAACACTGGTCGAAGTAAGCAAGTCTCAGTTTCAACTGTGAAGAGAAGACTTCGAGCTGCAGGTTTGACAGGTCGAGTGGCAGTAAGAAAGCCATTGCTAAGATGGCAAAATAAGAAAAAGAGGCTTGCCTGGGCCATGAAGCACCGCCAGTGGACTACTGAAGACTGGAAGAAGGTCTTATGGACCGATGAATCAAAATTTGAAATCTTCGGTTCATCACACAGGGTTTTATGCGCCGTCGAGTAGGCGAAAGGATGGTTCCTTGGTGTGTGACACCAACTGTCAAACATGGAGGAGGAAGCGTGATGGTCTGGGGCTCTTTTGCTGGATCCAGAGTCGGCGACTTGCACAGAGTGAGTGGCAGCCTGAACCAAAACGGCTATCACAGCATTTTGCAGCACCATGCAATACCCTCTGGTATACGTCTAGTTGGTCAGGGGTTCATCCTACAGCAAGATAATGACCCAAAACATACCTCCAGGCTATGTCAGAACTACCTTAGAAGAAAAGAACAAGACGGTAGGCTTCAAATCATGGAATGGCCAGCACAGTCTCCAGACTTAAACCCCATCGAGCTGGTTTGGGATGAACTGGACAGAAGGGTGAAAGCAAAGCAACCTGCAAGTGCAACACATTTGTGGGAAACTTCTGCAACAGTGTTGGGAAGAACTTTCCGAACAATGATTTCCATTGTAGAAAGAATGCCACGAGTGTGTTCGGCTGTTATATCTGCAAATGGTGGCTACTTTGATGAGTCAAAAATTTAGATTAAATTTTGTTAAACAAAATGATTCTATGATTTCATTTTTATCTCCAATTGTTTATTTGTCCTATGCTTTAATTTCAGAGTACATTGAGACATTAAACTGCGTAAATTTCAATAAAAACTGGAAAAAGAGGTGTTCTAAAACTTTTGACCGGTAGTGTATATCACTATAAGACCATATAATAAATAGTTGTATAACCCAACTTAACATAAATAAATAAATAAATAAATAACAAATCTGTCTGAATGCTGACTCTGAAGTATACAAAAACTGCTGACAACGGGTCGATGAGCGAATACAGGCATTCACTGCACATATTTTCTTCTGCAAGGTGATTGATAACCGTATGAATAGTCGAATTAAAACAGGTTTCTGATTTCATAGACTTGACCAAAAGGGTCACAGCTAGGAAGGAAGCAAAGAGAGCTGACAGAATGTAATTGAATCGCTTTCATGAAGTCTGAGATTACATGAATCATGTAGCTGTTCTGTAATTCCTATCTTTAGAACTTAAAGGTGATTTTGAGTTATATTTATTGCCCTCCTATATATTTCACCTCATAACATTTTACAGTTAAAAGCCCATTCTTTATTTCCCTGCTTATCTTTGCTTCAAAGTATATTTTCCTCAGTATTACTAAGGCCCTCTGTTTAAATGCATATTTAATATAAGGTTACCTTGACAGTGGTTCAATACACTAAAGAACTGTAATATAGAAACTGTTATAGGAGTGTTTTTGCTAACCTGCCTTTCGGGATTTGCTACAGCAATACTCTAGATAAATTCATCATCCTAAATTTGTCATTGTCACACTGTTATCTATTTTTTTTCTCTCTCTGGCATTTTACATATTTTAAAATTCAAAAATACTCCAATGAGGCACGGGTTTAGAGAAGTTAGTTGAAGCACAAAAAGCATAATTTATTTTGCTTTGATTAGGCATAACAAATTCCACAGACATTTGCAGATAATATATGAAGGATCTCCACACTCAGATTCTACAAACTGTGAAAAGGATGATCTTCAGTAGAACTTTTAAAACTGTTTTACCCTACACTAGCTTTAATTCATTAGGAGCATCTAATAATGTAGTTCTCTCAGAGTTTCCATTGCTAAAGCAGCTGTGAGAGCCAGAAACACCATTAGAGATCACAAGAGGAAAGATTTGTATCTTTTCTGATTAATAACATTATGTTACCAGATGTCAACTTAAAATTACCCAAACAAAAAATATACATTTGATCGCAAGGTGGATCAACATGATGACTGGGAATTAGAATTCCAGTGAAACATTTCCATCTTGTAGAGTTTAGTATATATATATATATATATATATATATATATATATATATATGCACAGCACTACAATAATTAAAATAAATGCGTACATACCAGATCTTTCATTAGTTTAATTTGTGGTCCTGTGGAACAATAAATGTACAACTGGATGCAGAGTGCTTCATTGAAATATAAATATAGCCTTCATTGTTCTATCTTGGCAATTCTAATATTATAATAATACAATTAAAAATCCTAGTGGGTTGGCTCTCCAACATTTTTAGGCCACAACTCACAAAGAAAATGTGGTTTTAGCAAGAAAAACAAAATGAGCTGAATTTTTGAATGTTTTTTCCTTTTTAATTCATTATTATTTATTATTACTTATTTTTATTTATTTCTTAGCAGACACCCTTATCCAGGGTGATTTACACTTGTTACAAGATATCACAATACAAAGTATCACATTGTAAAATATCACATTACAGATAACAGCAGTTATAAAGTACAGTAAAATTAAATTAGGAGCCTGTAATGAATACTATAAATGGATAAGAATGATTTCAAATAAGAGCAATTACAAACTGAATACAGATACCTTTAAGAGTAAAACCAAGTACAAGATACAGAAAATAGTTATAATTAAGAGCAGTTGTATAATATGGAGTAGTTCAGTGCAAGTACAAGATGATGCAAGTACTGGTACATTTGGGTGACATATAGTCCATTATATTTGAGAGTTGAGGTTTATAGGTGCTGTCTGAATTCATGAAGAAAATCATAGTAAGGGTGAATAGCATTGCAAATTATCATTTTCTTGCATGTAGGATTTATCCCTGATATATTTGAGTTTGATTTTATTTGCAGTACTTTTAAACTATGGGTACTATGAATATCAGTGGTGGCCGGTAGCCAAAGAAAAATGGGGAGGAACAAAAAAAGGCGGGGGGGTGGGGGGCTGCAGCAGTAGAATCTTATTGTTTTCTATCTGACAACACTTTTCATATCATTTTAACATGTTACCCCAATTTGGTTGTTAAATGCATTTTCTCCACTAGCTAGCAGAGAAAATAAAACATTAGCCCATCATAGTTTATTCTAATAAACTTAACTGTTACACACTGCCAGAGTATGTTTTAAAAATGCACTGTATACAACATTAATATATGGCATTTAGATTTCAAGACCACATTACAGGGAGTGATTTGTCAATTTTTTTTCTAGCAGAAAGACATTCAGTACAAAATATGTTTTCCCTGCCAGGAATGACAGCAGACAGAACACAGAGATAGTGACACACCCCCGTCAAATCACACCCTACTAACATACTTAGTAAAAAAAAAAGAAAAAAAAAATTAAATAAAGTTGTTAAGACAGGAGAAAGGCAGACAAAAATCAAGCAGATCCTATCCACTTAAACATAAATAAATGACCAACAAAATACCTATAGACCGTTCTGTACCAAGTGGTGGCTGGAGACTTCTAAAGGCCTGGACACACCATCACGCTGCGTCGCGTCACCTAGCATCAATTTGATATAATGGGTTTCTCATGTACCCTCACACACTAGGGCGTCGCGTCCAGATTTCTCCCAGTGCAATTTTTGATGCGCTGCTCGTCCAATAGCAGTCAACTACTGAGTGATGTCACCAGAAATTAAAATCTGCCGAAAAAACTTTGAAGAATGGAGGACATATTGAGATGTGCACATGCGCCAGCAGTTCATTGCATTTTGTTCCTTTGATTACTTACGCTATTAATGTATTTTTAAAATGTGAACTTTCGGTATTATAAATAAGATGTACCGTATTGCTTTGAATTACTGCCACCCTTGAATAAGCGCCGCGCTCAGATATCAGATTTGTAATTAATTGAATAAACTTGAATACAATTATTCAAAGAATACATACTGGAGCATACCGGTATTTTACTGTAAAGTTTATGGAAATCAAACATAAAAAGAATACAGTAGGTACACAGCACTATGCACTGATACAGCAGCACTAAGATAAATACAAATATTCAGGAATTAGCAAGAAAAGTAATGCATTTTAGTTGCAATACAGGAGCTGTATGATTTATTATTGAAGTTTCTTAAATGCATTTCTGTTTTCGTTGTATGCACGGTATTTTGACTAAGAATGCCACTGTACAACCGAGCCATGCCAGGGCCGTACCGAGCCCTCACTGTGCGGTTAAGGGGAGCCTGGGTTGTTTTTCCACTGCAGAGCCGAGCCGTGCTACTGACTCTCACACGCAACGAAAGACAGTTGTTATTAATTATTATTAACTCAGTTTGCCAAAAGATGTGCAAACAAATGGTGTTCAAAAATTAATCAAAGAGGAGTGCGCGCATTCAAAAGAAAAGTTTTGTCCACGATTGCAGGTGAGATTTAAACCACACTCTGTGGCTAAAGCATGGATCTTACAAAAGGAAACAAGCCATACCGTCAGTAAATAAAGTGCATCTGTACCCCAGAGGGTTGCCCTTTCAGCTCACATTCCAGGAGTTCATGTCAGGGTGGTTCAAGGCCTGCAGGGTCAGCACCACTCGCTGGATGTCTGAGTGGACCAGCACTCAAGTGTAAGGCATGGTGGAACTCTTTCAGTAATAGGCTGTCAAACCAATGAAAAAAAAATAAGACAGAGTATCTGTTATTGGGTAAAAATAGAAACATCACATTTTTATAGTGACAATAATTTGGCAAATAGTTTTTTCATTATAGTCTCTTTAGTGACTAGAAGAGCACTGAAGATAAAGCAGGTAAATGGGCAATGGGGGAAATACGCCAACACAGAGATCATCTACTGTGCAAGCAATAAGCCAATCTTGGTGGCCCACAGGACAGGGACAAACTTGGTAGAATTGAATACATTGTTATTTGTGAAAAGAAACAACAGGAATACATGACACTGTAGGTAAATGCTCAGAGTTGGATCTTGGAAGGAGAGATGGGCAATCTGGTCAGTTAAAGGCTCCATCTTAAAGTAACATAAAAAGTGAGCAACAACAAGAAGGGAAGAAGACGAAATGCAATTGATTAGTGTAATGTATTTTTTTAAACATATTATTATTAAACCTTGTGTCACACCACAACTGCATAGCAAAGTATCTTTTACCCAAACCCTTTCCTATCTCAAGCATATAATGGTCTTCTTGCATGCATCTCTGTCTTCATGCTGAGAAAAGAGAACAGTTTAAGCTGGATTTCAATGTTTTGGTTTTAACATCTTCTTGATCAAATTCTAAGGTCCAATACCAACCTGCAGTGATGATGTCTGACAACTGTATGATATCTGCCACTCACAATTCATGACTGCTTTAAAAAGCAGCCCACAGATAGTATTAGGATGCGATCTCAAATTCGTGACACTCATTAATATTACTTAACACTCCAAGTTGGGAATCAATGCAATATTTCTACTACACACGTGTCTCTTTAGTGCATTGTGTTGTCTTTAATGTATGCTTAATGCCAGGGAGTGCCTTAATTTAAAACTGTGCCGAATTTTAACATGCAAGATATAATGAATAGTAAATTCCTTCATATACTGAGGGGCCTATGCATAAGACAGTTCATTTCTAGTATTGAAGAAGAGGTTAAGAATTGTTTGTGAAATAATATATACCTGTACTACTATATTGAGAGAGTTTTATTGCAGCTTTTTGATTACATTTGATTATCTGTAACAACAACTGGAAATTCTGCTTTTTTTTATTAAAACATTGCTTTTCAGACCAATTGTAGTTTTAGTTTTATTCCTGTTTAAAGTTTTAAAACACTGTGTTCCAATGTATGTGCACAGCACAATGCTTCCTTTAAATACGAACAGAAGATCATCTGCTTCACGGCACACTTCTCTCGCCGCAGCACTAATTCCTTCTAAATATGAAGAGAAAGGTCTTTCATTACCATGATGGAATACACTGTTCCTCTTGTGTACATTTGGAAAGTTTGTCCCCAGACAGGAAGACAACTCTAAAGTACCAAAAGTATTGTTTTCTTACCTGTTATCCAATTTCAAAACATTTAAATAATGAATCCAGGTAAACAAGTACTCTGTTGATAGGGTTTGTTTTTCCATAGCTGTCTTTAAGGAGTGTTTGAAGGAATGTTTTATGAATTACTTTTTTTAAAGATTTTTTAATTCCTGTTTTAGAAAGGATTAGAAGTTTATCCTCATTTTTTAAAACTGTTTAACCTAAGAGAATGTTTAGAAACACTCTTTTAAACAGCACTTAAAGTTTTGTGAATATGGCTGCATTAGGGTTGCCAACTGTCAGTTTTTTGAGCAGACATCCGGTTTTAAGGAAATTTGTACAGTGTCCGGTTCTTGCAAATCTTGCTTACTCACTGTTCTTTGGCGTTTGCGTATTTCCATTCTTTGCTGAGCCAGTCCTGTTTTAACGCTCCACTGAGCAAACATTTATTTTTTATGATCGGTTCATTAAGTTTGAGAACTGCATTGAAATGCGTTATTTTGCCATTCACTGCTTAGCGGGTTATAATTACTCAGCATCTACTGTATATTTAAAAAGAAATCGTGCATAGCACCCCCCACCCCCGGATCGCTTTGCTCACATTGCTGTTTTTGTCCGGTTTTGGAAAAATGGCAACCCTCAGCTGTATATGTGGTGTGGATAATGTCAACCCAATTTACTACTGTATTTCTACTTCAAATCCCTTCTGATTGTACTTTCTGTGTTAAGTGTCTTAGGTAACTTAATACAGTTTCTAACACAGCAATTAGAAGTCACATGAGTCACTCCAGCCATGTTAGAATAAGGCTGGAGGAAAACTACCATGACTACCAATACTGAACCAAACTTTATGGGAAATCTAGGGTGTTACCAGAGCTATCCCAGCTGTTTCTGTAATAATAATAATAATAATAATAATAATAATAATAATAATAATAATAATAATAATAATAATTTCCATTACATGAGAGTAGGTGTTAAAACTTCATGCTGATATTTATTATTAAACCTTTATTTTACTAGGAAATCACTTTGAGATTAAAACCTCTTTTGCAAGTGAGACCTATTGGACTCAGCTTTCACCAAGAATAGGCAATTTACATAGTAAACAAAGATGGATCTTGAAACTCAACATACTTGTGTGGAATGAACGGGAATGCACTTTGTTTGAAATCTGTAGCACATTTTTACTATGTTTCTCCATGATTTTTTTTAATAACCATACATGGCCATTAGGGACCAAGTTTGGATAGATAAAATAATACAAAAAACTGACAATACAGCATGGCCTAGCAGGCTAAAAGACTGGTCAAATCCCAATGATGTTTTTCTTTTCCAATTTTTTTTAAATTTATGTATTATTTTTTTTTTTTTAAAGATGTGCGGCTGTCCAAACACATTTCACATGTAAAACAAATGATCAAGCTAGCATAAAGGATGCAGCCATAAAATTATGTGATATCTACAAAAGGTGCCAAGTCAGAAAAAGGGTCAGCCCTGTAAACATGTACAGTACAAGTGGCTGTTAAACTTGGCCCCCGCATTTTTATTCATGTTGTTCCAACTGCAATAAACATTACATCTTTATATGGCTAGACCCTTTTTGCTAACTTGACTTTTTGTAAATTTGAAATGTTTTGAATTTGACTGACAAGATTAGAATGTACATTATGGACATTGAGGAAAATATGAATCAGACAGGAGGAAACAATTAGACATTGGCCTGCTGCTTACTATGTGCTACAAAGGCACAAGTACTAACAGTCTAAATGATCTCAATTCATCCCCAATGTTTCTCATGTTTTCATTTTTTCTATGATTATTACAAGTCAAACCAGAGTGGCTATTCCAAGTTGGCTTTTCAATTAGGGGGGTGGAAGAAGAGGGAGATACTTCAAAATATGGTCATATTTAAGAACTCACTCCAACAGAAAAGCAAAATTCTTTTAAACAATATTAGCCTGGACATTATGTGTCCCTAGCCAATACATATCCAGTTAAAAATGCTGTCTGTTCAAAGCAATTCTTAATTAATTCCTCATAACTAGGAAGTTAAATCAAATGACACTGGGGGTGGGGGGGGGGGGGAATGTATTTTAAAACGGAAAACGGAGTAGCTTTGAGTAAAATCTTAACAATTATATTTAGATTAGGAAACCTCTCAAGTTAATAAAAGTACATTTTCCACCAAAGAAACATGCAGTTATGCTGTCTTTGATTTTCTATAAATAATTACATAAACTTATACTGTAAATTATAAATTATATAACCATCTTTGGTGCAACTCTTCTTCTAGATATAAAGATGCATGTTTGCATTTCATTTGTGCGTGTGAAATATTGGAGTCTTGTCATGTAGGGTCAAAAACTCTATCGGAAAACATATGGCTTCTGTTTAGTACATTAAATTGATTCTGGGTGGAATACCTTCCTAAGGCTTTTCAAATAAAGTTTGTGCTTCTTACACTAACAAATATGAATATTAATAAACAGCCTAAACCATATTAAATTCCATTCAAGTGACATATTTTGGCTTATGACATAGTGCTAAGGGGCTACAGTAAAGTGGTGGCAGTTAAAGGTTTTCAGCAGTAGTGGAATCAGCTGACATGCATATTCTTATATAAAATAACTAATGTGGTAAAGCAAATGTTCCTTTTTCTTAGTTTACACTTAATGTGTTGTAATTAATAGCAAAATAATTAACAGCTAGAAAAATTAGTTTTACTTTTTGGAAGAAAATTAGAATTAGACAAAGTAGCTTTCCACACAATGCCACAAATTACTTCCTGATTTAAACACATAAAGTATTTAAGTAATAGTGCCTGTTGATGAAGGCTCTAGAGTATGCAAAGTATTGATTACATAAGAACATAAGAACATAAGAAAGTTTACAAACGAGAGGAGGCCATTCAGCCCATCTTGCTCGTTTGGTTGTTAGTAGCTTATTGATCCCAGAATCTCATCAAGCAGTTTCTTGAAGGATCCCAGGGTGTCAGCTTCAACATTACTGGGGAGTTGGTTCCAGACCCTCACAAATCTCTGTGTAAAAAAAGTGCCTCCTATTTTCTGTTCTGAATGCCCCTTTATCTAATCTCCATTTGTGACCCCTGGTCCTTGTTTCTTTTTTCAGGTCAAAGAAGTCCCCTGGGTCGACATTGTCTATACCTTTTAGGATTTGGTGGATAATAAAATGAATTTGGACCAATTGTGTCTTTGTTTAGCATTTACTGTCTAATAGATGTAAACTATGCTTAAAATTGCAGACAGTCAAAAAGAAAAAGCCTGTACTTGCGCAAATTGATTGGAAATTTGATTCACCGGTGATGCGGTGACGTTCCAGCGGGCATCTACTGTGTATTAATGCCCGCTATAGCTGGAAGCTGATTGGCTGATGATACTGAATCATTTCTAATATTCTTTTAAAGAATGTTCACAAAATAATTATCATAAACAAACCAAACTAATCCTCTTCCCTTTGTATAATGTACAAAATAATAATCTCAGGAAAAGTTCCCTTGAATAACACTCTGAATATTCTGCCATACCCATTCCCATTTACAGTATCATTTTTCTTTTTAAAGTGGATGCAGTTGCGAAACAGTGAAAACAAGTCTTAGCACTTTTGTTAGGGTAAGAAACAGGAATAATGACATCTTTATCGCTAAAGCTCTGGATTATCGGTTAATAGATGTATTTAGGGCCCAATTACAGATATGTAACAAACATGCAACTGATAGCACCACTGTTTTCATGTAACACTACAATTCACTACAAAGTAATATTTAACTTTAATGTTGATCTGAAAGTCAGTTAATGATTACGGCTGCTGGTAAAAAGCTGCCTATTATTTATATTGCAAAGCAGTATCAGTGCAGTGTGCAAATATATTTCTGAGACTACAGTATTTCAAAGACTGCAGTAAGAGAATCTTGTCGTTGTTACACCCTTCAACTTTAGATTGGTGTTAAACTCTGTACTGTCATACGGTCCAGCGCTTTGCCACTACCAGGATACTCCACTTATACACTTATATAGTCCTATGTAATGACATGATTCATTTTTTCCACAGACCAGAGCTTAAAGTATACCCTCTATTTAACAGGGAATATAATGTAGGGATTTCAGACAGGCTAGGATAATGACTGATGGGCAACATTTTAGCATGAAGCTACACACAAAGTTCTCATTAAAAGCCTATAAATTGCTTGCATATGCTTTCTCTTTCTTGGACGTTTATGGTTTGGATGGAAAGGAGACGGTATTTTCTGACTCTTAAAGCTATAATTTTCCAAGATCAACTACCTTCATTTGCTGCAATATAAAACATGCCCTCTGGGACTATTTTTGTCTTTTTTTAACAGATGTTCATGTAACGTGCTTTTGCTTTTCCTAAATAAAAACTAATTGTGAGAACATGTAATATATATATGTGTGTGTGTGTGTGGTTCTGTTTGGTAGTTTTTGTATTTTCCCGTAGAGTAACATTACAAAAAAATTCACCCCGGTTCTCTAAACTACCTGGTTAATTAAAATGAAAATGACCAGACATACATCTTATATGCGTGACATGCCTTTTGCTATTTTCATTAATATTTTAGCCCGTTTTCTTAAACTAAAAAAAAGATGTGCAAAGACTTAAAATCGGATGCACAATTTTTTTTGATAAAGATTTGTGTAGTTGATAACTTTTTCAATGCTAAGACTGCATTTTCTATAATTCTTGTGAACTTTGCCCAGGCATGGAGAGCAGTTTTCAATCTGAGAAGTCCATTAACGCCGCCATCTTGACCGGGACTAGGCATACATCATCGTTCAAGTCCCGCTTGGGGCTAACTGTGGTTGCACAGGTTTTAAAATCTAGTGCCCAGCTTGTCCTTGAGAAGGCCTCTCTAGGATATCTGTTAGACTGCACCGACCGGTGTCATGGGAAATAAATAGACATCGCAGCAACTTTTTATTTTAAATATATGTTTTAAAGTTTTAATGTTGAAATATTCTTTATTAAAAGTTACAATAGGTTAATAATAATAAAGAAAAAAGTTTCAATAACGTACGCTACATACATAAATTAGAACATTTTAATAATAACAATTTTATAACAATGAAGTAATAAAAGAAATAGACTATTATTTATTTGTCTATTATTACTACAATGTAATCACAGTAGTTAGCCTACATACCACATGTTCACAAAGACGTGGTAAACTCACACACCAAGTTTAGAAAAATAAACTAGTTGTAGTACAGCAAAACACAGGTGAAAGCACACTCAGAAGCATGATACTGTAATATTATTTGTCATTGTACATAAACAAAAGTGTTTCATTGCCTGTTAAACTGTAAGCCAGTTTTATCATTGTTAGATATCCACGATTAAGAAAGATGGTTTAACAATGCTAATTACAGATGTACAGGCAGGTACAGATGACAGAAATAAATGTCAAAGTATAAAGCCTACTTATATAAGTATATCTTTTATCTTAGAACAGAGATTGAATTAACAATTGTAAGTGTTGTAGTTTGAACAGGAAAAACATATGCAAGTCTATACTACAGACGGAACCAACTCCGCAGTAATGTTGTTGAAGCTGATATCCTGGGATCCTTCAAGAAGCTGCTTGATAAGATTCTGGGATCAATAAGCTACGAACAACCAAACGAGCAAGATGGGCTGAATGGCCTCTCTCGTTTGTAAACTTTCTTATGTTCTTATATTCTTATGATCCCTAGGCCTACTTCTGGCAATTGGGTAACCCTAAATGTAGCCTATAGGCCTAATGATACAGTAATGTAAACATAGTAGGATTTAGGTGTTGTATGCATTGTAAAGCACATTGATAAAAGCGCTCTATAAAAACTAATAAATACATAAATACATTTGTGTTGTAATTTATATATGTGTGATTTGCACTTTAAAATATATTTCTAATAAGACGTGTTCTGTGTGCTTGAACAGAGTATAAACAACTTGTTTTGGGTAGCAAGTTGCTTTTTTGCCTTGTTTGTGCTCTAAATACATTGATTATGAATTGTATATGTTTGTGTTGTTATTTACAGTATATCAGTTGTAACCTTGCCACTTAAAATCCATTCCACTGCAGGACTTACGTTTCAACCAGACATGTCCTAAAAGGTCAATTAAATAAGGACAAGTCTGGTTCAAACAAAGCCGTGCAATGTATGAAATGCAAAATTATTACATTCTTTTTTTATAGAGCTTGTTGAATAAAGTTATTTCTTCAAAATATATGTTGTTGGAAATGCATTAATTTTGTATCATTAGTTTTTATTTCATATATGTTTTTTTTATAACAGATAATTATTCCTGAATACTAACATTTTTCTACTTTCAATTTACAAAAACACCCAGGGGTAGCCAATCTTGGCACTTGCAATCCATTCCACAGCAGGACTTTGTTTCAACCTGACCTGTCATTTAAATAAGGAATGTTAACTGAAACCTTACCCTTCTTAACTTTTTTAAAATGTATTTATTTTCTTTCTTTTTTTTTAACAAAACTGCATTGAAGTAACGCTAAGGTTACTCAAGCAAAACCCTCAAAAGTGAGGAAATTGCAAGTTAAGGTTGACGCGCAACCTCAAGCCTGCATCCACATTGGACAGAGCAACGCAAGCAATGCGAGCAAAGTCGCAGAATGTCAATCCACACCAGACACCGCCCATGCGTTCCTATTGGACATACTAGAGATGGGCTGTCCCATTACAAAACAGGTCTTATTTTGATAAAAGGGTACCACCCTGACCTCCGGAAACTCAGTTGTAAAATAAAGGTTGGACTTGTAAAATCTATAGATCAGAGTTATTGAACATCCCTATATATCCAACAGTTTTGTTGTTATCATTATTAGTGTTATTATTACAGTTTGCCTATTGAAATGTCTGTTTTTATGCTGCTTTGTGAAGTGCTTTGTGATTTTTAAATGAAAAGTGCTATATAAATAAAATGTATTCTTCTTCTTCTTCTTCTTCTTCTTCTTCTTCTTCTTCTTCTTCTTCTTCTTATTCTTATTCTTATTGTGAATTTCTGCATCGAAAGTGGCATCTCACTAGAAACTAGAGGACTGAACACATGCTGATGATGGGCAGAAGTAAGGGGAAAAACTGCCAATGATGCTGAAGCTGTATCTGCAGGTTAGTTTGTGTACTCGTTATATGCGAGGCACACATACTCAAGCCCGTTTTCATCCTTTTGGATCTCAAAAGATGTTTTTGTTAGACACCCTCACGTCCAAATTGTGCCAGATTAAGTTGAAGATCAAACCAGACTTTACGCACCAATCTGACCGCGGTGTCAGGGGACAATGCATGATGTGTATATATATATATATATATATATATATATATATATATATATATATATATATATATATATATATATATATGTATATGTGTGTGTGAAAAAGTATTTGCCCCTGTCTGATTTTCTGCATTTTTGCATAATTTTGACACTGAATGTTATCAGATCTTCAACCAAAACCTAATATTAGATAAAAGAGACCCTGAGTGAACAAATAACACAGAAATTTGATACATATTTCATTTATTTATTAAAGAAAGTTATGCAACACCCAATGCCCCCGTGTGAAAAAGTAATCGCCCCCTTAGACTCAATAACTGGTTACGCCACCTTCAGCAGCAATAACTGCAACCAAACGCTCCCTATAGTTATTGATTAGTCTCTCATAGCGCAGTGGAGGAATTTTGGCCCACTCCTCCATGCAGAACCTCTTCTAATCTTCTTCTGTATGATAAAAGAACAAGACAATTGTTGAAATCTTTATATCCATAATAGGTTTCTTTTAGTATTTCACAGATTGTTATGTTTGGTGAGTTGTCGGGGGCAGTATTGGTCAGGTGTCCTTTCAAAAAAGGAAACTGGTGATTTGACCACTTTGGTGTGAATGCCTTTCATCCTGAAAATAAAGATGTTACACTGCACTGTTTGCCCTGGTGTCTAATCATCTTCGCTCCTAATTGCATGTTATATGTAATATATCATGTTTTCTGGAGCTATTTGAAATATGACAAAATAGATATTTATAGATGTTTCGTATCCAGTAAAATACATACTACTACTGAGATATACTACTGGTGGTGTTTCCCTTTGATTTTGTACCCTACTCTGCTGTTTTCACATTGTCCTGAAACACTAAATAAAGTTTTACATCACTGTGATGGGGTACACCCCACCCCTGTGTTCATTTGTATTATTATTATTATTATTATTGAAATGCATTTGTGTTTATTGTTATAGTTTAATGTCGTTTGGCAGGGACGATGTTGCAGCTAATAATTCACTGACAAATTTGGCTGTCGACCGCGTATTAGAAATCCTGTGCAGAAGGTATAAAAAAGGTAATTGATCGTCAGTTAATCCCTCGACCACTATAAAAACCAGCAGCTTTTGCTGACCGGGGTTGAGGAGAGTGGAGAGAAAGAGAGTAGAGGAATCATACAGAGAAATATTTAAAACCAAGGTTAACATTGCTACTTGTGCTGGGGATACACCAGCATGATACTTGTTTTGCTTTATATATATCTAAATATTTGCTTTGGCCATCGTGCCTTTTGTCTTGAGAGTGTTTTGTTTTGTTTCTATTATTTAATAAAAACGAGTGCATTTGCGTCTCAACCCGCAGTACTTGTGTGTGTATTTCCTGGTCTGTGACGTCACCACCAAGCCAGCTGTGACAGTCACCTAGAATTTTAGGATTTCTATATCATTTAAAAAAAATAAATAAAATAAAAACTTCATCAACATAATTTAGGTATTTTATTTAACATCAGAATGATATTGCAAAAGTCTACTGGAAACCATAATAGTAGTCATTTTTGTAAAGTAAATGGAAAACTACGAAGCGGAATGTAATTCAGTATGTTAATGTAACATTATGCAGCAGGTTTTATTCCGCTTTATGGAGCAAAATTTGTTCATTTTTAGGGCCAAGCAAAACTTTTGGCCATGGCCGTGCAGGCAGTGTTAGGGAAAAATACTAATATTCTAGGAACATAATTATATAAATCTGTTACCTTTTTCAAAAAGACCAATGTATCATTTACCATATATACAGAGACTACAATAATTATTCAGGCAGTGCCACATTTGTTATTTGTTGTAGTCTTTCATATTTAATTTTACATGTTGCAACTTGTAAAGAACATATAAACACTTTTTCTACTATAACACGTATTTTTTAAACAAGATTTTATGCCAGATAACTGTGTTTAACAGTCATCACCGATCATGTTGGAACAGAAGGTTTCTTACATTAAAATTCCTAGCTGGCTTCAGAGTTCCCTGTAGAATAATCCCTGTACATTTCTCCATTTCTCCATTTATCTTGCCTTCTTTTAGTACAAGTTCAACAACACCTGAAGCTGCCATACACTCCCAAACTTTAATGTTGCCTGCTCCAAGTTTCATGGTGAGTTGCAGACACAACTCTTTAAATTGTGGCTTTCTCCACACGATCACTCTCTCACTGTCAAACAAATTAAATTTGGATTCATCTGACCAAAAGACTTTGCTGAAAAAAAAAAACCTGGCTTCTGGACAAAAGCGAATCTTTTCTTCTTGTTGGCTGTGCTTATTAAATCCCTCCTCTTTCACTCTATTCTTACTGTTTTTGCTGCTACCTTAGCACCCTATTATTAAACTAGCTCCTGCACAATATCTGAAGCACTCATTTTTTCTGTTTCTGCCTGAATAATTGTCTATATATATAATAGACAAAAAGACAAATACAGGGCTTAACATCATTCTGTAGCAAGACTTACATAACAAAGTTCAAGAAAGTTACAAAAATGCCCGGGTGGACTAGCATCTACTGAGAAATTTATTGATCTCATAAGGACTACCGTTGTAGTCTTATTTTCCTGTACGTGTTAAAGCGTGGTACGCTATGGAATGCCATCCGGGTCAAAAATGCTTTATTTCGTAAACGTTTCAAATATTTAGTACACAGTCTAATTTGACTTTTGTATGTGTTGTAATTCTAATTATTACATGTACTAATTTGGCCAGTCAGATCACTGAAAATCAAAGGAGAACCAATGAATTTAAAGAAAATAGTATGTATAATAAATTATCCAATTAAAAGTCGCCTTACATCTGCCATTCCCGCCCAATTCGTGGCACTTGGGATTGGGTAAAATCCAGTAAGAGATGGATAGACCCGGACCCTCTGAGACGAGCATCAACTGGTGGTTTGTAGGTATGTAAGTATGTTTGTTTGCTTGTTTGTTTTATCACAGTATATTATAGTGCAAACATTGATATTCTGTATATTTTTCCTTTGTTTGTTACGAATTTCATGCATCAATATTGGCACTAAACTCTTGAGTTTGGGGATGACCAAGTTCATTACTGCTGTAATAAATGTGTTGTTTAATACGTTTGAAAGGGGGGGGTTGATAGCCACTTTAACTCCTGTCTCCCTTGTTTACACATTGCAATATATACCCACTAAACTTCCGTGATGAAAAAACAAACGGCACTTTGTCGCACTAAATAACACTCTTATACCATTAGAGCCAGGGTCAACTGTACATATTATTATTATAAGAATACTATGTAGTGTGACATGTGGAGTAGGGTATCCTACAGTAGATTTACTATCAGTATTTTGAAAATGTACTGTACTCAACATTTTGACTGGATCATTTTTTATATCATTAACCTGAAGTGCTAGAGTTTAGCTCAGTTCGTAGACTACCTCCAGGATCAGAATTGCTGAAGCTACGGTTCTGTAGAAAAACTTGTATATATTATAAATGTACATTTATAATAGGTTTATAATAAATATATATGCAGTGAAAAATGTTTAGCAAATAATACATAGATACTACACAGCACTTTCTTATGGAATGTTGGTATTTTGTTTTAGGTTTTTTTTTTGTATTTGTGTAATGATATGCCTGGGCTTTTGTTTTGTTTCCCTTGCTTTTTTTATTTTATTGTTTTGGTGGCCAAATGAGGCAGGCTGCACTTGTTCTTCAACACAACCTAAAAATATACACTACCGTTCAAAAGTTTGGGGTCACTTAGAAATGTCCTTGTTTTCGAAAGAAAAGCAAATTTTTTGTCCATTAAAATAACATCAAATTGATCAGAAATACAGTGTAGACATTGTTAATGCTGGAAACGGCTGATTTGTAATGGAATATCTACATAGGCGTACAGAGGCCCATTATCAGCAACCATCAGTCCTGTGTTCCAATGGCACGTTGTGTTTGCTAATCCAAGTTTATCATTTTAAAAGGCTAATTGATCATTAGAAATCCCTTTTGCAATTTTGTTAGCACAGCTGAAAACTGTTGTGCTGATTAAAGAAGCAATAAAACTGGCCTTCTTTAGATTAGTTGAGTATCTGGAGCATCAGCAATTGTGGGTTCGATTACAGGCTCAAAATGGCCAGAAACAAAGAACTTTCTTCTGAAACTCGTCAGTCTATTCTTGTTCTGAGAAATGAAGGCTATTCCATGCAAGAAATTGCCAAGAAACTGAAGATCTCGTACAACGCTGTGTACTACTCCCTTCACAGAACAGCACAATCTGGCTCTAACCAGAATAGAAAGAGGAGTGGGAGGCCCCGGTGCACAACTGAGCAAGAGGACAGTTGCAGAGAAACAGAGAAACAGACTCCTCACAGGTCCTCAACTGGCAGCTTCATTAAATAGTACCCGCAAAACACCAGTCTCAACGTCAACAGTGAAGAGGCGACTCTGGGATGCTGGCCTTCTAGGCAGAGTTGCAAAGAAAAAGCCATATCTCAGACTGGCCAATAAAAGAAAAGATTAAGATGGGCAAAAGAACACAGACACTGGACAGAGGAAGATTGGAAAAAAGTGTTATGGACAGACGAATCTAAGTTAGAGGTGTTCGGATCACAAAGAAGAACATTCGTGAGACGCAGACCAAATGAAAAGATGCTGGAGGAGTGCTTGATGCCATCTGTCAAGCTGGTGGAGGCAATGTGATGGTCTGGGGGTGCTTTGGTGGTGGTAAAGTGGGAGATTTGTACAGGGTAAAAGGGATCTTGAAGAAGGAAGGCTATCACTCCATTTTGCAACGCCATGCCATACCCTGTGGACGACATGCCATACAGGACAATGACCCAAAGCACAGCTCCAAACTATGCAAGAACTATTTAGGGAAGAAGCAGTCAGCTGGTATTCTGTCTATAATGGAGTGGCCAGCACAGTCACCGGATCTCAAGCCTATTGAGCTGTTGTGGGAGCAGCTTGACCGTATGGTACGTAAGAAGTGCCCATCAAGCCAATCCAACTTGTGGGAGGTGCTTCAGGAAGCATGGGGTGAAATCTTTTCAGATTACCTCAACAAATTGACAACTAGAATGCCAAAGGTCTGCAAGGCTGTAATTGCTACAAATGGAGGATTCTTTGACGAAAGCAATGTTTGAAGGACACAATTATTATTTCAATTAAAAATCATTATTTCTAACCTTGTCAATGACTAGATTTCCTATTCATTTTGCTATATTTCCTATTCAAACTCATTTCATGTATGTTTTCATGGAAAACAAGGAAATTTCTAAGTGACCCCAAACTTTTGAACGGTAGTGTACCTTGAACTTGTACTAATTCGCCGGGTACCTTTCCGCTGAGTAAAGACATTCTAAGAAAATAGTCCCGAACATTTTTTAAATAAAAAACAAGGATGACATACATATAAAGAGAAAAACAACTATTTATTTAGTAAATCGTTTTTTTTATTATTATTAACTTGTTAGGGTTTTAAATCCCTATTTATAATCTGGTCATCGCTTGAGAAATGAGCGGAGCAATTACTGAACAGTCTATGAAGGATTCTGAACTGCTTGTTATTGGAGCGTCATTTGAGCTGATGGAGTGGATTGGCTGGTGCGGTAGTGACAGGAACAGGATTCACTGCTTGATTGGTTGGTTTTGAGTCTTGTTTGGAGGATCCAGCGGAGGATAGTATTGTAGACCAATGCTGTCCAATAGCTGCAAATTTAGCATTCATTACGGTGTCCTGTTACAGACATGATTTATTCTCTTGTCTCCAGACCAGTGTCAGATACAGATAGAAGTTGAACATGTGTTGCTCTCACAAATAGTGATCTGTGTACCTTTTGGTGAGATTGGCTTTTTCACTTAAGGTAGCCATTAAATTGCTAAACGTGTTTTTTTCCCCCAGTGGTTTGTAGGTATAACAAGTAGAGTTTACGTAGTTTGTCATGTTGTCAGTTCAGCTGTAAGCATGAATGTAATTTTTAAAAAGCCGGTATACACGCGGATTGATTTTAAATTTGATTCACAGGTGGCGCTGAGACGTTCCAGCGGGCATCTACCGTCTGTTACAGCCCGCTACAGCTGGAAGCTGATTGGCTGACGGTACTGAATAGTTTTCTATATCATAATAATACACCATTACCTTCAAATCTAATATTCCATATCCCATAGATAGAAAATGAATGATTGCCTTGATTCATCCAGACACTGTATGCATATACACACTTTCTCAAGACACCCAAGCTAACAATGTACAAGCTCTATCTGCTTTCATGTCACAGTCTGGATGATAACAAGTTAAGATAACCCCATGAACCTGACATACATAATTTTTAATTAATTTAGCAGAACCCGAGGCAGCAGAAATAAAGGGAAAGATTAGCCATGGGTTTATTAAGTGCACTGTAAGATTGTGAATATCTTAAACTGTCAAGATTTCAGGAAGTAATTATTCTCGATAAGGTGCAGTGTATGGGTACGCAACACCTACAAAGCATGTAAGATTCATAAACAGTTTGTGATTGAAATAAAGCATTACATTGAATATTGCAAGAAGAATAAAATATACTGTAAGGTATTATACACAATTATTGGATTATTAATTATTGTCAGTATCAAGATTTGTCTTTGCGGAACCTCCATTCTATTACAACTGCATTGGAACATTTAAAATCTGCAGAGCAGATGTGACCTGGAGTTTCTCATCTCCTGTCTACTCTTTCAGCACATTGCCCCCCCACACACCACACTGTTTTTTATTTTTTAGACTAGATAAGTTATCCTCATTAAAGATTTTGAACATTTTGCCCCTTTTGTTCTTAAACTGATATATTTTGACATGTTCTGCTTTTATTCCTTAGTGATGACAGAAGTCTTTATGAAAATGCAGAAAGTTGTCTCGCCAAGGGAATTAAAGGAGGACATTCCATGACCAATTACCCACCACACATTTCTAGCCAAGCAGACAGACATTGGAAAAATGACCCAACATATAACTGAAGGAACCTGCTAGGGTCTGAATATTGCACTTTAGCAATTTGCATGGTGCTTGGTAGATATATCACCATCAGTGCTGATGTCATCCAGTGAAGAGAGGGGCATATGGTTTTCATTGCACTGAGCTCTCACACTTGTTTTTAATCACAGGGTCATTAAATATGAACATTCTTTTGGATGTACACATATATCTGAAACACAGGAACCAACCCACTGTTTGGTTTGGCAGATTGATTATTTCTCATTAATCTGTAGCAGAGGAAATATCCCTGGAGCCTTTGAACATTCTAATAAATAGTAGACGGAGCAAATAAAAGTGAAGTTCTCTGACAAAAGGAAAACATTCTTACTGTAGAAATCAATATATTCAGAGGAATATCAAGATTAGGCATAACATCCTTCAGGTCAACGTTTGAAAAATATTTTTTATTTTATTTGTTGAGAAATGATTATGCAAAACATTTCATAATGTACTACATGTCCATACCACTTGTTCACAAACAGTCTCTCATGAATACCAAACATTTGGACAACAACTGTGTGGTCCACAGGGTGAGTCAGGTAGTCAGAGAAGCGGCCTGGCTATGCCAAGTAGCCAGCCTTGGCTCTGGTGCTCCTGTGGGTTGGGTAGTGATAATCAGAAAGGAATATTTCACCCCATTGTGCTACACCTACTTCTATTGACTTGTCATCAAGTGAGTTTGAGTAGACACATGCTGGGATGGGCATCATTCCCCAGGGGGCAGTAGCCATCCGCTGTTGAGGTCTTGGGGGGAGGGGGGTTTTGGAGGAGGTGTTTTGAATTAGGTGGTAATAATTAAAACTGAAATAAATCAAGCGATTTAGATTTTTCATGTCTTTCCAACTAAATGTGACTATTTTTTTCAATATAAACAACTAAATGATAAAACATGTTCAATAGTTTAGGACAAACTCCCATGACACAGAATTTGAAATGAACAAGGTGAAACATTTCATTACTGAGTATGGTACAAGATAAAACATTTGGCCTCAACCCTACTTGGTTTAAGGATCCATTGCCTAGCCTTTACGATGAGATGCTAGACCTCCTATGGTAATTGAAGAAAGGGGGTGATTGGGGCAGGCAAAGGGATGTAAATTGACAAAACAAAGAGGGCTAAGTGGCTGGCCAATTTATATTTTTATACGGTTGACTGATAGGTGACATAATGTGAAGTTTAAAACTTACATTGAACAAAGGCTACACTATGGGGAATGTAGTTAACAAACACTAAGGTATGATATATTAATGTAGTGTGTAGATTACAGTACTGTGACACTGTATCCTAATTTATCACTTGCTTTGTGTTGTTTTTGCATTTTGGTGTGTTTGACACTATACTTGCAGGAATACATTTTAAATAAGACATCTGGATTGCATATAACTAAATGGAAAGCAATGCTTTTTGTTACACACAGCTGAATTTAAATGGTCTATTTGTGGGAGAAGTTTCAGTGAAAAACAGAACTATAACTGTTGTGTCACTCTGGAACTGTTAATGGGTGTGTTTTAGGACTTAGTGTAGCACCACAAACCTTATATAGAACAATACATTTATCCCTATAAGTCAGCAAAATGAGATTTAACTTTGCAGGAGGATTAAACATGTTTCTAGTTCTTCCACTTTTTATAGGGTTGTTTATAACAACTGTTTTGACTGTTTTGTTTCTGGCCAAAACTTTTGAACTGGAGTGAAGTAACAAAAAGCATAAGTACAGTATGTGAAAAAAAAGTTAAATGGTTCTGTTTGCTGCTGTATGTGTCAAAATGAGCAGCAGAGATTGACAGAGAGAGAGAGCCCACAATGCACATTAACATATGTAAATGCCCATAGCCCATGTACAGTAAAACAGTGATTGATAAAATGTATAGGTAATGCTTTTCCATGTTTGGAATAGCCTGCAAGGTCACTGGATCTTCCACCTTTAGGCTTCATTTTCTGGGGACATAAAATGTTCAAGCAACAATAAAACCGTGCTCAATTTTAGCATCCCTGAACTGGCTTGGGGTTAGGGGGTTCTGAGCCATGATAAAGTGCAGCAGGAAAGTTTTTATACATAATATGTTATTAATTGTAATATATACTTGTAAAAAGCAGGTGGTTAAACATGCATAACAGCTGCAGAAAATATAAAGATATATTTTGTGGCAGGTGAGGGAGAATGTAACAAGGGTATTAATTAAGTAGAAAATGGTCAATCATGATTTTTGTCAGGGATTATGTTGGAATAGAATGACGGGTAATAATATTTTCTCTCCTCAGCAGACTTGCATTTTTTTACTGAAGGTATTTTCGTTTTCTGTGGCCAGAGACCCACGAGATAGAGGAACTAACTAATGATAATAAGAATGTTTTACTGTGTGGTTAGGTT
The DNA here is from genome assembly GCA_030684275.1 of Acipenser oxyrinchus oxyrinchus. NCBI lineage: Eukaryota > Metazoa > Chordata > Actinopteri > Acipenseriformes > Acipenseridae > Acipenser > Acipenser oxyrinchus. The sequence continues at coordinate 28,194,560 of CM060256.1, read as the reverse complement.
GGAACACTCCTACGACAATTTGCCGGGTTTTCTCAAAGACCTGTCTGTATGAATTATAGTCTTTACAGGAAACCCATTATCTTTACTGTATACCATGTTGTACATATAACTGCAATATATGTATCAATATAATCCTGACTAGGTCATAACTCGGTGGAATAAAACCCAAATTGTTTCTCAACTTTCACCCACAAGCTTCCGAAAGAGGATTTGTCTTGTGTCATAGTGTATCCAAATCATGCTCCTTCCTGCAACGATGCTACTGGTTTTCTGTTCCCACAGCAGCCATTTATTTAATTCAGAAGGGAGCATGATCTAGATACACTTTCACAATTGTAAGACAATTAATCTTTCTTATACCAGACAATCTCGGTTCAAATTTAAGATGTTTTAATTGAACAGTCCCCAGACAACTATTGCTCTGAAACCTGTTACTTTAGATAGGTTTATCCATTGCCTTATTCCTGTCAAGAGTAAGGGACCTATCCAAGTTCTTTGAATCCCAATATGATTTATTCACATTTTAGCTATTGTAAAAACTAAGTAGATGTATCAGTGGAATGAAAGATATTATAGTCAAAAAAGCCCTTATATGTTGAAAAGCCTGTCCCAAACTGTACATGGAGTCATATGGTAACTCTAACTAAAAACTTTTTTGGAAATCTACCTGCATCTGCACATTTGGTATATTATTTATTTTAACAATAATTGGCATTTTGGGCCAGATATTTAAAAGATTTGCGAGTTTCCTTGAGAACAAAGTTGCGCCTGTGAGTGAAATTTTTAAAACGGGAGTTGCTGGAGAAAAAAAAAAGCCTTGCACGTTGTTTTAATCGCAATCCTATCAAGAGGGAGCTCAGAGCTCACTAAGCTTTGTTTAAATTAACTTTAGTTCTAGTTGATAAGAGTGGTGTGAGAAATGAAAAAAAAAACAAATAGACACTGTTGCTTAATATACCAAAAAAAAAAAAATTCATTATTAAATATTTATAAATATATAAATACCTGTGTCTTGACACATGCCCTCTAAGATATCTGCAGCTCTAAAAACAGTTTCTCAGTTTCAGATACTGGTACAGTACAAATACATGTTGGTGGCACTGATGGTAGCTGTGCCCAGAGCGTTCTTTATGGGAATTGCTTGGGACACCCATTCTCTTTTAAAATGATCAACTCTTTAACTCAAAATTCAAATCATAATATCTTTTTTTTTTAACTTCATCATCTTCCTGTGGAGCAATTGAAACAGCATTTTTATGTGGGGAGTGGGTGAAAGCCAGGAAAAGCCCAAACTGCCAGGACGTGTAGAAATACGAAGTAATCACATGGTATAGTTTTTAATATTTTTCAGATATATTCTTCTGTTCAGTAAAGTTGGCCTTTTTTAACGACTTCGGAAAGTCCAGATTTCTGTGTCAGCTCTACATCAAGTAACAATCATGGCACACATTATATTCTGATGTATTCTGTATAGTCTGAATGGTATGCTTTTTCCACTTTTTGGCTCTCACTTTTGCATTTTGATCGTTACCGTATACTGGCATGTTGGTTTACTGTATTCATGTTTGCGTAATGGAAAGAATGTTTTCCATTAGTGGTGTTCCAAATGGACAACAATTCTATTACCATTCTAGGAGGTGTTTTTTCTACAAATAAGGTTTTAAAAATATGTAAACTGATTCAATTAGGTACCCATTCAGCATTCCTTAAATATTACTCTATTTGCATGCAACCTGCTCTTTAATTCATGTGTTCCTTTTAGGAACAACGAACAGAAAACAAATTGAAAAAAGCAAACCAACAGGCAAAAAACTAATGAAAAAATATACAGGTTACATACAAGTTGAATATAAAGAGATTAACAGGATACACAGACTTCATTTGTTTCAGTGATAAGAGCATGTTGTTTACGTGTATGTACTATTTGAGTTATATGGAGCTAAAGATGTAACTATGAATATCTAGCTCTTACAGATTCACCAAATGTAGATAAAATCTAATGGGAACCACAGTGTGTGGTTGTGGGCTCCAGTTAAATGGCGGATCCCATTACATTTGTATAAAAGTGACCCAATTGAAGTTGTGGTGTAACAATCTTGGGTCTAAGACCAATCCAGGATAGCAATTTCTTAGCAATCGCCTGTCTACACTGCCACATGCTGCTGCTGTTGTAAACTAGGCAATACACATATCTAAAATAAACTTGTACATGTACATGTTGCTAAAAACAATACCAGTGGAAAAAACTCAGATTCTGCTGGTGAAATCATCTGTGATGCTGTTAAGATTGGAGTGCTGGATGTTTTATATCTCCTGTTATATCTAGTATTAGAAGTTGACCTTATGGAAAGTCAATGCCCCTTTATCAAAGCTAATTGACATCACCTAGTCTAAATCTGAGCATAACCAGACTGGATTCCTAATATTATTATTTGTTTATTTAGCAGACACCTTTATCCAAGGTGACTTGCAGTCACTAGGGTATGTGAACTATGCATCAGCTGCAGAGTCACTTACAACAATGTCTCACCCGAGCACACGGAGGTTAAGTGACTTGCTCAAGGTCACACAGCAAGTGAGCTGGGATTTGAACCGGGGCCCTCCTAAAGCCCTTTTCTTTAACCACCTTGCTAAATTGCTGATTGTCAATAATTACTGTGGCTATGGATTGTTTTGGCATTCAAATATACAGCCAATTACTTTGCTCAACCTGATCTGTTCTGAATTTATTATTTTAACTCCAAATGGTTTCCATAAACAGCTATGTGTCACCCTTGTTTTTAACAGTATATAAGGAATAGCTGATATAAGCTTTAGATACATAAAGAAGGAAGAACCCAGGAGAGAGTACTTATCCCTAATGACCTGGAATGTACAAATGCCATTTTCATCAAAAAATATCTTTCAATGTGTAAACGCCCCTGGATGACCAGATAGGATAAACAAAGGGTAGGCCACCAGATAGCAAGTGGTGGTTATGTCAGATTGGAGAGGATTGACTAAACTGAAAGGGGTCACTCATGATTTTTTATTATTATTCCATACTCTTAAAGAGTTCATTACAATAGGGCCAAATCTAAGACTGAGATGTTAACGACCAATCCCAGTAAAAGGAAGGTCTTGAAGTCTATGAGGTTGAACTAGAGCTGCTTCTATGGAATGCCAGGAGACTCTTGAATCCTGGTCCATCCAGGTCCTCATTGCCCTGAGCTGGAATGCCCAATCATAGAATTTCAAATTAGGGAGAGCTCGTCCTCCAGAGGATATTAGAGGAGTAGAGGATAATATCATCCACATATAAGGATGTGTTATGTTTGGAACTGTTTATTTAAATTGGAACAATAACTGTACTTTGCCTAATGGCCTGTGCAAGAGGCTCCAGAGACAAAGCAAGTAAGAGGGGTGTCGGGATCCCATCTCCAGCTGGAATGGGGAGGACTGACAGATGCCAGTTGTGATAGAAGCCAGAGGAGCATTATATAAGGTTTGTACCATAGAAATAAATTTGGGACTAAAACCAAAGTGTTCAAGTACTAGCCATAAAGAATCCCACTCTAACCGATCAAAAGCCTTTTCAAGGCCAAGTGAGAATATTGCACAGGCTTCAGGAAGAGTATCTGAATTATATGTAGTAATCGGCGCAAATTGTCTCATGCTAACCGCCCCTTAATGAATCCTGTTTGATCAAAATGGATTAAATTCCATATAAAACGTTCCATTCTAGTGACTAGTATACAGTTTTAGTCTAGTGGCTAGGCATATAGTTTTATTTGACTATTAATGAGGGAAACAGGACGATAACTAGAACAATCAAACAGATCTTTCCCTTTTTTAATAAGAGACAAATCAATGCTGTTTTCTGATCTCTGTGGAATGTACCAGACTGAATATCGTGATTAATGGAGTCTAAAATCAATGGCCCAACCTTGTCCCAAATTACCAAGAATAACTCTGGGGGAAGGCTGTGAAGACCTGGTGCTTTCCTCTTGTGTAAGGACTGTAATGCATCTCTCGACTCTTTCAATGTAATGGGGCATCCAAAAAGTTGACTGTCTTCTGTTGTAATTTTAGGTAGATCCAAACTATTAAGAAATGCCGTTCAATCCTGTGTATCGGTTAATGTTTCAGAAGTGCAAAGGTTGGAATAAAATGTTTGAAATGTGTTGTTAATTTCCTCTGCATCTGAGACTATAGACCCGTCCCCAGTCCTAATTGCATTAAAGGCTGCCCTAGATTAATTGTGCTTCAGTTTTAGAGCCAATAACCGGCTTGGGTTTTCACCTTGAGAGTAGTATTTCTGTTTAGTACGGTGCATAATAAATTCAGCTTTAGTCATAGACAATGCATTGAATTCTCCCTTGAGAACACTTTCTTTGCTCTTTCATCTGAAAATAACTTTTGTTCTCTCTCTAGCATCTGATTCTCATTTTCAAGATATGTGAACCGTTTGTTCCGATTGGAATTTAAATTTGATAAAAAGGCAATACAGTTTCCTCGCAAAAAAACATTTTGTAACTTCCCATAAGGTCTGAGTATTATCACAATTATCAATATTAAACTGCAAAAACTTATGATTTAATTGAGTAAGAAACTCCGAATTTGAGAGAAAGGAGTCATTAAAGCGCCATCTAGTGGATGGAGAATGAACAGTGACAGCAGTGAACTTACAAAAGACTGGGGAGTGGTCCGAAATTAGAATGGGCAGTATATCAATTCTTAACATTGAGTTAATAAGAGCAGGAGAGATAAAAAATATAATCAATTCTAGAATAAGACCTATGTCTAACAGAGTAAAAGGTATATTCTTTAACATTATTCTTAAGGTGCCACAGATCAACTAGGTTTAACGTACATAATACCTCCAAGTCACAGTTACATTGTACACCCTACCAGAGGAGATGGAAAGCAACTTATTGGACGTGTTATTATTAAATAAACCACAAAAGGGTAGATGTACTAAGGTGGCAGGTCACAGCACAAACATACCGCAATTTGGATTTGCGTTATGACAATTCTCAAAGATTACATTTTGTCATATGTACTGTAGCGATTCGTGTATTGTGTTTGCGTACTGTATTCCCTTTTGTTTCTACTGTCTGCTGTTATTACCGCTGTATTGTGTTCCTCTTCCCCCCGTCTGTATTACCTGTAGTTGCGGGTTCGCTCTGTCTCTGTGGCTGTGCGAGCTGTCCTGCACGCATAGTGCGCCCTGGCCCCTGTCATTGGTTGCTGGTTGTGTGTGCCCATTGGTCCTAGTGTACGGCTGGGGACCAATGGGATAGCTGGTCGCTCTGGCGCCCGATTAGCATAAAGGGGCGGGGCTAAATTATAAAAGGGGGCGTTGCACGCTCATTGGGGCAGTCCAGGGCAAGCGGCTAGAGCAGTGGTCTCTGTAGGGTGCTGAGAGGGATCCTAAATAAAGCTTTGAACCTAAAAGCAGCGTGTTGTCTCCTTCTGTTCTGCCTACTGCGTGAAACGCTACAGTACTAAGAAAAAATATATAGAGCCACAATATACTAACTTAAATATTATTTGCGTCATCTTAGCGAGATCTAGCGAGAGTTGTGCGACATTTTTAAAAATAATATATCGGCAGTTGAGTTGTGGTTTGCTGCAGCAGAGGGCACCCGAAGGATAACATCTATACATGCAAGGGTGCAAGAATAAAAAAATAACATTTTTGTTAAATGTAAACGTAATCTGTATAATGCATTCTGTTCCGTCTTCATTTTACCTATTTTAATACTGTTTATATAGATATATAAAAATGAAAGGCAGTTTAATCCCATCAGATTCTATAGTGGGGCCCCAAACTGCACCTACAAAAAGCTTTTCAGAATCATACAGTAGCCCCTCACTAAACCGGAGAGGTTGGTCTGACATAAGGAGGTGTTGGGTTTAAAAACAATACAATAAAATCGCACACACATACATTTACAGTTCTCAATGTATTTTAAATATAAATCATTGCGCTGAAATAACACTAATGTGTTTTGGGTATGCGAACACATTAGATTATGTAAAAATATAAATCTGTACAGTAGGCCTATACAGTATACAATACGGTACAGTAGTAAAATCAAACGAATAACTAGCGCACTTTTTATTTTTTTTTACTTTAGCCTACTGGTAACAACATAAATCATTGGTGTACAATGCGAATAAAATATTATTTTAAATTGAAACTAAATGATTTAGGGTGTTTTTTTATTTTTTATTGTATTGTAATTATTATTTTTTTAACTTAGTAGCCTAGACAATTAACACACAAATAGATCATGGCCCTACACAGATGCTCAGAATGAGCTGGAGGGGTTTGATCTGTTCAGTCTATTGCTCCCAACATGCTGGGAAAACAGAAATGTCATAGAAATGTGTTTTCAAGTCTTGTAAGTACACCCTGTCTTTAGTGAAAATGAGGTACTTGGGTGTTCGCCTCAAAAATGCATTGAGCACAACTGGCAACGCACGAGAAACAGCAGGCTGCGAAATGCCAGCAACAATTGTGACTGTTTAAAACGTGCTTTCAAAAGTTCCTAACAAATGGATGCAATTGTAAGTGTTGCAATTGTCGGCAACTTTAGTACATCTAATTATAATATTTGAGAACCCTCATTTGCACTATCTACAAAGAAAAACTGTTGTTGCAAAGCATTTCCTAAAAAGTCGCTAACAGCATTGCGCATGCTTAGTACATTTCACCCTAGACTTACTCGTTTGGAACTGGTTTGCGACTATTGCGACAGGCGCAACACTTTAGTACGTCTACCCCAAAATAGAATGTTGCCACAAACAACATTTGGCAATTTTGAGTTAAATAGAAATAATAACTTATTTTAGAACTACACAAAAGCGGTCCTTTTACTGTGTAGCCTAAAGGTTTTGCTGAGAAAACGAAATAAAAAAAAGTAATAGGGACTGATTCATTACATATGTGAGAATAAATGATGGTTAAACTGCTCAATAGCTGATACTCAAGTTGCTTATTTTAATACTTTTCTTGCTGCTCTCCCTTTGAAATAGCAGCATTTTACAGTTAAACTACCACAGTTTTTTTTTTCTTTGCTGTATAGCTATCTTCATGATTGCTTAATTTAACCACATTTTCCATTGCATTGGAAAGCATATACACTATTGGCACACTGTCTTTTGCATTTGATCTTGATGAAACTGTATCTTTCACTTTACTCAATACTTTCAATAAGATCATTTTTAAAATGTTTGCTTGGACTCTCAGCATGCAGTAATATTTGTGAAAACTCTTAATGTTATTCTATCTAGAAAATGCTAGTGATGACAGTATTAGCTGAATGTCTAAAGGATCCTTGATAGTCCAGCATTATTTATTTTTTTAAACCAGTTTCTTAGTACATGTTTCCGGGATTCTGTATTTGGCAGTATGAACTCAGGTACTCATACTCCTTGTTGAGAGAAAGCAAAGACGAAATGAAAGGGCACTCATATAGAAATCAGAGGTCTGCTGGGATCTGAAAAATGATATGTTGCTATGCTTTGTCTGGGTATTTTCTTTAACTCAATGTAAAGGCAAGCTCGTGGAAAGTTACTGATAAGGACACATTCCTTATTCAGGTATGATATATTGTCAGTGTCTTGTACACTTCTGTACCAATGTCTGTGTTTTGCTATATATCTTATTTGCATGGCGTGTGTCAAATGCATGGATTGTGTTTATCTTAGAAAAGTAGAAGGACAAGAGCGAAAAGGTACAAGAGGAAACCAAGCTGTACTGGAGAAGAGTTACAAAAAGAAAGCATTGTTGAAGAATGATGCAACCACAGATTGGGTATAAAAAGGCTTACTGAGAGCTCTTTTGTTAGACCAGAGAAGAAAAAAAAGACTGCTACACTCTGTTGTCTCAGAAATTAGTAATTATGCCTTTTATGTCTAATAAAGTATTGGTATTAAACTGACTGTTTTTTGTATTGAGCAAATCATTTTGAGTGAATCCACACAATAAGACTCACACCAGTTAACAATGGTTTACAGAGAAAATACAAACAACATTAGTTGTTTTTTGTTTTTTGTGACACACACATTGAGCTCAGTTTGTGTCCTGTGTTTTATTATAAAACAATCATGTTTGACATTCAGCATTACTATTGGTTGAGAACAACACTGCCCAGTTAGTAGCTAGCTGTTCATTATTTATATGTAATTGTCTCATTTTAACAAATGCTTCAATCCCACAGTACCATGATTGGGGGGAAAAAAACTGGAAACAAATAATTGAGTAATCTAACTGAAGGTCTCTTAACTAATCTCAAGATTCTCATTAAGTGGAAGTTCTTCCTAAAAACTGGAAAAGAATAGAAGTTAAACTTGAACTTCAGTACTGTGAAAATAAAGCCAGTTCTGCAGCAGATAAAAATATTGCAACAGTATTTTGCCGCCCCCTGCTGCATAGAACTAAGAAACGAGCCCTGTTTTTACAGTGTGAATGCTTGCACAAAATGTCACCTGAAACTCTCATGCACAACTAGCAGAAGTTCCTATTGTATTGTCTTTTTATATGGTTTAATTAGGTGTGCAAGCTGTTTTTTATCTTACAACTTCTCAACAACTTGCTGGATCGATTTCAAAATGTGCATGTGGCTTCATAATGGTGGCTGGACAAAACAGGCACAATTAGATTTTTTAAAACAAACTGTTTATCCAAAAGACCCCAAAACCCACAGCTGGCTATTCATATGTGTAGAATAAGCAGTCATTTACAAGGTCACATTGGTGTGATGTCATGTTAGGCACGCACCTATATAGTTGCTATATTCATTTGACCATTCTATAATACTCAGACATATATAAAATGACATATTCATAAACAACCCTTGAGTGTTTGTGCTCAATTAAGTGCCCTTTCTCAATATGAGCAATCATATTTGGCACACGTAAGGGAACCTTTCAAAATGTAACTTTATAACCCAGTATTTCAGGTTGCACTTTTCCAGCTAAGAATGTTATTTCAATGTTTCAAGGCAGATATTTCCTTGATATTACATTCTCTTTAAAATTGATTGTCATGTGGTTCCTACATTTATATCCTCACCTCACGAGATCTGGAGAGGGTTCTTAAGTGAAAGGATACCTTGAGTAGACCTTGAAGGTGCTGAAGCAGCTTTTCATTGCAGGATGACGAATGATGCATTACTACGCCCCTAACAATAAGAGGGTTCTGGACAAATAATCAACATTTCTAATGTACTGCATTATTATGGGATGTATTACAACATAAGGGCAAATGTATACAATTTCGTGCTTATTGTAGTAAACCATGTAAAAGTATTACTTACTATTATGTATCACTGAAATATGTTTTTTTTTTTCTTAAATATTATATCCATGTGACATTTTCAAATAACAGTTCTCTGTTATAACCTGATTTTGCTTTTCCCATTAATGGTTTTAAGGGGAATAAATTAACAAATGTTTCATTCAACTGTGCTCAACTTCCTGCCAATTTAGGGAGTTTCATTACAAACTCTGCTAACCACTCACCCTCAGATTGAGGTTTCAGTGCAACACAAATGAATGCAATTTAGTAACGAAAATTTATGGGTAAATTACTGCTACAAGTCAAATCTCTTACCGTACCATAACAGACTTCAGCAAAAAGTTATTTTAATGTTGATTTGTTTTAATTAAAGTTTGTGAAATATCAGATTTATTAAGTTATTGCTCTTTGGAATAAATAATATTCAACAACGACTCCAGCAATAAGTACAGTAAAAAAAAAAAAAAAAGCTAAATTAGTGCATTACTTTTGGGCCACCTGCCACACCTTTTACAACAAACAACTTGCATTGATAACACCTGGATCGATCCACTGCAGCAGACCCATAGTTCTAGGGAAGGGGACTAACATTAAACATTATTTTAGAATTGGCAAAAGTAGCATGAATTTCAGATGGATTGTGGGTGTGTGATTAAGTATGCCAGAGACAACCTGAGGTCTAAATTCATTTGTGACAAAAATAAATCATGGACATGCAAAAGGGACCATATAGCCAATGAGAGGCTAGAGACCATATCTGATGCTGAAAAAATTGATATACCAGAAGCCGAGTCCTTACCACCAGGGGCTGAGGCTCGGAGGAAGCAATGAGGAAGTGGGGCTATACCACCTGCTCAATTACTCATGACAGGCGCTGAGCCTCAGACTATAATAATAATAATATCTTTATTTTTATATAGCGCCTTTCATAGTCGACCACCATCACAAAGCGTTTACATTTTTCCTAATTTACTTTGGAAAAATAATGTACTGTATATACCTAAAAAAGATCAAGCGAGGAGAAAAGGTTTGGTCATTAATTCATATTTAATTTCATTTGAAAAAAATAGACATGTAGCGCTTTTAAGCATAATGCAAACTTTTTTTTACAGGATTGAGAATGCTTTACTGTGACAACACATTAGTTGTAACATAAAAGAAAAACCGTTCAAAATCTCAGCACACCAGACAAAAGCGATCTTTTACATTTCAAACAATTCAGATAAATATATATTATATATTTACAGAATACAATATAAATATACTAACCCACATAGTATTCTATAAACAATAAATATCAGAAGTTGTTAGGCACAGGTTTTTAGAGAATGATCAGCTTTGAATGCCAGCGTGTTCTGTTGTACTGTATTGTTAATCCACAAAAAGAATATCTTTGAATATATTTGCTCAGTTCTTGACAAAATCCTTGTGCGGCCTACTGTAAGCCAAGCATATTTCTGTTTTTTTCTTTTTTGTTTTTTTCAGAGTGAGAGCTGGGAATATTGCTGCAAAATTAATATATACAACCAGTCTTTAGCAAAACTAGTAGCTCTTCTTTTTTGGAGGAAGGGAGGATAGGAATTGAGCATACATACGGTACATAACAAGGGCTAAAGTTTATCTACAAGATATACCGTTAACATATATATACGGACTCTCTATAGAGACAAACTAAGTGTACGCATACTGTATATACATTAAAATATGCCACGGAAACAATATTTGGGATTACAAGTCCGATTCTGGCATGTCTGGCATGTCAGCCATCAGATATCCGATTCCATAACGGCCATTCGGGGCAGTGTCCATGTCCGTAGTTGTGGAGCTACTCGGCTTTCGGTAGATGCTTTTGCCAGGCATTGGGGAAGGCACCTCACTTGGAGTCCTGCCCTCTATGAGACTGGTGTCATCGTCTTCAGGGCTGGAATTCTCCTGTATGATTCTCCCTTTCTTGTAGGACACAGCTGAGAGGCTGTTAGAGTCTTCCTCGATCAGGTTGAAGTAACGGAGGATGAAGACAACAGGGACTGGCAGGATTGCAAAGGCCACCAAGGTCATGCACATAGCCAGACCCCATGGTGGATAGCTCAGCGTTTTTTCAACAGCCTAGAGTTAAAGAACAAATCCGATTTTATTGGAAGACACTTCTCTCTCGTGAACAATGTTCAGCAACAGATTATTAAAATCTCAACACTGATGCTGTCAGTGCAGTAAGTGGGCCAATCTGTGGTATTCCTGTGTCAGCAGGCATAAGAATAAGAGAGCAAATACATTTGAACTGCAGAGGAACATAATAATGCACTCCATGGATCAGTAAACATGTTAATTGGATATGAAGCAATATTGCTTCATTGTTGATGGATTTTAAAAAAACACACTGTTTTGTGGTTGGTTGATTTGAACATACTGCATATTAAAAACAAGTCAAGATTAAAAGAGTCTCTAGTCCATAAGCAGTTTTAAGTATGAATTGTTAAGTACTCACCAACTCTCCAATCCAAGCACTGTACGTTGGGGGATTCATTCCCATCTGGATTATACTGGCTGCCAACAACGCAAGTAAAACCAGAGGAGACACATACTTCCACATGTAGTAGTAGAATCGGTATGGTGAGAATCCAAGCATGTCTTTGAGATCCTCAAAAAACCTGTAAAAGGAAAGAACCCAGCTTTTAACAACAACAGCTGCAATACAAATTAATTTAGGCTGGTGAAGTTGTAAATTCAGTTCCTAAAGTTTAGAACAATGGACAGGTTGATTTTGACAGGCAATTGTTTGTGGCTGTCATGCAAATTATTATAAAAGGTCAATTAACAACCTGAATGGAACAAAAACCTAGACTGGAATGGACCTCAAGGCCATAGTTTTCTAGCACTATGGGGTCTCTCATTAGCGTTCCAGGAACCACAGACACACACAAAGGTATAGATTCTCTGTGCTATTTACCGTCATTAGCTTTATCTTTCTCTGAAATAAAAACAAAAACACCATTTGCAATTCTTTTTTTCTTTTTTTTTAAATTTAGAGTGACCAATTTTGATTTATTTTTTCCCCCAATTTGGCACGTCCAGTTCTGTTTATTCTCCTCACCGCAACGAGTCCCCACACAGCACAGATGTTCTGCAGGCGTGTGAGTGTCCTCCAATCTCACAAGCCTAAAGCCAGAATCGCTTTTACGCCGAGCAATCCAGAGATGGGTGGGCTACCGATCCTGGAGAACAGGGATCAGCCCTGCTTCTTATCCACTCTGAATGTGCTCGGTGTCTGGTCAGTAGGGGTCGCTGGTGCGTGATAAGGACAATGAGTCCCTGCCGGTTTCCCATCCCCACCCCGGGAGCGTCACAGCCAATGTGACGCCCACTTCAGAGTCACCAGCAAAGTGTGGCCTCTTTGCACAGCCCGACACTGAACTGGCCGTCCAAGCTGTATGACTCATCCCATGCTCCCAGTGGCAGTGTTTTAACTGCATGAGCTACTCAGGGACCCTACCCCATTTGCAATTCTAAAATAAATAAGAAACAGCTTCATCCACAAAATTACAGTTTCTGGTTTGGTAACTGTATCTGTTTTGAAGTAAATAGCTTTGAGAATCTAACCCAAAGTCTAAAACTGCAGAAACTCCTAACTGTTATTGTCAGTTTTCATTAATAATTAAACCTCAGTCACAAAAATAATTTGCCCTCCTTTATTTAGTCCCTTTTTCACTGTCCGATTGTTTATTTCAACTTAAAATTTTGAAAAAAATACTGTAGGCTCTTAACATCTGTGAATGTATAACACTAAGGGCCTGGTCTGAAGGCCTTTGTTGGTCTTAAGAATTTAGTCTTAAGAATAATATGGATGAGAGAGATTCTCTATTGTGTTGTGCCATCAATGAAGAAAAATCTGGAAGGCAAAAAACGGGAGTAATGAAAACAGCACTGTAGCTAATAAAGTGTAGGGAAACTGCTTTTAAAACCTTAGGGACACCACCTACTTACATCTCTGATATAGCTGATTCACTTTTACATGCAAGGGCACTACATTGGCATGCACTGTACATGTATCTAGGTCATTTAAATGTGTCACATAAGCAAATAAAGAACTATACTGCACATACTTGTCTGTTCCATAGACCCAAGCAACAGCAATATTCTCCAGAACGACCACAATCAGAAGCGGCAGGGTGGCAGAATAATCGTCAAACATGGCCACAAAGTAATTTCCAGACCGCTGCACAAAGATGAGGCCAACACTAAAAGCCAGGAGACAGCAGCCAACTGAAATAAAAAAAGCAAATCCTTAAAATCTGATACATAACCAGGGAAAGCAAGATGCAATGGATGTTACATGTATAGCAATAACAGAGGTTCAAGGAAAACAACCTCAAGGGAAATAATAAGGGTGTACTCCAAGTTGAAAGGAGTTGGTGAATAGGTTTGTAACAATACACTAATGTCACGATACAATATGTATTGCAGTATCATGATACATGTGATGGTCCTGATGGGCTAATTGTATGGTGCATAATAAGATCAAATGGCCATTTAATGATGGACTATTTTGTTAAATGACAAAAATGAGTTTGATTTGGAGTGTGTATTCATACCAACAATAAAACACACTTATTCTTCATTCAAGAACAACAGAACTGGTAGAAGGCACAGGTGTCATTGTCCATCAAATCAACAGTACAAAGGTCACTCTTGAAATCAGGACTTAAAGGATGTGTTGCAGTAAGAATACCTCTGTGAAGAAAGGAGAACAAGACTAAAAGGCTAAAATATGCACAAGAACACAGAAACTGGACTATAGAACAATGGTCAAAGGTGCTTTGGACTGTTAATGGATGGACGACGACACCTGTGCCTTCTGCCAGTTCTGTTGTCAATTTAATGCTTGTCTTCCTTCTATTCCTTAAGGACATTATCTTCAAGTATTGCTCATCCTTGTTAGACAGCTTGTTAGACAGTCCTGGGTTTGTCAATTACAGATGATGTTTCTCTGTACTTGTTGATTATGCTTCGGATACCACACCTTGAAAATCAACTGATGCAAGCTATTTCACTCAATGTATTTCCTTTTTTATGCAAGTCAGGGTTGTTCTAATAGTAGAAAACACTAGTGGAGGCTTTGAGTAAATTGTTGATGCTCATAATGCATCAGAGTAGAAAAATGCAACATGTCTAAGACTTTTGCACTGCAGTGCATGTCTTTATTTCTGTCTATTAAAAGGATGCTGTAATGCTACACAACAATGTTGCATGTAGTATTTCTTTTTCAATTAATTACGTTATCTTTATTTCTGGAAAAGCCCTGATTAAAAACAAGACCAAAACATTATAGCCAAAACCAAACAGTGATGGGTCTTTTGTAAGACATCCAGGGAAGCAGGCTAAATGTGGATATCCAAAACAATATTGAAATGTACTGTAGCTGCAGCTGCACATGTACTAACCTGTTAGAAACTCTTTGCGCACTTTGAAGGTATCTACAAGTGGAGTGATAATTCCTTCAATGGTCCCAAACATGCTCCCAAGGCCGAGATTGACCAGCATCAGAAAGAACATCACTGACCAGAATGGGGAAGCAGGGAAGTGAGTCATGGCTTCAGTAAAGGCAATGAAAGCCAAGCCTGTGCCTTGGACAGCCTGTATACCAGAAACAACAAAAAATGTGTTTTATTTTACACTTCAAAAGACTAATGTATCCCTCTTTTTTAAATAAATTTAGTAGTCACCAATTAGTTTTTTTTTTATTTTCTCCCCAATTTAGTAGTGTCCAATTATTTTGTTTAGCTCAGCTCACCGCTACCACCCCTGCACTCGGGAGGGGCAAAGACGAACACACACTGTCCTCCGAAGCGTTAGCTGCCTGCTTTTTTACACACTGCAGACTCACCATGCAGCCACCCAGAGCTACAGTGTCCGAGGACAACGCAGCCCTGGGCAGCTTACAGGCAAGCCTGCAGGTGCCCGGCCAGACCACAGGGGTCGCTGGTGCGCGGTGAGCTAAGGACACCCTGGCCGACCTAACCCTCCCTTCCCTGGGCGGCGTTCGGCCAATTGTGTGCCGCCCCCTGGGAGCTCCCGTCCACGGTCGGCAAAGGAATAGCCTGGACTCGAATCAGCGACATCCAGGCTATAGGGCGCATCCTGCACTCTGTGCGAGTGCTTTTATGGATGCACCACTCAGGGGCCCTCAATGTATCCCTCTTTAACATATATAGTGAACTCCCTGTAGCTCTCTTCCATAGCAACTTGATGTACCTATTCCTAATCCTAACTATATTTCATTATCTCTTGAATCTCTAATGTGATCAGTGCTGTGGGTTCAGTCTTAGACGTCTAGATATGAATGAGGGAATCTTCAGAAACAATAATATTTTCCCCCAGCACCTGAAACTGCTAAAGCGTCATGCTTTTTTGTTATCACTTGTCTATGATGCGGTATTATGCAACAGTATGGTTTGGCTGGCATATATTAAGAAGTTCAAACTCTATATAGTACCACAAGTTAACCCCTCAGCTCTCCCTTTTTCTAACCTTGTTCAGTTCGTCCTTGATATCACATGGGTCAAGCCCCAGCGAGGAAAACTCGGTTTCCTTCACTCCTTTGAAAATGTCTGTCATTTGATGGTAGTCTGCTGTATTAATACTGGAGAAGTTCATGTGGTGAGGAATGAGGTCATGGCTGAGAACGCCACTATTCAGGAAGCCAATAATCTTCTCGGTGTTTCTGTTAGTGTTTCAAGATAAAGAAAAACAAATCAGTACAAATAATCTGCAGTCCGATTTCAGTCTATGGACTTGTTCTGATTGAGACGTTACTAGGAAGCTTAGAAAAAGCAACATTAACTCAACAATTACGTAAAACTTAAGGAACTAAGTAGATACGTGTTTGACTATTTGACTTATTTTCTTACATTAAGCTTTACATTAGTATACTGAAGCAGTAACATAAACAATCACTTTAGAAAGGCCTCTGTCTGAACAGCTATCATGTAAATGGCCTTAAATCCCAATAGCTTCCCATGAATTTGTTCAAGTTATGAGAAAGGGATTTGTCACACTTGAACAAGCTGATGTAGCCTAGAGTACTACATGTCATACTTAGATGGGTTGATGTTAGTGTTACAGCGCACCTTGCAAAGTCTACAATAAAAGCATTACCTTTGCCATGTCCTGTGTTGTCCATAGCGCAACGTCATATTTGTGAACAATTTCAAAATCATACAGAATGGGTCATTGATTGACTGGGCTACACATTTCTGAACATTTATTCAGGAGTGTTCGCCAGGAGCCAAAAACAAAATCTTTTAAGGATTGCAGTGTATCTAGATCACGCTCCCTCTTGTAGCAATTCTGTTTTTCTGTCCCTACAATAAGCTACTGATTTCAGTCAGAGCGCCAAGAGAGAGCATTATCTACATACACAAAAAATAATCTCTTTCTCCTGGTGAAATTTAAAAGTAAAAGTAAAAAAAAAAAAATTCCCTAGTTTATTTACCAATGAGGTGTTGTAACAGGGGAGACCTGGACTGGCCGTCTGACGTATGCGCGATGCTGCAGGAAGAGGGCGGCAGTCTCCGGGAATCCGCCTGTCAGTCATGGCAGTGACACAGAGAGGTGGGGAAGATGGTGTGTGGGCTTTCCCTCTCTCTGAGTGGCTGGGGGGCGGGCTCATGGGGATTGTCCGGCCTATAAACGGATACTGTGTTGTTCCCTCAGGTCTGCCCTTTTTAGAGGAGTAAGCCGGAGGAGGCGTTACGGACGGAGCGGGGCTGGAAGAGAGCCGCCAAACCAGCGCAAAGGAAAACACAAAGGGAAGGATATTGTGTAGCGGGGAATGAATGGGCAGACCCCAGAGTTTATATAGAGAAGTGAGGGAACACGGGTTAGTGTAGGACGGAGTCCCGGCGTCTTGAGGCGGCGGTTGGGGAATCAGCTGCAAAGTGCAGCACCTTTTATTTTGTAGAGTTTTGTTAACAGTGTTTATTTTTGTTGTTTTCTTTGTGCCTTCTGTTTTTGCCTATGATTTAGTGCACCTGCGTGTGCGCGACAAGTGATCTGTCACCATCTTTACCATCGTTGGTAACAACGGTGTCGCAGTGCCACCTGGTGGCTGAGAATAAATAGTGCACCCAAGTGGTGTTTAGAAACCCAGTTTTCTGTTCAGTTTTCTACCAACGATGGTAAAGGTGGTGACAGATCACTTGTCGCGCACACGCAGGTGCACTAAATCATAGGCAAAAACAGAAGGCACAAAGAAAACAACAAAAATAAACACTGTTAACAAAACTCTAAATAATAAAAGGTGCTGCACTTTGCAGCTGATTCCCCAACCATCGCTTCCGCGACGTCGGGACTCCGTCCTACACTAACCCGTGTTCTCACTTCTATATAAACTCTGGGGTCTGCCCATTCATTCCCTGCTACACAATATCCTTCCCTTTGTGTTTTCCTTGCGCTGGTTTGGCTGCTCTCTTCCAGCCCCGCCCGTCCGTAACGCCTCCGCCGGCTTACTCCTCTAAAAAGGGCAGACCTGAGGGAACAACACAGTATCCGTTTATAGGCCGGACAATCCCCATGAGCCCGCCCCCCAGCCACTCAGAGAGAGGGAAAGCCCACACACCATCTTCCCCACCTCTCTGTGTCACTGCCATGACTGACAGGCGGATTCCCGGAGACTGCCGCCATCTTCCTGCAGCATCGCGCATACGTCAGACGGCCAGTCCAGGTCTCCCCTGTTACAGGTGTGAATATAAAAATACCAAGACTATCGGGAACATGTTGAAAATGCTGTGATACGGCCAACACGGGATACAGCAAAGCTAATGTGCTTCTTGTAAGCACTGCAGGGGGTTCTGTACAACTTTATTGAGTGTACAATAATAATAATAATAATAATAAAAAAGTCAAAACGTTAAAAAAAGAAAATACCTTCTTAAAGCCAAGGTATGTGCATACTTACAGAGCAACACACTTTTCATTCATGATGTTTGCCTTGAAACCGAGAACAGCGAACACCACCAGCGTGGCCAAGACCGAGGTGAAGAAGTTGATGAAGGACACCAGCACGGCATCGAAGTGGCAGTTGTTATCACGCTTGTTATAGCTGGAGAAAGCGATGACTCCCCCAAATCCAAGGCCAAGAGCAAAGAACACTTGAGTCGCTGCCTCACGCCACACTTTGGGCTCAAGCATAATTTCAAGCTGTTTGGAGAACATATTGAAAGTAAAGGTTTGAATGGCAAATGTTACATATTTCTATTATGTGTGGTAATTAATTCTGGGCTTATGTAGAAGCATGTCTGTTTGTTGATTTAATGAGAACTAAATGCTCTTGAAACATCAACACTTGAATAGATATTTGAATCATCCTGCAGGGGGGAATGAATGTCAATTTTGCAATCGGATAATTACTTTAATGTTAGGATTAAGTTAAAGGTTTATATTCATGTATATTGACACCAATGCATTATAATCTAGTGTATAATCTACTATTTAAATTCTGAATGGTCTAAACAGCCTGAAATAAACAGGAAATTCTAGCTGTTTACCACAAGGTGGTGCTGCAGACAGCATTAGGCCGTAGATCCAGCTACAACCCTTCCCAAAAAGAAAAGCTACAGACAGAATACTGATGAATGGTATTCAGAAGTCTGGTCTGGTTTCATTCATGGTATCCATTTCGTAAGCAAGAAGGTCTTTGTATTTCTCCTCTTTTTATGACGACCAAAGAAAAAAGCAGAAGGATTATTGCCCTAGGCTAGCTGAAAAGCTTGTCTCCTAGACAGCATAGGATCACATACTGTATCCTCTCTGGTTAAATCACCACCCTCCTACAGTGGACATACTCAAACAGCAAAGAGATAAGATGACGCAGGCAATATTTTAAAAAGGAATGAGGGATTTGTTGTCTGCTTTTTTGTATTGTTACTTGTTGTTTGTTTATGACATTTATGGGGCCCCTACATTCTCCAGATTTTTCTGTAAGCCTGAAGTGCTTCTAGAAGCACTGTCCATATGAAATAAATCAGAAATACACTCCCATTTAACTCCATACAACATTAAAACAATTACACAGTATCATTCTTACTATTCCTAAAGGACAAAAGTTATAAGTAAGAAGTTTATGTTTCAAATAACCCTGGAAAAAAGATTTATTTTGCAAAACAGGAAACAAATTGGCCACTTAAGGTTACCGTCTTAAAAAAGAGAAGTAGTATCTTAAAATCACAAACATGTACCAGGAAATCTTTGACAAGTGCATTTTGTATGGTGTGTTAAACCAATGCATAGGTCAGATGCAAATCAGAAGTACCACATCCGGAAATTAGCAATTCAAAATGATGTTGATGAGAAGAAAGATGTGTGGTGATTGCATCAACTCCACTCTTTGAATGTAGTTTAATTCCAGGTATCTTGCCTCTCTGTCATCCACCCATTCCTCACTCATATTTCCGGACAAGTGCTTCTTACAACACTTATACAAACTGCATGTGGTAATGATACACAGCCCAAACTAATTAGATATTTAATTTTTAAATGTATTTAAAATAAAATAAGCAAGTACCTTAGGGGTGAACATGTGACTGATCCCGTCTACAGATCCCTTTAGGAGGAGGGCCCTCACCAGGAAACAGATCAGGACCACGTAAGGGAACAGGGAGCTGAAGTACATCACCTGGTTAAAGAGAAATGAAAGCATGTTAATTATTCAGTATTGTGATTGAAGAGAAAGTCGCTTCAAAATTCATTTTCATAGTTTTTTTTACTGCCCCCTTAGCTTGTTATGCTCCTGTGTTTCTAATTGCAGTAACTGTTTTTTTAAGTCAATGTTTAAGTGTCATGGAACACACTTTAAAGAGATGCATTACATTACCTTTGATGTGCTCTTTGTTGTCCGTTCGCAGCGTTATATTTTTAAGCATATTGCTGACTTTATTTTTATTTTTTTTAATCGCACATCATGGGTCATAAATAATCTAGGTAATACATTTTTCAACATGTAGAAAAAAACATATCTTCTAAGGATCGCAGTGTATCCACAATATGCCACTCATTTCAGTCAGAGCACCATCATTGTTGCATAAGGGAGCATGAAGTGGAGACTGTGATGTTTCTCTCCTGATGAATGTTCCCGAGCAAAAGTTGAAAAAAATACCAAGATTCCCAAGTTTATTTACCTATAATGTGTGAATATAAAAATAATCGGGAATATTAAAAAAAAAAAAAAAGTTTAAAAAAAAGACTGTGATATGGAAAACACAATACAGCAAAGGTAAAGTGGGGTTCTGTAACACTTTATGGTGCTTTCACCTGAGTTCAAGAGTTGTTCTTTAGCTCTAGGCTAGAAAAGCCCAAGAATCTTTATATAAGTAAGAGCATGCACCATATAGTGATCTGCCATTTCAAAACAAGTTTTCTTTAGTTCTTCTTGCAATGCACTGCTGTGCAATAGATGGTGCTGGTGTCTATCGTGCATATGTCTATGAAGAGGTCAAGGTTATACTGATCAATCATTCAACAGTGCAGACTCTTTAGTTTATTTCTCTGTAAATTATATATATATATATATATATATATATATATATATATATATATATATATACTTTGGCAAGGGAAAGTGTGTTTGAAAACAAACAGTGGAGGTAAACATATATATTGATTTTTTATGATTTCATAGTGTTTAAATCATTTGAAAAGACCCCAGAAAATATACTGTTAAAAACCTAGCAAATCAGAACAAAAATCAAACCACTCCATTCTGCAACCATGTTGCTTCCTGCTTGTTGAATACAATGGTTATTCCTCCAGGCCCAGAATATTTGAGTGTGTAGTAAAGGATGACCTCTTTTAGGAACTCTGCTTAATGAAGCAACATCAAGGTGTGCTTGAATCGTGAAAACAAGTTTATTCACACACACAAAGTAGGCATGCCACTGATTTAATAGTCAAGCTATGTTCTTTAATTACCGATCACATTTGGATATAAGCCTTCCCACACAGCATGACTGTTACTTTACGATGCAGACATGCTCTTGCGAATTCGTTCTTAATATTCATTCCATTGCTCAAATACATGTGCTATCATACACAGCATGATGCACCTCACCCACTTGAGGGACAGAAATTACAATCGCAGGCTCTTTAAAATAGTATGCATGCCTTTTAAAGGGAAATCAAGATTAGGGGTTTACCAAGTAGTTCAAAAAAACATAATAAAAGGAACAGGATAAAATCTTAAATAATATCCAAAGGCACAGGCTTGCTCAGTAGGCAAGGATGCTTTTAAAATAGTAAAGGACATTGAACAGACATAGTTAGGTCATTGCCTGTCACAGCTATAACATATTCATTCAATGTAAAAATTTCAAAGAACATTCTTAATTTACATGGAGTAGAAGTTGTTAAATAATAGGACATCAGTACTGCTAGTTTGGAACTGACAGAGTTCACACAGAACCCCTGTAATCAAGATTTCAAATGGGGTTATGATTTATTCAGATGTTATCAAATCAAATGTCAGCACCCCTCTAATACTCCATAGAGTATTTGCTCAAATTGACATTAGAATATTTTTTTCTGAAAAGAAAAAAACACTGAATACAATTCTAAAGCAATCACCAAAAATAAAATAAAGACTGCTTACAAGCTTTTTATTTTTATTTTATTTGGTATTTAGTTTACTGGGTTTCCCTTCCTGAAAGAATTGAATTAATAAATTGTAGAAAATAGTTTTAACAATCTAGCCTTATATATTTTGTGTTTCTTACAAAGCAGTGTAACTTAAATGGCTATATGGTGAAAATGGTGTTTTCATTCTAATGTTCATCTTGCAGAGTATTCATATCCTGGAGGTATTTGAATAGTCATGAGACTGCCACACCACTATATTTGTTTATAGGATGCAGGATACAAGAATATAGGCTATCAAGAATATACACTAGTGTATACATTTCAGAAGCATTTCCATGCAACACTGAAGTCTAGGGTGTAAACACTAAAAGTAATGATCAACAGAAACATTTAGTTAGGATATTCTAAAATATCCTGTATTGGGATTTTGTGATATTTGATTAGGGTGTAAAAATTAAAAGTAATGATCAACAGAAACATTTAGTTAGGATATTCTAAAATATCCTGTATTGGGATTTTGTGATATTTGATTACGATATGATTTATATACAACCATACCATTGCTACGTAATACTGAAGGAGAGTAAACACATGATTTAACTACATTGTGGGTGTAACAGAACAAAACTTCATTTAACATCATAATAGTATTAGCACCCCTTCCCTTTCATCCTGTTGCTGATTAATATGTATTGCTGAAAATATATATCCAAAGTCAGCTGGGGTATTGTAATTTTGCATTTTGTTTTCTGAAGCCACCTCCATTTTGTCATGTGAATGTTACTGCAGAATGATCCATAAACTGGAAAGACTGTAAATGACAGCACACACTGTAATGGGGATGTTTTCTCCTGCACATGCTCTGTGTTATTCTCCTCAGCTTCTGAAAGACTGATTTGCACTTTCTTTCTCTGCTCATGTTAATTAGTTTCTGCTGTTGCTGTGGGAATTCTCTGTTGCAAGGCTCTTCGGGGAACACATTGTTAAAACATCTGTTTGTTATTTTCAAACAAAGATTCACTATCAGCTCTTACTCTGCCAGCTACAATATTTGGTAGCTATTTAAAATCATCTACATGGAATGTTAGTGTTCAATTAACGGTAACGGGGTTTCCATAAAACTAAATGCATGTACGTTATGCAATGGTTTTATTAAGAGGGTTTAGCAGTGTAAAAACCCAAAAACCTATATTTAAAGATTTCATTTTATAATTTTGTTGTTAGCCGAAATAGCAGTTGGGGTGACTTAACAAGTGCAACAGAAGTTTTATTATGTCTGCTTTTTCCTAAAAAGGCTACATAGTATGCATATTCAGCTTTATTGAGGAATGCATGTGCCTGGTTTACTACTACCACAATATAAGGAATAAACAGCATGGGCAACCTTTGAAAAGAGTTTATGATGGATTTTGACCACATCTAGTGCTTTTTGTATGTACTGCATATGAACTAATCTTGTGTCTTCATACATGTTGAACAGGACATGTGTGTTTTATTATACCCCAAGCAACAGTTCTCTGACTTGCATGAGAAGCAATGTTTGTTCCTGTGTACTTTTTTGCAGCCTTGAACCCAACATATTTCACCTTGGGGCAGTCAGGTGAATAGCATGCAGCTGGAAGGTTAAAATTGTTAAAGGAAAATATTATAGTCATAAGATTACATTCAGCTGACATTGCACTCTCAAAGAAATGACATTACGCGTGCATTAAAGCACTAATTCAATTCATTTTCGTAACCCAGTCCTCTTTATACACAGCAGAGAAGCAAGTGCCAGTGGGAAGAATTCGGAATATTTCATGTTTGGAATTCCAGCCTCAAGGTAAAATATATGGATGAACTCATTAAACATTGTCAATTATCGATGTGCAAAAACCATTTAAAAATAGTATTATGCACACACACACATACTGTACAGTACCATGGGATCCTAAAGAGAAAATTCATTAATTAATTGGTCATTTATCCTAAGTGACTTACAGAGACTAGAGGTTGAACTATGCATCACAACTGCTGATGCAGAGTCACTTACAATAGGACCTTGGTTTTACGTCTCGGCTAGGTTGACTTTTCTTTTTAAATTATAGTGTTTAGGTTACAATATCCCAAAATTACAAAAACCATCCTGAATGACAACAGCCTCAATTAGTACCCCCTGTTAATTATAGGTTGCATTATTTAACTGCCTATTAAAAACAGATGGCCAGCATTTAATTCAGCTTCTTACCAGGTGGGCAAAGAGTGGTGCTAGTGCAAAAACACAGTGAGCTTCCTAATCCCTCTGGTGAAATACTGGGAAAGAGGCATCCTTTGGGCAGGATTACAGCTCTTGACTGCAAAGTTTGAAGCTGTGAGTTCAGTGGCAGTCTGGTATTAAATAGATGCAGTCCTGAGTCATTTGTAAATGGGATCTAGGTATAACTGTAAGCGGGATTGGACATAATAGTTTGAGTATTCAGGCCATCAGGAATATTCAGTGAAACCAAAAAAAAAAAAAAATCTGTATTGGATAAATCTGGGTTTCATAACCTCTAGAAATAACCAGTGGCTCCAATAAAGGTACCTTGGAATTATCCACCCAGGCAGCAGCCATACTGACACATTAACACATGCCTACCAGTTATGTGAGTTAATTAAAGTATTTCTAGTGAAACTACTACTATGCCCTTTCCTGTTCTGGCTCAAGTGTAAAAATGACATGATGAAGAATCACCATAAGCACTTCAAATAGAAAGCAGCTTGTATATTCAAGTTAGAAGTCGGTGCTAGCAGGTGTGTGCAAATCTGTTTTATTACTGTATTTCACGAAATGCAAGTGTTAGTTCAGTTCAGGGTATGTGCGTAAATTAGGTGACATCAAACTAAACTCCCTCCCTTCAGACCTAGTTTTCTTTTTCACCTATAAATATAGCATTACACATCCCCACATGTTGCTCCAACTGTTTAAATAACATACCTGTAATTTTTATTTGTATTGCTAACAAACAAAATGTATAGGCACGTTATTTAAACAGTTGTAGCAACACGTGGGGATGTATAACGCTGTATTTTTCAGAACCCCAATACTTACTCTTTAAGGCTGTATGATAGGTTGAAAACTGCAATGTTAGGTTGATACAGCTACAGTGCAAGATGCTGATAAGGTATGCTTTTTCTTTTTTTTGATGTCTCTAAAAGTTCAGAAACAGAATAGTGTGAAACTGTAAAAGTAGTACAAAGTATACTAACTTTTCCAGAAGACTGGATGCCTTTGATCATAGCGAGACACACCATGACCCAGGCAGACAGCAAGCAGACCGCCATCCTCCAGTTGAGACCTCCACTTTCTGTGATTGAGCTGGAGATATCTAGGGCCTCGCGGTACCAGTAAAAGGTGGTGGCAGAGCTTTTCTCACACTCCGGCTCCACAACTGTAAAAGAGCAAATACATAAATAAACCAACACAAAATGTTGCAGTGCAGGACACCAGTTATGCATAATTTCAATATATATATATAAAAGCAATTGATTCCATTATAATTTCCTTATCACTGGCAACATAACAATAGATGTGTTCTTAAGATGTAGCTTTCAGAATTAGTATTCAGTTTGCAGAACTCATACAAAAGTAGGTCACCATTACCAAGATCCTCAAGAACAAGGAATGTTTATACAAGTTTCATCACAAATGGATGGATGACTGGTTCTTAGATTACAGCTAGGGATTTTTATTTTCTGTGTTTATTGTTGAGGAGTGGACAAAATCCTGTAATACATGTGATCTTCATGTGAGGTTCATTAAAAAATCATTAAAACAAAGAACCATAGATATTACTGAAGTGCAAGTGTAACATACACAATATTTTTCAAAATCACCTGTCTCATGCAGGGCGCAAAATAACCCACGGCACCGGTGGCAATTGCCTCACTGTCTGTGAGAACCATGCTAACTGAAAAACGTTTAAAAACAAAGAAGGAAGAAGAGCTGTAAAGCGGCAGCGAAGTGTTGGGATTTTACCTAATGTTCAGGTAAGCAATGGGTGCACAACAATTCTTCCCTGACAAAAATAATAATAATAATATTGTAGCAATCTCGGTCAATGCAGGCAGGCGCATCACACAGGGCGAGGCAATCCACACACAGGCAGAGGGCGGGCGCGAACCCGGGACCTCTCGCACTAAAGCATAGCACTGATACCGCTGTACTGTGTGTCACCTACCAGCCCGGCTGCTGCCTTCCCCTGTGCATGCTACAAAATTTATGTGAATTTACAGTTGTCAAGTACTGCAGAAAGGATTTGATTAGACAGAGTTAAATTGAATTGTGAGAGAATGGGCTTAAAATTGCAATACTTCAAATGCAACGGTGCAATACATTTCTGACTCCTTTCATGTCTTCAGTGTATATAAATTGCTAATTTATACAGAAATTTCAATGACTGTTGCTGTTTTGTAACTTGGTGTTATTCTCCCCCAAAACACCCACGCTAAAAATGAACACACAATAGGCAGATAATTATTAGTTTTGCTCAAATTCTTACACCACAAAAAAAGTAAGTAGCCATGACATGGTTCAAGTAGCAGCTCACTGTATTATGGAACGAGTAGGAGAGATAACAAAATAGTGAACGAAACACAATCTTGAGAAGTGCATCGATTTCTCTTTTCATTTATTTTTGTGTAATACATTCTCACTACCTTACATCTTTCTACTTTTTAATTAGTATAACGTGTGCTTTCACGAAAGGGGTTAGAATATGTATGCTTAAAAACAGCATACCTTTTTTTCCTTAATCGGGTGTCCAGCCATGCACCATAACAAAACTAAATCCTTTGCAACTGTAAATTTCCAGAACTGGGAAACTATATAAAGTCTCTCAAATGTAAACATCTAATATTATGTACATCCAGCTGTTCATCATTGTGATGCAGAGCACTCTCCATTGCCTGACGAAGTTTCTATTTTGAGTTGTTTTTTTTCAAAGCCGCGTTGTTTGTTCAGGTTTTGTAATGGCGGTTAGCAAACTACAGGTGCGCCGACACTGCAGACCGAATAACTCATTTGAAAAGTGACCTGTATTTTATTTATGTAACAATTAGTATGTGAATAACTCAGAAAACATTGATTTGTGTTTGTCTGAATTTATTTCACCAACATACTAGGCTCTCTGTATTTATTTTTTCTTGTTTTATGAATGAGTATGAAATCGCCTTGGTGCCCTTGGGTTGGATTTATATTTTGCCTTTTTGCCCCTTCGAACTGCCTTGGTGCCCCTGAATCTTCACTCCCAACGAAGGCAACATTGCCTTGCCCTTCATGACCTTAACTTCATGCCCTGCTCATGAATTTTGTTTTTGCATATATGGTTAACATTTCATTAACAACATTTTTTATCTCACTGTATCCCTGCATACAATCTTCATTAAACCACACGGCCATATTTTCTAAGCATCTCCGTTCTGTAATAAACTCCTATTTTTTGAAAGGAGAAAGAAATCATGTTAATGTAAAAACATGAAACACTAAATACATTGAGACTGCTTAAGAGGACTCAAAATATATTGCTTAGCTGTTTGGTTCTAGTTTTGTAAAATTACCAGGTGTTTTACCTCTTTCAAAAAATAGTTCATTAAAGAATGCTTTGAAAATATGGGCAACAGTCCTTTGTCTTTAACAGCGAGTGGCGTGCCTGATCATGTTGCCTTGTACAAATGTTCTTAAACAGGAGTGATGAAGGGTTTCTTACATGCAGTGGTTTTGTTTTTAACCAGTGGACACTGATCCCAGGGCAGGGGCTGCTGGAATGACTGAGAGAAGTAGAAGAGGCTCCATCCAATAATGACATTGTAGTAGAGGGCAACAAAGAAGCAAACCTACAAAAAAGGACAAGAAAGAAATACAAAAAAAAGAGTCATACGCGTGGTTTACATGCACAAATATAAATAGTCTCACCTTTCTGGCACGCTATTTTGGTAGTACCTTTCTGGCAACTTTGTAGTTTTCTTTTAGGGAGGAAAAAATCTCAAAATGAAAATATCCCTATTAATAATAAAATACAGCAGGGTATATTTAAATGTGTCTGTCAGTGTTTCAATGTGGCCTTGAACAACTACTCATACCGTGCAGCTTTCTTAAACTGTGTCTACAAAAGTTTTTAGGTTGTGTTGAAGAATCGCAAGTGCAACCTGCCTTAAATAAAATAAAATACCAACGTTCCATAAGAGAGCACTTTGCACTAGCCATGCATTATTTACATAATAATAATAATAATAATAATAATAATAATAATAATAATAATAATAATAATAAATACCTAAACCCGAATTCCACAGGGACAGTGCAAGACTTTTGTCAGTAGAATGTTGTTATATGGAACAGCATTCAGACTTGTTACCATGCAAAAAAAAATGTATTTTTTAGTAAATGTGAGCTGCTTTTTAGCATGCAAAGGCGATTTATCCACCCTTTCTAATCGGAGAGAATCTGGATTTTCTAAACAGCAAGTAAACCACGCCATACATTCATGTGTCTTTAATGGCATGGCAAGCTTCCCAAAAGCAAGCTAATGAAAGGGTTACACCCTGTATGCGGGTCTAAATCTGCATTACCTGGGTGAAGCACAGTGACTGGTTTTACTTAACTCAAGACCTGTATTAACCTGTATTACTTAAAAAATACAGTTGGGGATAGACTCTTGAAGGGAATAGCCAGTACCTTTGGGTAGTGCTGCAAAACCTTTACTTAACATAAGATACAAAGTTTTGAAATTCCCCCTTCGGGTAAGGTCAACTATTTTGATTGATACTTATATCTATTAAACTGATCGCACCCATTCTATGCAGTTAATCTTTCTTGAACTATGTATGCATTTGTGACAAGTTGGCGTGTGTGACGTCAGACCAGAGCCAGGAAATAAACAACAGAGAGATGGAGTTTGGTGGAGCTGAGCGAATGGTTTCGCTCAGCATTTAATAAATCAACAGAACACAAAAACAGGACACGGCACTTGCGGCCAAAATAAACAGGTAAACAAAAAACGAACAGACAAACAAACACGGTGAGTGAAATAAACAAACAAGTATCGTGCCTCTTGCACGCAATAGCAATTGTTATTTTATCTCTCTCCCGTCCTCCCGTTCTCCACTCACCGAACACCCCACCCCGAGTGAGTGAAAACATGCAGCTTTTATGCAGCTGTACCGAGACTCGATTGCTAGTCAATCATTCAATTGGAATCTCGGTACAACTGCACGTGAATTAATTAAGTGTACTCCCGTGACCACACATTACATTTTAACCAGCACGTGAAGTGATTTGTGCCATCCTCATGCCTAAATACAAATCTACATTTTTAAATACACGTGAAACACAGACCCGTTTATATCCCGTGTACCAATGACTATACACCAACATTAAAACACAACACATAACACAAAATACACACAGGGGCGGGCACTTTGCCACAGCATTCTATTAGGAAAACTGCAGGACATGATTATACCAGTGTTGTAAAGGCTCTGACAAAGACATCCGAGTCACGCCTTAAGGATTTACCTAATAAATATAAGCTTTAGTCTTTTTCCCAGAACAGCTATAGATGAGTAATCATGCTGGAGGGACAGTAGTGCTTCCCTTCACATTAGTGGCTATAGCACTCACCACACAGCTTGCAAAGCCAATCCCTCCCAGCCGTGGGCTGATGTAATTCCAGACTCCAATGCTGCCTCTCCGAATTCTTTGCCCCACTGCCAGCTCCAGGAAAAACAGTGGAATTCCTATCACCACCAATAGGATCAAATAAGGAACCAGATATGCACCTGTTTAAAAGAAAAAAAGTGCAAGGTTTTGGCCCCTTTGAACAGGAATGTGAATATTGAACCGTATTGATCCAACTTGTTCTCACAGTAATTCACTTTTAAATGCAGGCCAAGTGTGTGTGTGTGTTTCAATGTATTGTATTAATTGTAGAACTAATTAATCTAATTAATATGCTGATTTAGTTCTTCTCAATTTGCCTTAAAATAACAAACCCAAACAACCAAACACTAGAATAAATGAATAGACACACTTCCTTTCTCTATGAATTCAGTATTTCCTCGAGACTTATTTGTTAATTGATATTGCCTCACAATTGAGAAACCTAATACATGTAATGTCAAACCTTTCGACTACAAGTCTTACCTCACAATTAGCAAAAGTATGTTTTCATTACTTGTCTTGTTGAACCCTTAGATACTTTGTAGCCTGATATAGCAAAATGAGTTCTAGGGGTCTGTGAACAGGAAACATGCATCTCATCTTGTCGACTTTTTCTAACCTGTGTACAGTAGTCAGAAACACATATAGTAGTCTCCGGCTAACAGAACACCCCTTGGGAAGCAAGCAAAGTGTTCTCTTAGGCTAAGTGTTCTCTAAGACAGAGTTGACCACCATAAACAATATGAATCAATCAATCAATCAATCAATAAATAAATAAATAAACAAATATTTATTACCTGTCATGACACACGTGCATCAACATATGAAATTAACTGAATAAGTAAGAGAAAAGCAATAGGTACGTGTATTTTAATAAACTACAGTCGTCTCCACATATAGGAACACCTCCTAAGAAAACACTTCGCCTAAGGGAACACCCTTGTGGTGGAGCATTTACAATGGGAAAATCATTCACCACAAGGGTGTTTTCTAAGCGAAGTGTTCTCTAAGGCAAAGTGTTCTCTTAGGAGGTGTTCCTGTACGAGACTACTGTACTTACTTTTTTTAATGATGGTCTAGCATCTACTAAGGGGTGCAACAATGACTCGATGCATCGATTATTGATCATCTGTTCTTAAATTTCCTGAGCTTCGATTACACATTGATGAATCAATGCATCAAATTAGGACCCACTTTGAAGTCTCCTGTTGCCGGTTTGCATTAAAACCTTGAGTTTGTGAGAGTGTGCGTCTTTTAGTGCTAATACGGTAGATTAACGCGTTGCTAGGATACACACTTTAGGCCTTTACATTCGCGTTGGACAAGCCAAATCAGAAGTAGGCATATTCGCGTTTTTCTTGATTTAAAAATTAAGGCAACACGTTGTTGTTTTTTTATCTATTAACTCTACCCATTTAGCTATTGTGTTTTGATTATATGGCAATATTATATAAAAATAAGCTGAATTTAGTACTATAGTTCACTTTATCAGGATTTGTGAGATTAATTAAAATGTTTTGCTTTGCTTTTGGACATAAAATGTTAACACTAGAACCGCCGCAGTTATACTCAGAAAACCACTGCAGGCAGTCATTATGATGGTTACATTTTAAACATCAGTATTAAAATAAAAGATAAACTATAGGATACAACTCAAAAGTTTTATTCACGCACATCTGCACAGCTGAAACACTGTATTTAAATGAACAATTAAACATAAAAGGGTTTATTTTCCAACTTACCATGATAAAGCACTACTTTAAAAAATGAAAAACTATAATAAAATAAACATTTCAAAATAAACTAGTGTGTAAACAGGTATATGTACATACAAAACTGTAAAAACACATGTATTTTTTATTATTTAAAACGAAAGTAACATGTTTTCTCTGTGTGTGTTACTCTGTGTAGCACTGAATCCAGGTTGAGCTGCAGCAGCCTGCTGCTTTGCAGTTTTCTGATTGAAATACTTCTGCTGAAGCGCTGTTCAAGATGGCATCTCCTGATATTTTCCCTGGTGCATTCCTTGGACAATTTGTACTACAAAACGAAAGAATTGGTGGCTGCCAGGTCCGTGGCAGTAGAGATAACAACAGGCTTATATATCTTAAAAAGCATTGAATATTGTAAGATTATATTCAAAATAAAAACATGAATTGTAAAAGGCAGTCAAAGTGACGGCTTGGCAGTTCTAGGTAGAGGGGATTATTATAACATTTTCATTTTTCCGATCCTGCCTTTCAAATGCCATCAGGGTATTTAATACATGTATTTAGGAAAAGTCAAGAACAGACAACCGCGCACACGCAGAGTAATTTAAATTTTAGAAATGAAAACCGTCAAAATGACTGCCGTGGCGGGAACTTTGACTGCCCTTTACAATACATGTTTTTATTTTGAATATAACCTACAATATTCTTTTTTTTTAATATAATTTAATATATTTTTAATATACTGTTATCTCTACTGGACCTGCCAGCCACCAATTCCTTTGTTTTGTACAAGGAATACACTGGGGAAAATATGAGTAGGAGAGATTGAACCTAGCCACAGCGCTTTGGCAGAAACATTTCGATCAGAAAACTGCAGGCTGCAGCAGCTCAACCTGTAATCAGTGCTACAGAGTGACACACACAGAGAAAAGATGTTACTTTAGTTTTAAATACAAAATACATTTGTTTTTTACAGTTTTGTATGTACACACTAGTTTTCTTTTGAAATGTTTATTTTATTACAGTTTTTCATTTTTTGAAATAGTGCTTTATAGTGGTAAGTTAGAAAATAAACCCTTTTATGTTTATGTTCATTTAAATACGGTGTTTCTGCTGTGCAGATGTTTGATATGACATGCTTGAATAAAACTTTGGAGTTGTACCGATAGTTTGTCTTTCATTTTAATATTCATGTTGTTTAAAATGTAACCATCATAATGACTGCCTGCGGTGGTTTTAGGTATGTGTATAACCGTGGCGGTTAAACGGACATGTGATGTGGACGCATGCATATTCTTTCCAGTTGTTAAAGACTCAGGTCCTTTGTATTTCTTTTTTAATAAGTGTTCTAATTTGAATATTAGTTGGGCATTTTGGTTTAACTATTATGGACAACAGTGTTTTTAGTTATTGGATCTTCTGTTAAAAAACAAACGTTTGTTCTTTTATTTTGAAAAATAAAACGTCATGCATCGATTACCATTGATAAATTCCTATAAGATAACTGAATACGAAATGAGGCTGCCGATTGCACCACTAGCACCTACACGTTTTACATACTGAATTCTGATAGTGTGACGTTATCCATATATATACAGGGACTTATTCTACATCTCAAACATATCAATCCAGTTTTCAATCCAATTCATGTTTTCCTTTTTATGAAACAAATCTTGCCCAATGAATTAGGTTTAAGAGACTTTACTTCAACTCTATACATGGTTGCAGCAGCCTGGTGCTGAGTTCAGTAGCCTGCAGCAATAATATAGAGACCATTGGCACAAATTCACAGTTATGCAAATTTAATACATCTTGGGGTACAAACGTGACTTTTTGTTCTTGGTTGGTACTCCTGACAGATGCCACTTAAGACCAGTGTAACATGAATTTCATGTTATGTTACTGCTAAGGGACTGAAAAGTCTAAACTTAAAGTAATCAGCTACCACCAAACATGAAACTGTACTAAGCTTTTCTCTCAGATATTTTAGCTTTCATTTGAAGATCAAAACACAGATGAATGTGACATACTAAACCACTCGAAAGGTTTACAATATGGCAAAAATGATAGCTGCTGGAGAGGGATGGAGGAGATATCGTATATTCAACTACCTTGGCGTCTTCAAGAAAGTCAATGCTCAATTAACTTGGAAAATAAAAAAAATACATACAGTACTTCTGTATTATAACGGTTCTAAACATCATAAATAGGTTGGCCACTGTTCAAAAACCATAAAAATGAAATTTGAATTCCACTTTACCTCCAATTAGAACATAACATAATTAAATATGTAACTGATGTCATTTAAAACTCAGTGGAAAAACTGACAGGGGAAGGCATTTAAAATTGGGTCTGTTGTGAATGTCTGTTGTTGCTTACAGTCTTGAGTTGCAGGATTTTTCCATGACAACAAGTGCTGTGAAAATCAACCTTCAAGTGGTGTTAGTTTTGGTGGTAGAGGGACAGTCCTGATCATATTTTATAAGAAGCTTTCCCTGCCTCGTTTCTGTTCTTGGGCTTCATTGGTTTACTGAATACAATTTCTGTGTTCCTAGGTCAGGGATGCTGAAAGGAAAGCAGCACAAACTGATTGTTCATATCATTTGAAAGGTTTCAATTCTGATAGAATTGGAACACCTTCTACAAGTAAACAGATGTCAAGGTTATTTTTACACTCAGGTTCTTTGATTTGGTGGATAGTTAAAATATAAAAAAGGTAGAGAAATCTGGTTTTAAGTGAGGCCAGTAAAATCTTTAGGTCATCCAGCACAAGCCATT
Organism: Acipenser oxyrinchus oxyrinchus; assembly: GCA_030684275.1. Taxonomy (NCBI): domain Eukaryota; kingdom Metazoa; phylum Chordata; class Actinopteri; order Acipenseriformes; family Acipenseridae; genus Acipenser; species Acipenser oxyrinchus. The sequence continues at coordinate 28,160,479 of CM060256.1, read as the reverse complement.
TCAGTATTTCCAAAAGTGTACACAATTTGTATCTGTGTATGCAATACAGTATCGTATCAGTACATGGTTGTAAAAGTATTCATGATCTCATGTTGGTTACTATTGAGCCCCAAACACAACCACACAGGCCCTGCTTATCCTATCTGCAAGGTCACTGAACACAGGGATTATTTTCTGTTGTTGCATACTTTTAATAAATCAATAAGAAGATTACATCAGGCTACTAATGTGAACCTTAACACTGAATACTGCTGTTAGGCAACAAATGTAGTACTCATTTGTACAGACACCGTACTGTCTATACCTGAGCGGTCTGGAGACAATAAAATATAAAATTGAAATATTGAGATTCCAATTATTAAAATTCAGTTATTGAAGATACATATTTCTTAAGGCTGGTGGTTCCTGTTGGTTTAGAAATAACACATGACACACTAATGTAAACACTTAAACTATATTGAACTAATGTATAGGTGTACATCATAGCTGCAGATAATATAACACGCTGACATGTTCTCTCTGTTGAGTAAACTGCTGGCAGCATGAATTGTACCCAGTTTCTAAAATATGACCACTTGTAAATCATTTTGCCATGCACTAAAACTGTTGCCTTTAACTGCAGAGAGTCCCCGTTAAGAATATGAAACAAAAGTGTTTCTATCAGCTATAGTAAGTCATTCTTTTCGGCATTCTGCAAACACCTCACACCTGGTTTGGATGACAGAATAAGGAATAGCTGTGGATTCCTTCACAGTTGTCACTGCTTGTTTAAGCCTGCCCCAGGTAATTGGGTGGGTCAACCACTACAAGAGACCTGTGATTTTTAACTATCTTCCTTATTACTGAGAATAGTATAACCACACACTAGCGATTTTAAGAACATACTTAGTCTAACATTTTATGTCACATATAATACAGATCGTAGAATACTATATGACATATCTCTCAGCCATCCACTTTCATTGGGGTGTACTGTAGTTATCCAGTAATAACACAACATAGGATGGTTTTGATTAACAAAAACTACAACAACAGCCTTTAACATCAAATGTACTGGGAGACAATAATAATATAAAAACTTTGACTTTGTCTCAGATTTGATTAATTGGGAATACTATTATTTGTTATATATTTGACAATTTAATCCCAGAAAATGTGCAATGTAAACATGTGCAGTACTCAGATCTGTTTTTTTTTTCCCCCTATCTATTGAGTTCCATAGCATCAACATAATATTTCAGAACATTCAGTATTTTTTAAATATTTTTAAAACAATAAGTATTTTTTTTTGCATGGATTCCAAGCCCAATGGGCTCAGAAGAATTACAGAAAGCACCTGCTTATTTTCACCCAGCAATTTGTTCTGTGTTGATTGACAGTGCTTGGGTGTGGAATCCAGTTTTGACACCCAATCAAACAAAAATTGTAACTGAGTCAAGCATGTAAGATACATAAATACAAACTGAAAGCAATTTAGTTGCACTCTTGCAAATTCATTGTGTGGTTCTTGTATCATCCAAGCATAGCCTTTGAAACAAAAATCTATGATCACTTCAGCATGTGGCCAATTGGAAGATTAAGGTTGCCAACCCAGTGCCCTTAGTAACGTCCGCTCAATAAAATGTTTTATTTCCATTATAATGAAACAGTCCTACCTTAAAATTATCATCGATGCCAATACCAGACTTTCCTTGCAAGTTAACTTACTTAATTGAAAAGAGAGAAGTCTTCTTAGACATGAATGGTATTTATTGCACTTACCTCCACCATTTTTCTGACAGAGGTACGGAAATCTCCACACATTGCCCAAGCCTACAGAGAAGCCTACTTGAGCTAAAATATACTGCAGTTTGCTGTTCCAGGCAGGTCTTTCCTCCTCAGTGTCAGAACATTCTTCGATGTCTCTGTCTTTGTCCTCCTGGACATCATCTACCATTAATGAACTTTTCTTGAAAGAATCGTCACCAGAGTCCTCGTTGGAAAGCAGGTCTTTGACAGATTCAGTGACATCATCGTCAAGCTCTCTCTTGACGACCTTGCTGTTTTTGGGCATTTGATTAGCAAATGGCTACAAGTGATCAAATCAAGTCTGTTGGTGGGGGGGGGAGGGGGAGTTTGTTTTTTTTATCAGACCCAGTCACTTTGTAAGAATGATATGTGGAATTGAGTTACCAGTGTTGTGTAGTTCAAATGATTAGAATGAATAGCTTTGATAGAATTTGAAAAGATCTTGGAGTCTGGGTCTTAATTCTTCATTATTACAAATATCTGTAAGAAACAAAAGAACAACAATGAAAATACTAGAATTTCTATGTGAACTTCAACTACAGAATAGACTGAGCCCTAATTGCACTTAATTCTTGTTTTGTGTTTCTTTTTTCTTAATTTGGAGTAATCATGTACTCGCACTGACCTGTGTATTAAACATACAGGTGACCTCTATTCCCACTGTTTGACCAATCACCTCTTTCCTCTCGACAAACCTACGCAGCCGATGTTACAAAGGTACTGATTAATGGAGTTCTTTGTGATTGGGGTTGCAACCCCAGCTGATTTTAATCTGTAGCCCGACTCTAGGTGGAAGTACACTTACAAGTTGAGCTACTTGGTACCACTGTGTTTTTTATGTTTATGATGATTGATGATCAATTATACAATCAACTGAGTTAATGAGTTTATTTATATTAGTTAATTGTTATCACTGTACTAAAGTAATCTGCTGAAATATTTAGAAGCAAGTTGGCCACTAGAATGGAAATGTAAATCACACTTTACAATGACTCATCACCTTTGATGTAGAGAAACTAGGGTGTAGGACAATCCCCAATTTAACTTCTTGTAAAACATTCTTTAATAGCTTTTATATTGTTTGGAAGAGAAGTGTTAAAGTGGCTTATTTTCTTATAACTTGGTGATTCTATTAGTCTGTAATAAAAGTTCCCCATAGTAAAAGCAAAGCTAAGTGTAATAAAGCATAGTGAAAGCATGGTAAAGCATTGGTAAGCACTGTAAAGAAAAGTGAGGTATGGTAAAGCATATTAATTAACATGGCAAACCAGGGTAAACTATGGTAGATGCATAATACTGTATAACCATTGGAAAAGCAAAAAAATACCGTAGTAAACTTTTTAGGGGCTGCACCAGTACCAAATTATTATTATTATTATTATTATTATTATTATTATTATTATTATTATTATTATTAAATTATTTAGTAGATGCTTTTATCCAAAGTGACTTAAAGAAAATTAAACAAACTATAAAAGTATTTAAATTACAGGCAAAAAAAAAAAAACACATATATACAATATATACAACATAATTATAAAGTAAATACAAAAGATATATAAAGGGCTCCGAGTGGCGTGTCCAGTAAAGGCGTGCCACGTGGAGTGTACGATGCGCTCTACAGTCTGGACATCGCGAGTTCGAGTTCAGGCTATTCCTTTGCCGACCGAGGACGGGAGCTCCCAGGGCGGCGACACTGGCCGAGGGTCGCCAGGGTGTCCTCGGCTCACCGCGCACCAGCGACCCCTGTAGTCTGGTCGGGCGCCTGCGGGCTTGCCTGTAAGCTGCCCAAGAGCTGCGTTGTCCTCCGACGCTGTAGCTCTTGGGTGGCTGCATGGTGAGTCCGCAGTGTGAAAAAAAGCGGTCGGCTGACGGCACACGCTGCAGAGGACAGCGTGTGTTCGTCTTCGCCCTCCCGAGTCAGTGCAGGGGTGGTAGCGGTGAATATTTGGCCATTTCCAAAATTGGGGAGAAAATAATAAAAAAAAAATTGGCAATGACTAAATTTATAAAAAAATAAATAAAATTAAAAAAATAAATAAATAAGAGGCACAGGCAGGATATTAGTTTTTGTGCATCACCGTACCAATAATATCCAGCGCAGCTGATGACAGATTGATTTCTCTTTGTATTTGAACTCCAATAGAACAGACTGTAAATTATAGTTAAGCTAAAAGGGAAACTATGATAGACGTTAATACTGTATTACCAATATAACTGTGGAACACTAGCATTCATGGTGAACATCTGAACTAATAGGTGGACTCCTGCTAATTTAAACAATATTATTTGGGACTTGAATCAAAGGCATTCAGGTCGCAGGATTTATGCACAACCTATGTAGCAGGGAGCCAGATGCTTGTATCGTGGGTGTGGACTACGTTTAACCGAGGACCGTAATTCAATGAAGCAAGGATGTTGAATTGTGAAAAAAAAAAAAACTGTTCGGTAAGAACATAGCTCCCTACACACACACACAATTTTAATTGCAATAACTGGGAAAAGGATCATTATTTTTCATTATCTGTAATATGATTGTATTTAGTAAAAACTTGCAAACTGGTAGGTGCAAGAAATGAAGTTGTGTGAAAGGTTAATTTGACTGGATCCTGTTCTATGGTCTCGGCCGAGACATCGAGTTCCGAGATGCTGAGTCCTGACAGGTCGAGTCCGAGACCTTTAAAATCTGGTTTAGAGACCGGTCTCGAGTCCTACAGCACTGTTAATTACGAGACCTGACTGTGCCCTACTCAGGGTTCCAACCTAACCAGCAGTGCTTTGTGTTTGGAATTGAACTTAGTACCACACCGACAGAATCAGTGCACTGGCACATTAGCATGCCAATTTCATGCTTGGGTTGAGAATACTTGGGGGCAGACATTCAAAGGCTGGATTTTCTCAGATCAGTCACCAATTACTGCTAAAGTATAAGAATTTGTCTTTAAAATGAATGAAACTAATTGATCTGCTGTTCCTATTTCTATAATTGACGCCATACAAACCATGAGGGTTTACAGGCAATGCATGGGCATCTTATGTGATTTATTTTACCTCCACGCAGATCAATAATGATGTGCTTAATGACGGGCCAATGTTAAATGAGATTTTGTAACCTCCTAGGTAATAAAGGAGGAATCCACTACAGCAATTGCCATAAGGAGGCAGCATTGAATTCATACTTCAAAGAGGACAGTGACTACATTCTTACTCCCAGTGGTACCCTTGAGGGCAGAGAAAAAGGAAATTAGTGAGCAGTGTGAATACAGATACAGAAATTGTCCAATGTTGAAGATCTGAGTGGCTGTGTCAAATCAATATCAGATGTACTTTTACTGCCTAATTCATAAAGCCACTTCAATGTATCCTTATTGTTGGTAAAGTGATGTAAGGTTAGCAAAAATGTATGTGCCGCCTCCACTAATTAGCATACTGTGACTGAATCATGGAGATGTAAAGGGCCACAAATAGTGTGCCCACAAATGACTGGCTCCTAATTTGTGTCAGTATCAATATATCTTCAAAATGAAAATGTTTATTTTTGTGTGTTTGTGTGTGTGGTAGAATGTTTGAGTTTTTATTTTAGTCTGGATTTTAATTGTATTAATTGATTAATAAGCATTTTTGGCTTATCCACGATGAAAGCTGCTTTTTAAAAAAAAATCTACATAATGGTCCAAACTTATACAATTTCACATACTGTAATTTCACACCTAACATACAAACACGTATTGTTACAAAGCTGTGACCTGTGAAAAACGGTTTATTGTTACAAAGCTGTGACCTGTGATGCAGCCAACGTGTAATATGCTGTAAAACATAACCAGGCATCTGCTCGAGCAGTATGTCATGATTAGACAAGAGACCACATGGCAGAAAAACTCAATATATCCAATTCAAGGGCATCTCTAAAAAAAGATAAATCAGTTCCTCGCCCACAAAGCTGCTGCTCACAGAGAATGGAATTTCCCACCATCCAAATATCGGGAAAAGGCCACACAATATTTGGTTATCTCTTATCAAAATTGACTGGCTATGACAACACATCAATGTTGTTGTTCTATGTTTTATTGCATAACTAAACTTAATGCATTTGCTTACATTTATTTTACATGACCTATTTATTATTATTTATTTCTTAGCAGATGCCCTTATCCAGGGCGACTTACAATTGTTACAAGATATTACATTATTTTTTTTTACATTGAATTGCCCATTTATACAGTTGGATTTTTACTGGAGCAATCTAGGTAAAGTACCTTGCTCAAGGGTACAGCAGCAGTGTCCCCCACCTGGGACTGACCCCACGACCAAGAGTCCAGAGCCCTAACCACTTCTCCACACTGCTGCCCTGAGTTTTACTAGTACATTAGTACAGTGTAAGTAGTACAATTTCCATCTGAACAGTTGTATATATAGTAAAATGTTTTTACTAAAAAACAAAACCCAAATTACCAATTTATTTTTCTCATTTAACCCCCATTAAATACTTTTTTTTAAAAATCAATGTAACAACTGTTCATCACTTCAATTGACTTACCAATCACTAGAAACCAATCAACCTGCTACATCCGTTTCTGCTGCCATGCTCTATTTTCACCTGCCAATCATTAACAAGCTACTGAACCCTGGTGGCTAAGGCCTAAAGTTCAGCCATGAAGTGTGGAGAGCCTGGCCAGTAGGTGTCACTGAAGCATGATTAGGGGAACTAACCCCTGTCAATCATTCCTCACCAACCCACAGGCGCACAAAAGCCAATGCAACACTCCCTGTGAAACCTGAGTCAAGATCGTCAACTCAGCACGCCTAGAAAACAAAACCAGTGAGCTTCTGTTTGTGTGACTCACCCTGCATTCACACGCTGTAGTTCCTTTACTGGGTGAGCCACTTGGGACTCTTAATTTGAGTTTATTTTTTAGTAAACTTCTACAGTGTGGATAAAAAGATGAACTATAGCCTTGCACCATCCTTGAACTCAAAACAAAATTAAGCTTTGAACTTGGATAGCACCTTTGAAGGACCGTGTCTTGTTAAAGAAAGATGTCATTGAGATATTAGATCTCCACCCTGATGCGTTTGAACACTGCACTCTGGAAGAAAGCCAGCTTAGTGTTAGTGCATCACCATCGGGGTGCAGGAATTCCAGTCGATTAAAAAAAAATCATCTCCAGTGATCTAAACCAGTTTTACTGTTCACACCCACAAATTCAGTGTGTTTCTGTTTTTCTTTACTGTGGTGTTAAACCAATCTTCTTACTTTCACACATGGGTTTGCAACATTGTATCAGGTTAAACATCAGGACAGTAACTGATGTTACTGTGAAGATATTCTGAATGTTTCAAAGAGGTTCCATTTTTGAAAGTCACTTCCAGTAGTGTTTGCCACTGGTTATTTGCAATTTAAACATGTTAATACCAATTAGGAAACCCTTTTGCGTGGCCTTCTAGAAAATGTAAAGCACATTTATTGAATATATACAGTAAAATGATTACTTTTGTATTCACTGGGTGTACCATAACCTATCTTTAGAGCAAAGTGTTGTTACACAATGTGCTTTCTGCAACATTATGTATACAGAAATTCTCTCCTCTCTGACACCAGCTAGTTATTATTATTTATTTCTTAGCAGACACCCTTTATCCAGGGTGACTTACAATTGTTATAAGATATCACATTATTTTTACATACAATTACATTATTTTTTACACATTATTTTTACATACAATTACCTATTTATACAGTTGGGTTTTTACTGGCGCAATCTAGGTAAAGAATCTTACTCAAGGGTACAACAGCAATGTCCCCCACCTGGGATTGAACCCACGACCCTCCGGTCAAGAGTGCAGAGCCCTAACCACTACTTCACACTGCTGCCCCAGTTAGCTGCTTATCATTGTGCTCTCTTCTACAATCAATTCCACTGTAAAAAAAAAAAAAAATAACAATCCATGCCAATTACTAAAGGGCGTCAGTAGTTATTGTACTATTTTAAACCTGGTGTCAATGCGATACATCTAATCAAAGTAAAATAATATTTATGTGTATTTTATTTATTTATTTAATAATAGAGAATGCGGCACTGTAAGGCTCATTGGTCATTTGCATATGAACCCAAACACAACCACCTCATAGTTTCCACCTCCCACCGGCATCCCTCATGAAATACCGGATGTGAGTATATTAGGACCATTCTGTCTTACCGCTACTATAGTCCAAACTAGTACCGTAGATCAAAACACACAATGAAACACTAGGTACTGCACACTAACTTCCATTTTTAAATTGTCTGAAACAGTGGTGCACATTGATGTAGAGCGCTGCAGCCTTCCCGTTTTATCCGCGTGGCTTAAAACAATTAGAAGATTATCTGCTTTAGTAGATACACCAGTAGCCTCGTTTGAATAACCATTTTCCGACATTTTATTTTTCTAAAAAATAAGAAAATATAACAAATAAAATTACCCGCACATATATAATTATATTTTACATGAATATCGTCTAACAATAATAATCAATGTGCAACACTGTTTAGTAAAACTGTTACAATTAGTATAAGCAATATGAAATGCAGAAATTTAAAATGATTAAACTCCATATCAATAAAAGGCTATCATTTACAAACGTGATGATTTACTCCTTCACTAATATGTTTTCAATTTATAAGAGGTGCATTTTATAGTTGTTTTATTTATATAATATTATCATTTGACATAAATCTGATCATGTTCATATTAGGAAGAATGAAATCTATAGAGAAATACTCACACACCCAGCACCGCTCTGCATCAGCACCGTGTATGTGCAAGATTTCATCATACACATAGCCTTTCAAAAAAGAATGCTTACATAAAATAAAATTACAATATTGAAAAATGCTTTACCTGTAACCAAGTTCAAGAGGTAATCTGGAAAAATTATAAATATGATATCTGTTTCCCCGCTTTTTTTTGTTTTGTTTTTTGCGGGGGATACGATTTCTTTTCTTCTGACAATACTGCAGCTGCAGCGGCACATGTACAAGAACTAACGTTTGAATGACTGGCACTGCCTCCAGTGTGCCGCACCTTCTCCAGCTAAGCTTGATTCTGTGCAGGATAGTGCTGTGTAAAACCAATTCTTTCTCGGAGGGGGAGTTCCCCGCTGCACTTCACACAATACCGGCAGTACAAAAAAAAAAAAAAAAAAAAATGGCCCACACGTGAATATCTTCTTAGAAATCAAACGTGAAATGTGATCTTCTAAACAGTCTCTTCAGAAACGACTACCGCCGTCTATCCTTATTTGCTGTTTGAAGAATTACTTTTTTACCCCTGTGAGAATGTGGTTAAACCTGCTGCTGGTAGCGGTGTAATGACCTACAACGATTGTATCCTTTTCGTTTTGTTGTTTAAAATTAGAACTAATGTAGAAGCAGCGTCGGTGTATTTTAACATAGGTTGTAAATTCTTAAAATACATAAACTAACAAATGAAAAATATATAAATATATCAATAAATACACTAGAAATATCACTTGCTACTCTGGAGATAGGATTTTTTGGTAGACCTTTCAGCAGTACATGCTACATTTCTTCTGATACACTATCCATTCATGTGTCTGTATGACACTGACAGTGCAGGTATAACTTTCTATGACGCTGCTCTTATGAGGCTAGGAAATAAGTACACCTACATCTGTCAGAAGTCATAACATCCCAAAAATGAAAGTAAGATTTTCCATGTTCTTTTTTTTAGCAGTGGTACATTACAAAAACACTCCTAAAATGAGTGAGACTTGGCATGTATGCGTAGCACTGTTATAACATCCTAAAAATTAAAACAAAGTATACGTTTAATGTGGTTCATATGAATAACACATGTTGTAAAATGTAGACGAGTTCCCATAAGAGAATACTCTTAGTGATTTATTTCCCAACAGATTGAAGAGCGACGCAAGATACTTCAGCTAACAGACTTGATGTCGTTCTGGTGCAGCACTTATCTCTGGACATATATTAACAAAGGGAGCATCTGTAGCACAGGCAGCTTCGCTATTTATACATGATCTCTCCACAAGAGAGTGGGGAATTGTTTGTACTACGGGAATGCTGTCTGGGTTAGGCATGCAAAGATGTTTAAGGAAAACCATGCAACTCCAGTTCTAATGCCATAATTCTCTTATTGTCCCTTGTTTGTTTGCTGCTTTACATGACTATTAAAACAGGATACCTCTGCCTGTTTTAGGACATCTCTTAAATTAATTTTAGTTAAATGTTTCTCTATGTAATACTGCATCAACCTTCCTATACATTGTTGTATTCATACCTTCATTACCTAATAGTATTGGTAATTACCCATGGGTAATACTGTGGGGACAATGCTAAAACTTGGATAATTGATTCAGTCAAACAATTAAGAATTTGGCTGGATTAAAATATCTGGGGCCAGATTTCCTACTTTGGAGAGGGCAGGCAATTTGCCTACAATTTGGCCATAGAGCAATATTTAGGCCAAGCAGTGAGAGGTCCCGATGTCTGGATGCTGAAAACATGAAGTCTTTTGGAGGCAGCCACAATACAGACCTAAGTTACATCTTCTTAGCTTTCGATATTCAGTGACAGAATTTACACTTAACACATTAGTGTCTGTTTAAAAAAACATAATAATAATTGTAGCAACATTTTACAATACTTCATCCATTTGTGTCTACATTTGAGCCCATGCTTTTCTTTTTAATATGACGAAAGTCATATTATGGATTGCATCAGAAAGAATAGAGATCTACGCACACCCATAGGGGGCAGATTCATACCACCAACCCATAAGTTATAACTGTAAGAAACTAGAAAAATGCTGTTGCCAAATACATACATACCATTTTTAAAATCGTCTTTAAAATAAATACTATTCATTATTCAAATCTGTAGTCTTTGAAATTCTTTTTTTTTTTACTGGATACAGTAAATAAGGTCCTGTTTTGAAGCAGGTGCAAACACAAAGGACAATTTTCAAACAGGAATAAAGTATTAGTCGTAGTAGTCTTAGTATTATTATTATTATACATGGTATCCTGCTAGTTTTACCTTTACAATATTTGTATTCCTTGAGACTGTCCTGTGTGACAGTTTATTGCAACTAACCTAATAAGGTACTTGATTTTGGCCTTTTTAAAGCCTTCATTGTTCAATACTTTAAGTTTCTTTTCTCAAATAACAGAGATATATGGTCTGACTGTGAAAGACTCCATATGATTCTTTCAATATCATTAGTATAACATCCATTTTTACTATGAACCAGTTTGATTAATTTATGGAAATAATACTGAGTCGTTTCCAGCACTTCCTCTTCAGTAGAACACTGAACCATTCCACCAGACTACTGTAGGTTCATGACATGCTCCTCTGCTTAAATCAGCAACACTAAATATAAACCAGGCAGTTCTCATTTTTAGAGAGTTTGTTCCAACTCTTGGAGCATTAGTGTAAATTAAAACAGACCCCTGATATATTGTAGGGCCAGCAGCAGGTGGCTTGACATCTGTTTGTTAAAAACAGCCTCATTGTAAGTTACAGCATCTTCAGACTTTGTAAAATATGTTTTTGGAATTCAAATAAAAACACTTATTTCAATTCAGACAACTGACATATGAAGTGCTTTCAACAACAATTTTCTTTGAACATATTCTCTGTGTTTATCTGTACATTTCAAGCCACAGGAAACAGATTCAGTAAATATCCACCATTAATAGAGAAAGTGATAGCTCCACATTTCTAGATGTTCAGTAACCAAATATATTCTTTGCTTTTCTTGAAATGATTAAAGTTAATGTCTAGTAATTCAGTTTTATTCTTAAGATGTTCTCTTCGGTTTCACACAATTATACTGATTGATTAAGAGAACAGCTGATTTAAAGGATTGCAACTACCTTTCTGTATAGGTTTCTGTATAGGTCTGGAACCTATGGATTTTTAATTAGTTATTTTGACATTATCTTTGCTATATATTTTTACCTTGAACCTTTGATGAACTGGAATAACGATTGTTGTATATGACCTAAATTTATTCACATAGCAGTGATTAAAAACTGATTATTTTGAACATGTTTTTGGCCACAATTGTTGATTTGTTATACAGAAATGTTTGTTTTTTATTTCCAGTCCAGCCATGTGTTTTAGCGGTCGGTCTCAAGCTAAAAAAACAAAAAAAATGAAAATGGGATCACCTTTTTACCGATAGATTATACAGATAGATGGCATGGTATAATCTTGGTTTATATTTAAATTCCCTAGCCATGGATACTCAGGAAATGACTTTTTCTCTGTCCTAGATCTATTCCTTCCTGGAGGGAATTGAATACAATTAGTACAATATTAGACACATAAAGATAATTGAACTTCATTGGATCAGGTTGAGGAGCACATAGTTAACTACTAAAGTGGCAAAAATGAGAACTGTGTGTAAACCTTTGATAGTCAATATTTGAATTACAGCATAAATGAAATTGCAGTTCAATGTTATTATTCCAGTTAGCTCGTGCATTTCCTTAATAACCGTGTAGCCGCACAACAGTGTTCCTTATCCGTTCCTTTGAAGGCACTATATACTTGGAATGGGTTACCACTGGATTTCAATTCAATTATATTAATTTATTTATATAGCACCTTTCATACCACAATATCTCAAAGCGCTTTACATGTGGGTTAAAACAGATAGAAGTACACAGTATCAAGAAGTAGTAAACATTAAAAAGTAACAATAATAATAATAATAATAATAATAATAATAATAATAATAATAATAATAATAATAATAATAATAATAAAAAAATCTAAATAAAGCAATTCAAGAAAGCAAGAAATGAATAGGAATGATAAAACACAAAATTAGAAAAATAAGCAAATACAATAGATACAAAATTATATTTTTCAGGTTAAAAAAGCTCAACTATCAAAGTAAGTGTTTAATCTTGACTTAAAAATATTGACTCCTCTCCTATTCAATTTTACCTTTGGGAGGCACAAAAAGCCAACATTAGATGACCTTAAAGTGCACAGAGGTTTATATGGGGGCAACTCTCTTAGGTAATGTGGTGCCAAGCCATTTAGTGCTTTATATGTCAAGTGTAAGATTTTAAAATCACTGCAGTGAGACTACGACAGGAGTTATATGAGCCTGTTTCTTTGTTCTAGTGAGAAACCTAGCAGCTGTATTTTGAACAAGCTGCAACCGTGATAAGGCATGATGCAGAAGCCCAGCAAATAATCAAGTCCAGATGAAACAAAAGCATGAATGAACTTCTCAGCATCAGACAAAGAAAGAAAAGAACTAAGTTTAGCAATGTTTTCGTAGTTGATAAAAAAGACAATTTTGTATTTTTCAAAATATTAGCTTCATAACTCAAATCCAAATCTCAAATTTCTCACATCAGATTTTATATTAGAGGTCAGCTTGTCCAAATTTATTTGGAAGAAATTTGCAAACTCTGGTTGTTGCTGAGAACCTAACAGCAAAACGTATGTCTTATCTGAGTTAAATTGCAAGAAATTTTGAGACATCCAACTTTTGATATCAGCAAGATACTCTAGTAATGTTGAAATAACAGTGGTGTCACCACCTTTCACAGCATAACAGTGCAAATATACACTGTGTTTACGAATGATCTCACCCAGTGGTAGCATTTATAAAGAAAATAATATCTGACCAAGAATAGAGCCTTGGTGAACATAGTAGATAATCCTGATACAGACTCCCTTTAAGAAACAAAGTACTTCCTGTTAGTTAGGTACAACTCAAACAAGTTTAAACCAGTTCCAGTCTGACCAACCCAGCTTTTAAGATGATCAATTAAAATGGCATGATCCACAGTATCAAATGCAGCACTAAGGTTTAAAAGAACCAAAATGGATATAGAGTTAGTCTGCACTCATAAGTAAGTCATTTATCACTGACAAGGGCAGTCTCTGTACTATGAACAGATCGAGACCCTGACAAACTTTTGCTACTATCCAGAAACCTGTTGTTGTTTGACTACCACCTTTTCAAGAACCTTAGCTAAGAATGGTAAGTTAGAAATAGGTCTAAGGGTCCCCGAATGGCTCACCTGGTAAAAGCACTGCTGTGCAGGGTGAGTCATACAACCAGAGGTCGCAAGTTCAATTCCTGGTTGTACAAGACAGCCGGTTCTCTCTGGGGATTCAGTGGAGGCGCCGCATTGGCGACGACTCCTACAGGCCAGGGTTTGGGGATGGAGATTTGCTGGGCAGGTCTGTGTCCTCCAGAGGCCGGTAGCCTGCAGACATCCGCGCTTGAGTTCCTGGGTGTAGAAAGATGCCGATTGGCCAGTGGGACCGGAGGAGGCGCAATGAGCCTCGGGTCCCTGAGCTGGGTGGGGAATTGCCGCAGTGAAGGAGGAACAATAATAATAATTGGGCATTCCAAATTGGGAGAAAATCAGGGTTAAATAATTGGGGATTCTAAATTATTTTTTTTTTTAAAGAAAGAAATAGGTCTAAAATTACTCAAAACAGTACCATCTAAGTTGAGTTTTTAACTAGAGGCTTAACCAAAGCAGTTTTGAATCAGCTGGAACTATTCCAGTTGAAAGAGATTTATTTAATATAGGAAGAACATCATTACACAAATAACTAAATACATCTTTAAGGAATGTTGTTGAAGCTGACACCCTGGGATCCTTTCAAGAAGCTGCTTGATGAGATTCTGGGATCAATACGCTACTAACAACCAAACGAGCAAGATAGACCGAATGGCCTCCTCTCGTTTGTAAACTTTCTTAAGTTCATATGAATCAAGTCGGTATTGGATCTAAGGAACAGGTTGAAGATTTCATCTGCATCACCAATGTATTCAAATCCCAAAAGGTCCATTCTTTCTTTTAGAAAATATGTGTTTCTATGGCATACAGCAGAGCTCCAGCACCTTGAAGATACTGTGGAAGATAAAGAGACACTAAGAGGTTATATTTTAGTGTAAACGCTATGTGATTGTGAGACATAAGCAACCATTATGCATTGTTTTCCTTTTTTGTTTTATTATTATAATGCAATAGTATAATTAATCTGGCAAAACCCCATTATGAAAGATACATAATTAAAAGGGTTTATATTTATTCATATTTGTAAATTACAAATATCTGCTTTCAATTGCTTTTGCGACCTCTCTGCCAATGTGCGATGCTCCATATAAGTATGTTTTGCAGTTCAGCATGGCAAATCATGTGATGTTTATATTACTTCCAGCAATCCCTAACTGTAATGCATTATTTATTTCTTCTCTCTGTGTAACTTTCCATGTGTCCCCTTTATATTCAGTGGAGATATTGTTTCCCTCTTCATCAGATCAAGTTGCAGACAGGCCCTTTGCACAAAAAAGATACTCTACAATATTTGAAACCATGAAACCTTTGAAGGCCAGTTTGTTTAATAACATCCATATGTTAACACTATAAAGTATTTTGTATGACAATTCTTTGTGGGAATCTGCAAAACCAATCACTTTTATTCTTACCAATATTTTAATCTCTAAGTATGGCTGTATAAAAAAAATAAGACTGACTGTAATTTGGCTGCACTGTAACTGTATTATCTCTGTAACTACATTGTTACTACATACGTATATATGTAAATAGAGCAACCACTAATTTTTGTATTCAATAAAATGTGGATTTATTAAATTAAATTATGAGCTTTGTGCTGAGGTTGACCATCATGACAAGGGATGTATGGAAAACAGTTATTTTGATGTATAAGGAGTTTTTCTAAATGTAGCATTTGGCATTGGCACAACTCAATTTACATTATTTCTCAAGGTGTGTATTTCTCTTGCACTTCTTCCCCTACCTTATGAACTTTTGCTTTACCGCTGTGAAGGGACAGCGTTCCTCCCCATTTAAATAATTCACAGACATTGGACTTTGTTTTGTTTTTATGACTATGTGTGTGAAAAACACAAAACTTAAAACAAATGATGTAATTACTTACCTGCTTTCTGCAAGTTACTTCTTCTACTTCTTCGGTGCACACTACATTTTGTTGGCAGCAGTGAAATCTGCCAGAGGCCAGCAGGAGGCATGTAACCAGACGGTCAGAGAAGGTACTTGTGGAAAAGAAAGTGAGAAGTCAGTGAGATGCCACCAAAGCGCTCCAGAGAGGAAATAGCAGAGGAGAGAGAGAGAGAGAGTGGAGCTGCAACAGCTGCAAGCATGACTGCGGAATCCCCTGCTCCAGAGCAACCAACATCCAGCAGTAGTGACAGAGTTATGACAGAACTGGCAGGTATGTTCCGGAATTATCTAGAAGTTCAACAAATTAGAGAAGGACACATAGAATGTAAAAGTGTTAAGCAAGAGAAGGACACATTGAATGTAAAAGTGTTAAGCAAGAACAATGCTGGAAAGTGATGCAGCATCAATTTAACCAACTACAAATGTAAGTCAAGGAGAGTCATCAGGCGAGACTGGATGATCCCAGGACAAGCAATGTCGGTTGAGGTGAGCAAGGGGGACCTTCATTGGAGCCAGAAGCTGGAAAAAGGAGATGACATTGTGCAGTTACTAACAACATTGGAGCGAAATGATGTAGCTTGTTTGTTCGAGAGGTCACTAGGCCGTGCAGCTCCTCACCGGAAAAGCTAGGCCATGGATCAGGTGGAGACCATGGACTATGATAAGATGAAAGAGGCCATTTTAAAAACAAATATTCCATTAACATGGAAACCTATTGACAGAGGTTTTGGATGTATGGCCAGGAGAATCCCCAACTGTATGTCCAGTTAAAAGAGCTTTATGACAAATGGATTGAGCCAAGTCAGCACACCATTCAAGAAATTGGAGAGCTCATTATACTGGAGCAGTTCCTTCAAATTTATTCTCCACCATATCAAACACATGTTTTTGTGTCTTTATAAACAAAACCAGAATCCAAAACAAGAAAGAAAAAAAAACTGAAATAGTTATGACAGTTGTAAATATTTGTATACTTGGAAAAGCACACAATAAATAACTTGTATCACTACAGATGTGTTAATATGCCAACTATTCTAATTAGCTTTTCCAATTCACATATAATTCTATGACAACACGAAAACAACCATGGTTGTTCTAGTTTTAGACCTCACCTGATCTACCCAGTGGTGACTACACATGCTGTCTGAAGTGAACACACCTACAGAACCAGTTAAGCAGTGTGTGCTGGAAAGACTTGTCAGAACATGGGTCAGGCGAGGGCGCAGTTGTGGCCTTACCTGACAATTTCCTGTCTTTTTCGGAATTGTCAGCTCCTACCGTCATGTAAAACATAGTTTTGTGGGTTTAATAATATATTATACATCAGCTGCTCCAAGATTCAAGATGAACTTTGAACAAAAAAATATTTATTTTTTTCAAAGAGAATTTCAGTTATTGGATCACATGCCCCGTTTGGAATTTACTTCATAGAACATAGCTTTGTGGCTGTAGGGCTGCAGTGAAGGCATTCTCCAGTTTATAGTGGAAGTTTGCAGTTGTACCTCATGTGATCACAACACTGGATTAGACAGCCCAAGGACAAATCATCTGAAACCATTATACAATTTTATTCAAGACACTTAACCTCCTTGTGCACCATCTTTCGGGCGAGATGTTGTTGTAAGTGACTCTGCAGCTGATGCATAGTTCACACACCCTAGTCTCTGTAAGTCACCTGCTAAATAAACAAATAATGCAGCAGCCAGCTTTGTTCAGGGGAGCTGTGTCCTTCTCCTTGACACACCGAAATGCATGTGACAGCAATTACAGGATGTGCGCCACTTGTTTCACTGCAGCAGCCGATCAGAGGGATATGAAAGCAAAGTGAGACAGGCAGAAATATTGATTTAGTCTAAAAGTGCATCCTAACACTATCCAGCGATACTGGACTGCAGATAAATGATTCTGAAGATGCAGTTATTCTGGATTGCAACAGACATGAGAGGGAAATTGTGATATGTTTTAGAATCTGGAAAGCAACAGTTTCCAATGGATTATATTGTATAAATCGGGCAATAACCTGAATAAGTGTTACACTGTTAACATACTACATAATGAATTATTTAACTTAATATCAAGGCACCCATACAAATGCTGCTGTTTAGATCAGTGGTACTCATTCCAATCCAGAACCTTGTTCAAGCCAGGTCCTTCATTATTAAATTGAACAACTGGTTTGAACCAGGCTCTGGAGTTTTGAATGTAATAATCAAGGACGTGGTTGGAAGTCTTAACTTTATTGAAAGTTCAGATCCCTACATGGTGCAGGTTTTACTTCTATAAAGGCACTGTGGGTGATCCCGTTATACAAATCTATAGCAGGCAAATAGAATTGAAGAGCAACTCCTGAACTAAGGTGAGCATCATAACACAGACCAAAAAATAAAAACATGAAATGTATTTGAGTAACTGTACAACTCAGAAGGATTGGGGACATTAACTAAATGAAAATTTAATTTGAAGATATTTGCACTTTAATGGTGTCAGCAATGAAGAACAATAGTGTATGTGTGGTGGATCATCTTATTAATAAAATCAAAAACACAAGAAAAATCATTTTAACAATCTTGTGCGATGATGTTCAGCTCTGGACAATTTTTTTCAGGTCACAGAATGCTTCTTGCCTTTGGGTAGTATTGTTTTCAATTCATAACAGAGCTAGGCTATCCTCAAAAACTACTACTGATATGTGTATGACTTCTGTCATACAGTGCCTTTGAAAAATACAGTTATTTCATCCTCAGGTATTGTATAAAGCATATACACTACCATGCAGCAGTACTGTCACAATACTTTTATGAAAATATGTTTAAACAAAAGATAAAGCAGCTTACAGGTATATACTTTTCCTGGAGTGAAATTAAGACCAAGCCTCATTGTGAAGGTGTCGTAGGAGTGGATAAAGTGTCTGTGTTAAACTATCCAGCAAGGCCAAATGCAAAGACCATTCACATGCTCAGCACCTCAGGTTGCTTTCTAAATACTTCATGTGATGTGCTTGGGTGTGGTAATTGGATCCTCTTATGCTGTCTGTGTTGCATGTTGGAAAGGAACATGTGTATTACTATGACTATGACTTTACAGTGAAAATGGTATTGTTCTACTTGACCTTTTTACTGATAGAAAAGTGTGGTGATTATAAAAACAGTTTTTAAGTGGGGTCACCAGTATGACACAGTTGTATGACATATTCAATAACAGCAGAATTATATATATATATATATATATATATATATATATATATATATATATATATATATATATATATATATATATATATACAGTACTGTGCAAAAGTTTTAGGCAGGTGTGAAAAAATGCTGTAAAGTAAGACTGCTTTCAAAAATAGACACATTAATAGATTATATTGATCAATTAACTAAATGCAAAGTGAGTGAACAGAAGAAAAATCTAAATCAAATCCATATTTGGTGTGACCACCCTTTGCCTTCAAAACAGCATCAATTCTTCTAGGTACACTTGCACAAAGTCAGGGATTTTGTAGGCATATAGTCAGGTGTATGATTAAGCAATTATACCAAACAGGTGCTAATGATCATCAATTCAATATGTAGGTTGAAACACAATCATTAACTGAAACAGAAACAGCTGTGAGGGAGGAATACAACTGGGTGAGGAACAGCCAAACTCAGCTAACAAGGTGAGGTTGCTGAAGACAGTTTACTGTCAAAAGTCATACACCATGGCAAGACTGAGCACAGCAACAAGACACAAGGTAGTTATACTGCATCAGCAAGGTCTCTCCCAGACAGAAATTTCAAGGCAGACAGGGGTTTCCAGATGTGCTGTCCAAGCTCTTTTGAAGAAGCACAAAGACACGGGCAACGTTGAGGACCGTAGATGCAGTGGTCGGCCAAGGAAACTTACTGCAGCAGATGAAAGACACATCATGCTTACTTCCCTTCGCAATCGGAAGATGTCCAATAGTGCCATCAGCTCAGAATTGGCAGAAAACAGAGGGACCCTGGTACACCCATCTACTGTCCGGAGAAGTCTGGTCAGAAGTGGCCTTCATGGAAGACTTGCAGCCAAAAAGCCATACCTCCGACGTGGAAACAAGGCCAAGCGACTCAACTATGCACGAAAACACAGGAACTGGGGTGCAGAAAAATGGCAGCAGGTGCTCTGGACTGATGAGTCAAAATTTGAAATATTTGGCTGTAGCAGAAGGCAGTTTGTTCGCCGAAGGGCTGGAGAGCGGTACACGAATGAGTGTCTGCAGGCAACAGTGAAGCATGGTGGAGGTTCCTTGCAAGTTTGGGGCTGCATTTCTGCAAATGGAGTTGGGGATTTGGTCAGAATTAATGGTCTCCTCAATGCTGAGAAGTACAGGCAGATACTTATCCATCATGCAATACCATCAGGGAGACATCTGATTGGCCCCAAATTTATTCTGCAGCATGACAACGACCCCAAACATACAGCGAAAGTCATTAAGAACTATCTTCAGCGTAAAGAAGAACAAGGAGTCCTGGAAGTGATGGCATGGCCCCCACAGAGCCCTGATCTCAACATCATCGAGTCTGTCTGGGATTACATGAAGAGAGAGAAGCAACTGAGGCTGCCTAAATCGACAGAAGAACTGTGGTTAGTTCTCCAAGATGTTTGGGCCAACCTACCTGCCGAGTTCCTTCAAAAACTGTGTGCAAGTGTACCTAAAAGAATTGATGCTGTTTTGAAGGCAAAGGGTGGTCACACCAAATATGGATTTGATTTAGATTTTTCTTCTGTTCACTCACTTTGCATTTAGTTAATTGATAAATATAATCTATTAACATGTCTATTTTTGAAAGCATTCTTACTTTACAGCATTTTTTCACACCTGCCTAAAACTTTTGCACAGTACTATATATATATATATATATATATATATATATATATATATATATATATATATATATATATATATATATATGTTGCTATATATATATATATATATAGCAACATATAAACAACATATAAAAATTGGAATCACTTTTCAGACTGTCCTTTACTTATTTTTTGTTTTAAGCTTTTGGTAAGTTATAATGGGAGAGAAACAAATGCTACAGACTTAAACCCTTCTTGCTGGCTGCAGAAGGGCAGTCTCCTGCATTATACACATTTACCTTTACCTGCCTTTTTTTCTCAAATCCCAACCCCCTAATTAAAAAGGAAAGTTAAGAGGCATACTGTGCACATTTGAGACAGGACAGGTTTTTAAATTGGCCTAAAACTGAAATAAATGTGTAAATTGTGCATGTTTTGTACATTTTAACCTGCAGACTGATGCCTCCGACATAGGACTAGGGATGGATCTTTCCCAGGAGGTAGAGGGCATGGGGCATTTGGTATTGCACATTATCAAGAAGCTGCTTGCGTGAGACTCAGACCAGGTTAAGCTGTAATCGAGAAGGAATGCCTAGCCGTTATAAGAGAAAAGAAATGAACCAAAAGCAAGCTCCTGTGTGTCTCTCTTCCTGTGTGTGTGGGCCCGGTCGCCCACATTATAGCGTCATTTGCATATAAGTTAATCCAGCCCTGCAGCAATATTTTAATCTATAGTGTTTCACCTATATTTGCATATTCCAAAATTGAAATGTAAGAAATGATAATGTTGCTAGTACTAATATTAGGTAGGGAATTTGACTTTAGCACTCCTTAAACTCTGCTCAACATTAGAAGTTGCATTTGCTTATCCTCTTAACCTATATCTAGCCATTCGCTACTACATTTAGAACTAGAGATGGAACAAGAACCTTGTTGTTTCCATTCCAGTGTTAATACATGCTACCAACAGTAATGGCACTTTGTGGAGGGTGTTCATTTGGTGTCAATAGGTATTGAAATGCTTTAATGACCACTAAAGAATACTTCACCGAATATCAATTCCCTTCTCTAAAAATCTTTTGATGCTTTAGACAAGTGGTGAAGACTGTTGAATAAAAGGAAAGGAATGTTGAAGGTCAAAGGTAAAAGCCAATATTGTGTTACACCCAGTGTTCTACTTTATAAATCTATTTGATGAAATACCAGCAATTCTATTAAAAGACTGCAATGCATATTTCTAATATGCCCAAACATAATAATGTCCTTTTAATTTAATTTGGTCAATAATGTATTATTTTATTTTTATTTTTTATCTCATAACAACTAATCAAGCCTGCAGGTTTATTAATCATGCACTGCAGAGCACTGGGTACTGCTGGTGATAATATTATGCTAGGATCAGTTTGTTTTTAGTTATTTTTCCAGACAGAAAACACTTTGTAATGATATTGACAAGTAATGTAAATGAATCCTACCATTGCTCCTAAATCCTAATTTGCACCACAGGTCATGTATTCTGCTATAGCGATGAGACCCCTCTATTTTCACACAAGATCCCTCTATTTCCACTAGGGGAGGCTGTGTGGTCCAGTGGTTAAAGAAAAGGGCTTGTTACCAGAAGGTTCCCGGTTCAAATCCCACCTCAACCACTGACTCATTGTGTGACCCTGAGCAAGTCACTTAACCTCCTTGTGCTCCGACTTTCGGGTGAGATGTAATTGTAAGTGACTCTGCAGCTGATGCATAGTTCACACACTCTAGTCTCTGTAAGTCACTTTGGATAAAGGCGTCTGCTAAATAAACAAATAATAATAATAAGGTTATTGTCCCAAGATTCAAGACTCAATTTAAGACTATAAAGACTCACATAGCATGCTTAAGGTAACAGCTGTGGTGCTGTAGATGAATCGTTATCACATAATCCGATTTGTGTGGTGTGGTGAAGTACGTACACAAACCACATGCTGTCATTGAACGTGGGTTTCAGCTGATCAAGTGAAAAGGTCATGTCTTTCAAGTTGTTCCACCCAGTCTAGTCCATTTGTTAAAGAGGATTACAGCATATCCTAAACTCTGTTAGAGGAAATTGTCTGTCACGAAAGAAGGTGTCAACATTAAGTAACTGCAGTGGAAACAGAGAACTGAACAGCAAATATGAACATGGCAGCTTATCTTATTCTGGCATTAATTATACCACATATCAATTTCAAATTACTGTTTACTTCCAAACACTAAATACAAATGTAAATTAAAATGTGTACAGTTTTACAAGATGGTGGTTGTCTTTAAATCCCCTTTTCCCTATTACTAAACCACACCCTAATCATCAATGATTATTCTGCTATGTGATATACAATCTTAATGCCTTTCATTAAACCCGCCTTGATCTATTTTACAGTTGAATCCAGATTAAACTACATCTGACATTAACTACTTCATTGTTTTAAACTTTATGCTGTCACATTAAAATTGGGCAGATATGTAACATTTTTTACACAGAAAATTAGTCATATACACTATCCTCCTTATATTTTCTTATTCCACTCTTCAAAGATAGTGCTTGCTGTCTACCTTTCTCAAATGTGTGCAACACTGTAGGTAACCAAGTCACTCATGGTTGGCTGATCTCAACCATTTCATCTATGATGTCATTTGTTTGATTGTGGAATGCTCTCCATGAGTTCATTGTATTTTGGTTGAACTCTTAGAGGTTCATGATTGCCATTGCCATTATTATGTAAATCTGGATGGATTGTGATGGTAATGTGTATTTAATCCCCTTATTGTTTTCATTTTTCTTCTATATTGAAGTTCAGCTATCCAACTTTTATACAATGTTCTATTTATATAGTCATAATTGGGACACCATCTAACCAGCTTTCATCTATGGAAAAAGTTATAAATATTGTAATTAATATGCAGTCAAACTTGTTTGTTTTTGCAATCACCAAAGGATTGTCTAAAAATAGTATTTCTAGACAGACAGGGGTCTATTGTAATGATCTTAACAGCAATGGATCTTAATACCATCACCCATAACATTTATCATTTAGATTTTACATATTTCACTGTATTTTGTATTGTATTTAGTAAAGTGAATAAGTAGATAGAAAGTGAAGTGAAGACAGGAGGTCATTATACAGGTGGCATTTGTGGATGTCTTCTCAAAACATTAAAACATTCTGATTCAGTGTGAAATGTCAATAGTACTATAGCTTTAAATGACATTTCAATTACATTTTTCTGTAAACTATAAAGGCTATCTATCAGTAAGATGTACAACTGAATTTGTAAACAACAATGTTCTTCATAAAAAATACACTGAGAACTTGCAATGAAGCCAGCAATCAAGCCATTTATAACCTATAAAACTATTGGCAACAGCTTTCAAATTAGTGTTTTTCTGTTATGCAACTGTTACAAGGACATGCAGTAATATCCTCAATAGTAGATATTTTTATGAACCAATAAAATCATCAAAATAATCAGACCAGTTAAATGTGCAAGAGCCTCAACTGGTTTTAGTTTTGTCCCACTTAGTCCCAGTGGCATATGGAAACAAGGCAATAATTATTCCCTGTAAGATACACCATGAATATCCTCGCCTGTTGATATCATGGGTTTTGTGGTACCTGGAGGAGCAAAGTGAACATGAAAGATCCTGATTAGAAATTACAAGATTTTAAAACCCATGGCTATAACTAATGATTTGTACTGAAACATTTTAATTTGAGATTCCTACATTCTTCTTTTTCAAGCAAGAGTCATTAGTGGGGAATTTATGAACAGGTAATCCTGTGATAATTGAAAACAGCTCAAAGCAGCTAAATGAAAAAATGTGTTAATAAGTAATGCTGTACTATGGTTTATTACAATGTACTGTTTATGAGGGATTTCCCACCTGGAGAACTATGTGTTTTTTTATGGCTAGTCTGTTAAAATGCCACAAGATGTACTGCCTCGAGTGTTTAGTGAAACAAGCTCATAGCGGCTTTGTAGTTTTTGGCACAGTGAGTCATTGACCTGGCCATCACAACATTAGATAAGAACCAAATGTGACTGGCATTAAACTTAAGAATGCAATTTCAAACAGAGTTGTGTTTTAAATGTATACCTAAACACTATAAATACTTTTAATTGAGGATTAGTGTTGTTAAGCATTTCTTATGCATTTAGGCTACATTCCAAAACTATTAATAACTCTACTCTAAGATTAGGCTTTATGGAAGCCCATTCTCTGTTCTCAAACTATACCAGTCTTAATTACAGCAATTGGAGTCAACCAAAAAAGTTTATTTTACCAGTAGGGTTTATAGCCACTGTTTTATGTAAAAGTGTTTGAGAACATTCTGTTTCTTTTATTTTCTTTATTTTTAAACACTTAGCCCAATTGTTTTTGCCCCAATTTTTAGACTACTTAAAACCAATTGAAAGTCATAAAAAAGGTATACCATGTAACCCATAAAATACACTTCTATTTAATATAAACACTATTTTTGGTGAGTAACATGCTGAAGCTCACTGCCTGCACATGCTTGTCTGCAGCAGTCAGGTTTTTCTTGTAACCTGTTAATGAACCATTTGTGCCTCTCCATCACTTCATGATAACTTCAGGACACTCTTTAACAGATCAGTGTTTTTTTTTTTGGATTTGGTAGGATGGTATGCACAATGTGCAAATCCTTCTGGCTATATATTGCAACCATTCTAGATTTATTTTGCCCATTGATAATTGAGAATTGGGCATGTTCATGTAATCAAAGTCAGTGTAATCCCTCCACCCATCCACACTACTGTAGGAGTTACTATGACTGTGAATTAACTTACCTAGTAAAAAAAGATTGCCGTGAAGGAACTTTTCAGAGATCCAATATTCTTTCTTATATTATTATGTCAGTAAACAAATTACCTGTGATTATCATACTCCCTTTTAAGATACTGTTTTCATTTTTTCCAAAACAAAGCATTGCAATATTGCATAAAGCTGTTGTCTAATCAGCTTTATAATCACAGATAAGAACATAAGAAAGTTTACAAATGAGAGGAGGCTATTCGGCTTGTTTACAAATGTAGTTATCTGCAATAATAGCTTCATTATGGAGTCATTGGGCCAGAGAAGTATATATAACATACCATTATAAAAATAAGACAACAAAAAAGAAAGAAAATGGAATGACAAGAATGACTTAGATGTGAGAGGTCAAAACTTGTTTTTATGACTTAAGGTTGTTATCTATATTAGGGTCTGCCCAATGTTAAATATCCCGCCGTCGACCTGGCCCTTTAAATCTTTTTACTCAGGCAATGTGAGTGACAGCCCTGCTTGCCTTACGTCATTGGAAAGAGGAGATTCTGAGGGTGCGTTCACAGAGATCATTCTGCGCAGAATCTGACCAGTGTAGCCAATTATCTTCTATGAATGGCCTCTGTGAACGCATCAATTGGTTAAATTGGTCAGATTCTGCACATAATCTGCGCAGAATGAACTCCGTGAACGCACCCTGATCTTTAAAACGAGGTCCTACTTGTGTATTTCCGGTAGATGACCATATTAGGAGATAGCCTTGAATGCGAGTGTTTTGGAATGTTGCTGCTGCGCTGAAGACAGCCCTACGTCGGTACAGTAAACAAACATTTTCACACAACATCTTTACAAAATAAGAGAAAGGCACAAGGACCTATTTACCGATGTGTGTGTGTCTATATGTGCTTACGCTTTCCAAACACTGGCCCAACTTGCAAGGTACTTGTTAAGTATAGTGATCAACGTTTTGTTTTGTTGTGATCCTAGTATTTTCTGTTATGAGGACTGTAATAAAGTTTTTCTTCGTGCAATACCCCCAGTTGACTATTTAGTAATTTTGCCACTGTGTTTATTGTGCAGGGATTTAAAAAAAAAACCCAAATAAATAAATAAAAACCTGATGTCTACTTTTATAGAAAACACAACAGAGAAGCACACCGAATATATTATTGTAGGATAAGTAATAAGTTAAAAAAAAAAAAAAAAAAAAACGGGATGTATGTTCTAATCCAACACTATCATTGTAGCATAGACAGGTCCTGTTGTAGGTGGTTACCCAGGGTCTGCAAAGTATGTGGATGATTTTAGAGAATATGGAGATTAAAATGGCCAAGTCACTTTTTTAAGAGTAGTGCCTGTACATTAAAATTAGAGGGGTATTTTAGCCCCTATTGTGCATTTTTGACTTAGACCTTTTTGCATAATTTTTTCATTGCACATTTGGTTTTTATTTTATCCAATTTTTTTTTTATAACCATCCCTTTTTTTAGGATATCTTGAAACAAAACTCTCTCTCTACACCAGTTACTGCATAGTGTAATATTTCTTAATGCTTGTCATTTAAGGTTTAACTTAAGTGTTATATTACAGTACATGTTTAAAGAAAGAAAGGTTGTATGTCTGCATTATACACTAACCTTTACAGAAAGTAAAGAAGAGTGAATTGAAGAATTAAAAGAGGAACAATATAGTAAACAGTCAAACAGGAATCATGTTTAATGTAAACTAGAAAATGAAAAGCATACACTGTAGGTTTAAACTGTAACCACTCAACAGCTCCCAGTGTACAATATACATTATGTCTTCCTATGGTGCTAGCCACACTGCATACTGTATCTATAAATGAGTTGTCAATGCTTTCTGAGTGGGACACTGACTCAGCAGATGGCGGGGATAGCCGAGAACAAACTTTATTCTTGGGTCTGACTCTGTTACATTAATATTAACAATACCGTCTTAATGAGTTGTTTTTCCCACTTGGGTGCCCAGACATAAAACCCAACTCACCTAAGCCAAAATGCAAATGGTATGCTGGTTGCCATTTATCTCAACAATAGCTACAGGGCAGTAAGGGAAAATGAACATGACTACTATCCAAACTTGGGTCTTGTTTCGACTGGGGCTGCTATTGACGCAGTAAATCTGCAGGCTTGGGCTGTCTGGCCTCTGTCTGGGTTTAATACATTCGAACAATGGATATGAACACCTTGCTTAATGACAATGGACAGATGCAGCCTGTCACTAATAGGAGTAGACAAGAGTTGCTTATGGGGCTGTTTTAAGCAATTTAACTTGGTACTGGTTCTTAGGGACCTGTGCAAAATCAGCTTTCCCATTTAACTTCAATAATGGCTTGTTAGAAATGTCCCTGTTTAGTGCTGAATGCTGTGCAGTGACACAGAATGGCACTATTTAGTTCAAGAGAGAATATTTTTAATATTTTTGTATGTCTGAACATGTTCAAAGGGTTGGAGGGAGTGGGATCAGGTGTAAACACTGTAATTTGCTGGTATCCTAATGCTAACTACACTGTTAATATGATTTATAACTATGTAACCACAATGAATAATGATAGTTGTTTTAAACAATAATGTCCAAATACCTGTTGGAAAGTACCGGTCTTGTATTTCTTGTATTCAGTATCCAGGTTTGGGCCAGTTGGGTAGGGGAGGTACAGCAATAAGGGGTGAATCAGGTTTTCTAGTCAAAAAAACTTAAAATAACAACCCAAAATTAATTTTCAACACCTCCTCTGGAATCCAGGGCAGGCGAATTTGCACAGCCTGGACACACAGACCAGCATTTATATGCACCTTATATGAAATTCTTTAGGGGCTGGAGTTCTGATTAATACAAATTACTGTAAAGCCATAAATATTTACAAGCCTTTTATTATGCGTTTTTCGAATATGAAAAATAAAACACAAACATTTTTGGCACAAATGCAAATTCCACTAACAATACATACTTCATATATTGCAACATTTCAGGAGCAAAATAGGTTTTATGGGTGTGATTCGTCAAATATTTTGGTCGCAAATATTTATGGCTTTACAGTATACCTAAAGTCCATATTATTATTATTATTATTATTATTATTATTATTATTATTATTATTATTATTATTATTATTATTATTAATAATAATAATGATAATAATAAGAATAATAATAGCAATACATGATTGATTGTTGTGTTTGCATATATGTATTCCCTGGTCACTGGGCTATTGTGGAGATTTAACTGGCTGAGTTTATTGGCAGGGAATCGGTTTGCAGTCATCAATAACTGCCACACAGAAGAACACCGACCTGAGATTGTTACAACTACCTTTCGACATTGTCCTGGGGTCAGTCTCAGCATGCCTTGTTCTCCTGGTGGAGTTAACAGTGCCCTAACCCTAACAGTGCCATGAGAGGATTCCGCGGATGAGGCACATGAGAGGAAGAAACTTTGGTATGCTTGTATAGTGAAGGATCTATCCTAAGAGGCAGAGAAGTAGCACCTGGTTCTGGTTAGGAAGGAAAGAGGCCGATTGGGGACTTCAGAAGAGAGGTAATGGAGAAAGTTAACATCAATGAAAAGGAATAGATGGCTAAGGTAAGTAAACTAGGTTGGGTTGGGTAGAGGATGGAGGGGAGTGGTGCTCGTCAACGAAACACCGGAGACCAGAGGTGCCTACCTGATGACCTCTGCAAGGTGCTAGGTAGGCCGCACTTTGGTTGATCCCTGGAGCCACCATCGCTGCCGATGTGTGTGCTGATGGTCCAGGGAGGCCGCAAACAGGCCGACCCCTGGAGCGAGCAAATGTAACACAACAATTGTAACAGAATTAAACCAGCAGGAACAAGAAGGAGAAGCTAAATGTGTTCTGAGTAGTTTCTTGCTTGTTTATTTCCAAATCTTTGCAGATTGAGCCCTTTATCTATTTGTACTTCCAGGTGAAGAAAGTTAAAATGACTGTGTCATCAACAATGCAAAAAACATATTTTATTGTAGCAAAAGCAGTGCACAGCAATGGGGTTTGAATAGAATCGAAAAAATACACCAAACTGTGCTATGTTTTAGGATTTGTGTGCATACCTACATAAGGTGTTCTATCCTTCCAGGATATTGTTTGTCCATTTTGGGAAACGAACATCTCTTATAACATGCCCTGTGACTGAGAAGTCAATATATCATATAACAGAAGGAGAAAATGGAACCTCCTAGCCAGTTTGGGATGGATTATATTAATAGGTCCTTGATCACTGTGGAATTTGTTTTTAATTGTTATGTATCACCCCCTAGTGTTAATAGTTATTGTCCAAAAAGAGGATTGACATAATGTGTAGATACAAATATACATATATATATATATATATATATATATATATATATATATATATATATATATATATATATATATATATATATATATATATATAACAACTGTTTTCTCACTGCCCTTACACAGTGATGTTGTTTGCTTTAGCTACAGGAAAACAAGATAACAAAAGATGAAACCAAAGAAAGGAATAAAGATATTTAGATGATGTAAGAAGCCTTCCATCTTTATCCTGAGACAGAACCAAGCCCACCCACGTATATCTCCATAGCATAAAGCTTAATGCTGCATATGCAGCAGATGATAACTGTACATCACTATCACTGTACATCACTGTCACTGTACATCACTATCACTGTATATCACTGTCACTGTACATCACTATCACTGTACATCACTGTCACTGTACATCACTATCACTGTATATCACTGTCACTGTACATCACTATCACTGTACATCACTATCACTGTCACTGTACATCTCTATCACTGTACTTCACTGTCACTGTACATCTCTATCACTGTACATCACTGTCACTGTACATCTCTATCACTGTACATCTCTATCAATGTACATCACTGTCACTGTACATCTCTATCACTGTACATCACTGTCACTGTACATCTCTATCACTGTACATCACTATCACTGTTACAATCTGTTCTTGGCATACTGATACTAGACACTTCCCCCAAACATTTTATTAGAAATGTATATCCCTGTAACATTTCAGTGTGCCATTTGAATCTATTTACAACAATAAGCTTTTTTGTCATTGGAACAAACACACCTCTTTCTCAATTATATACATCAATAATTGCATTTTATTTGAAAGAAATTACATCAGCATTAACCTAGAAAATGTGTCATGTGGTTTTCTTTGTACAATTTCTTAGGTTAATAATTGGAAAGTTTATTTTTTTGTGCAAAATAGATAATTCATACAGACAACTGTGCAAAGAAACTTTAACATTTTACAACAAGACCCATCTACAGTGCCTATTTTCAAGACTCCCCCCTTGATGTCATATAGAAGAGACAAGACAAGAATATAAGAGAATATGTGGTACACAGTGACAGTCGTCCTTCTGAGGAACCGTTGAAATACCTGTAAATACATTCATTCTGAAATAGAGATTACAGGCACTAAATCTTCATTCAACATTCATGAACATTTTACATGTACCCCTAAAGGAATAGTCTACTACATTATCTGCAAGAAATCCAACAAATTGTATATCAGGGAAACTAAACGCTGTTTAGCAGACCGGTTCGTAGAACACTTAAGAAACATTCACACGGATTCCTGAGTGGCGCATCCGGTAAAGGCACTCCGCATGGAGTGCTGGATGCGCCCTATAGCCTGGAAGTCATCGGTTCGAGTCCAGCCTATTCCACTGCCGACCGTGGATGGGTGCTCCCAGGGGGTGGCGCACACTGGCCGGCGCTGCCTGGGGAGAGGGCTTAGGTCGTCCAGGGTGTCCTCGGCTCACCGCGCACCAGCGACCCCTGTATACTGGCCAGGCGCCCGCGGGCTTGCCTGTAAGCTGCCCAGAGCTGCATTGTCCTCCGGCACTGTAGCTCTGGGTTGGCTGCATGGCAGGCCTGCAGAGTGAAAAGAAGCAGTCGGCTGACGGCACACGCTTCGGAGGACAGCGTGTGTTCATCTTTGCCGCTCCTGATTTGGCGCAGGGGTGGTAGCGGTGAGCTGAGCCTAAAATACAATTGGATATTTCAAATTGGGAGAAAAACGGGATAAAATCAATTGCCGATTATTAAAAAAAATAATAATAATAATAATAAAACAATTTTTAAAAAGAAGCATTCACATTAACACCACTGCTTTTCCAGTAGCCCGTCACTTCAACAGTGATGCTCACACTGCTGAAGACATCACAGTCTGTGTGATCGATCAGTGCAATGGAACAAATGTTGCTCGGAAACAAAATGAACGAGAGTTTATCTTCAAACTGGGAGCATTGGAACCTCTGTGAATGAACATTCTATTCTAATAATCATGATACCATCCACAGAATTTTTGTATAATTACAAATCTTGACTAATAACAAGTTTACTGCTTACTTTTCTCGTTAAACAGCTGAAGAAGGGCTTTTGCCCGAAACGTCCTGAAAATAAAAGATTTTTTAATCTTTTAAACCTTTGGTGTACATTTTTTAAAAACCTTTTCTTTCATATGCCTTCAATTTTGTACACTGCAGTATATATATATATATATATATATATATATATATATATATATATATATATATATATATATATATATATATATATCTACAACAAGCTATTTCAGTTGAGTTGAGTTTAATGAAACAGAATAACTACCAATACCACCCCACCCCCATTTTAAATTTAAAAAAACAGACAAATAAACAACAAACATACTGTACTTAAAAAGTTGAATGTTATTTCACACTTAAAATAATAGGCCTGTCGGACTGTGAAATGGATACAGGAACTTTTAAATTGAACTGCCTTATAAATTACCTTTAGATAAAAAGAAATACAGATATTATTAAAAAGCAGGTCATAATCAGCTCTTATGACGGAGTTAGACCAAAGCTCTGCCTTTATAGATAGTAATGCTGCCGTTATATAGGGCCTGGTGACTTGTCATGATTCCCAAAGTCTTCTCTTCTTTATCAGTCCTTGAGTCGCCTGTGTTACATTGTATGCCTTCTCCCAATATTTCTAAACAAATACAGTGCAAATACAAACTGTAAGACCTAGAAAAGAGAAAAAGATTTAATATACAGTACATTAATATTGTGAAACAATCTCATCATTTACGGTTGCTTTATGTCCGGTATACATTTTGTTTGTTTTTCTATGTATGATAGATTCATCTTTAACAGTTCAAAAGATTTTGATCTACTATAGGGATAGTATCCTGGACTCAACATACAGTACATCCACAAGGATAAAAAGGGTTACATAATCCCTATCAAAAATCATTAGAGTTTAACAATAGCAAGTAGAGCAACTTTTTTTTTGGTTTTAAAATATAGCTGAATCATTTTAAAATGACACACCATTCAAAACATGCAATTCAACAGTTATATTTAAAAAATGGGTGTCGTTTGTGACAAAAATAAAATGGAGTTTCAATCCTTGTTTTTGTCTCTTAGGGAATTAAAAAAATGATTTTAGCATCGGTTAGCTCTTTACCTGTACGACAGCCAGTCCAAAGTCAATGCCTAAAATTGAGAAGATGTTGCTTGACAGCCACTCTTCGATTAATGCTCCACAGGCCTATGTATGAAATTATAAAGACAGATACAAACATAAAGTTTGAATCAGTTGCATTTTTGTGAAGATGGTACTTTTATATATGTATGGATTTTTTTTCCCTCACTGGGATAGACTACCACCTCCAAATACACTCAATGGCAATGCAGTGACGCTGCATTGGCCCTGTATTTAGGGTCAATGGTAGTAAGGGCTAATACAATGGTGATACAGTACTGGATGTAAACAGTTAACTGTATACGTTGTATAGACATCACTGAATTTTGAGTTTCTGTTAGGACTCACGTGGAAAGGGACCTACTAGACCTGTAGAATTGTGCAAATATTCAGCAACAAAAATATGAAAGTAGAAGAATCTCAGTGACTTCACAAAAGGGCATGAACGTGAATCATTACTTGATGCAATGTTGTGCTCCATTTCAAGAGACCTTTAAAAGTGGACAAGATCTACAGTACTGGGAGCTAGAGTACATGTGGCAGGTTTGCAAGAACATTCTTTAAACTTGAATTACAAGCATTATATTCCTTACCGTGCCATAGAGACTTTCATCTTGTGACAGACTGCAAAATAGCTCATCATCTGAACTGGTTCCATTGAAGCACGAACAAGGGTAAAGACCACTGATGTTAGTATAGTCATTGCTTAGCCAGTCAGTTGAGTTGACTTTTCCACAGCATTTAAGCTAGGATAAAAAAAAAGATATTCTGCAATGATTAACAACACATTATTAATTATGCAAATGTGGTGCGCATTTAAATCCCACATTTTTCGACTTACACTTTTCTGCACTACATCCAGAAGTTTCCAGTCATGTTTGTCATCATCAGTGTCATTTGGACCCCCATATTCCTTAATCATGTCAGTAATCTTCTTATCCATGAAGGTTTTAATCTACAACAAAAAAGATATAATAAGATACATTTTTCCACAATGAATTGGAGGACATCAATTTTAAGATGTCAGACCACAATACATTAGTTAATTATTTGTGATGTTTGTTTTGGGTATGGGAGAGTCGTCATATGCCGCATCTGCACCATGAAACCAGTCTGTAAAATTCAATCTCATGCTGTTCAAATATCATACTGGGGCTTTAGTCGGTTCCATCTGCAGTCTACAGTTCAATCTGCAACCAGACATTATACAAAATGATCCGCAATATGTATCACATTTTTTGAGTAATTGCTATTTATAAAATATTTTGTCAACCTACAATATTTTCCCAACAGTATAATATATTAAAAGCTCTCACATTCTGCCCATATATATATATATATATATATATATATATATATATATATATATATATATATATATATATATGTAAAACCACATTGGACGCTCATTAGGTATTCTCCATCATCAGCTCAATGGAGATGGGAGAGATCAAGTTCTGCCAACCCACAATTCTAACTTGGGCTGACAGAGTCCCAATTGGAATCAGTTTGATCTTGATCTGCTGCTGTTAGAAATGAACTAGTCCCAGTGGCATGTGGAAACGTGACTATAGACACTGCATTCATAATAGACCTGTTGGCAATGCAAGAAGGAGGCTCCCCAAATAATGTATCTCACCTCTGAAACATACTGAATGTTAAGGAACTGATGGATAATAAGAGATAAGTATATGTTATAACTACTTTTTATAAAACTTCAGCAACAAGTACTACATTTACAGCATCTCCCAAAACTTGGACCAGACCATGCTGAAGAATGCTGCACCATTCAGAGTAAGCAACTGAAATACATGTCATGTGTTTACTTTACTTACTTGACCGTTGTTCGCTAACAATGTAAACGTTACAAAAACCTGAGCAGCAAGTATTATGAACAGGCATCCCATATACTGCAAAAAACAAACACAAAAAATGATTTTTACAATCTCCGCTACATCTTTTTACAAAGAAATATGACCAAATGAATTTACCTTTTTAGCATTTGCTCAAGCTGTGCAGCACTTTTTGTATAATTTAAAAAGACTAGCGAGATGCTGGATATCATTTTGAAAAAGTCAACAGAGTGTCATTAATCATACAAAACAAAAAATAAATCTGCAAATTTAATTCATGGCAACTAATTTAAAAACTGTCCAGGCTAATTTCACAACTGTATGCAACTTATTTCTTGGTTTATGAATTACTAAATGCAAAACCTTCCTGAATATAAAGCAAATGTCATTAAAAGTAAGTATGAAGAATTCACCTTACCAATATTAGTAGACATCTGATTTCCTTGTATGCTCCCAGGCATCCCATGAAGCAAACCAGTACAGTGACAAACCCAATAGCGATAAGAACATATGCTACAAATACTACTGAGAGAATTTTTTCATCAGTAGTGCCTAAGAAAATAATTGAAAAATGAATAATTACTTACACATTTTTTACTCTGTTGAAAGTTTACTGTGATATCAAGTTTAAATTATGCTACTTGGTACAGTATGTATTGAAAACATGATGGTCAAACGCATAGAACATAATAATTATTATTAATATAATGAATTATCATTATAATCTTTATACCTGCGAAAAGAAGGCTTCAGACTTTGGAATGGCAAATCACCTGAAACTGCTACACATACTAGAATTCACTATCAAATTGCCACTTTACATCATGCTACAGGGCATGTTTATCAGCTGTTAACAACCAGTACCAACATGTTAACCTGTAGTGTCGTAACATTTCCATTTTATAGGATACACTAACACATGTATGTTTGTGTTTGATAAGAAAAAAAAAAAAAATCAGGGTTAGTTAATATATAGTGACCTATTTATAAACTGATAAAAAAGAACTGCAAAAGGCTACTACAGTATCATCAGTTTATAATCCCTAAGTAGGGAGCAGATGTTTGCTATACATTTTTAACTGACCTCTTTTATTTTTAGTTTATACAGTCTGTACAGATATCCAGTATATTTTCTCTCTCGCTCTCTCTCTCTCTCTCAATATACATGGTATGTTTTTTTTAATAAGGAATGGCATATACAGTAAATACCACCAAACCATTAAAATAGTGCTTTGTGTAGCAATTTGAAAACAATCTTCTCTAATAGAGTATTTGAATGCTCTGCCTCTGAAACTATGTAAAATACAAACATGGGCTGCATTTATTTATTAAAATGCAAGGTAACTGTATTTAGATCCACCTTGTATCAGTTGATTAGAGCCCATGGAGTATCAGCTGGGTTAAGGTCAAGATCCATATCCTCCCTCTATCTCTTTAAGTGCAATACCAAACTGTAAGTATTATGGGTACTGTTACGATTACTGTGGATGCTATTGTTCTGTGTACTTACGGAGTGTAGCAATAAAAGTGTTGCTTTCAAACAGAATCCACACCCCACAACCCAGAAGAACAATTCCTAGAATCTGAAAGTATAATTCAGTGGCAAATTATGCATACCATACTTTATTTTCTGAAGTTTATCAAAATATAATACAAATATATTATGAAAAGTTAAGACTTACCAGGAAAATACCATTGAAAAACAGAAAAAAGTATCTGAGGATGTAAATTCTGTCTTGGACGTTCATTTTGTTGACTCTGTGGTATTCAGTTGTCTGCAATTGTAAAACACATTACATTACAAATTCCTTGTTTAGTTGGTAAGTGGACTAAAGGGCGGTGGCAAACAGGGCTGTTAGCAGGCTCTCATTGGCAGGTGCTTCTGCATCCGTGACTGCATGTTTTCTGAGAAACAATTGAGTTAAATGTATGACTTCAGGGACCCCTGAAGAACAGACTTTTCTGAAGGAGTGTAGTTTAAATATCTTGCTGATTAAAAAAAAAAAAATGTAAATCCGTGCTTGTCTTGGAGTCCATTGTGGTCCTTCTCCCTATTGGCAGTGTCATGTATTTCCGAACAACAATATATACTAATAAACACAAGTATACAAGTACTCATGTATAGACAAAGTGAGAACAATATTTAATACTTACCACAAATGTTTCTGTCTGGCTGGTTAACGAAACTTTGCTCTGTCAAGTTGGCTGTCTTGTGTTGTATGCTACAGCTGTTTTTTTTGTTTTTTTTCTTTGTATGTCTACAACCAGGAAGTTCCCTTGTTCCAAAGTGCAAACTTCCTTTGCTCATACTGAGAATATGTTTAGCCCCCAGTTATTCTTTAATAGTTTATGACCCTTGAAGTTATAGAAACCAGTTATAGTAACCACTTCCTTATAGTGTGTGTGGTGCTAGAAAAAGCCCTTATAAATGTACACTGAAACAAACTGTTAAATGCAGGATGTGTGAAGCATTATTAAAGGATAGTAAAACACAGTGAAAGTATGCCAACACACAGACAAGCATGTGAATCATTGGGATGGTAAAGCATGTTAAAACCCATAGTTAACCATGGTACCATTTTTTTTTTTTTTTATGCATACAGTATTGTGATGTGACATCCTTCAAAGCCATAGTGTTAATATGCTGCGGAAGAAATGAAAGCTCATCCCACGGGTTAAATGAAGCGCAGGCAGTGTATGAATGATCCCAATTGGGAACAGCATTTATTCAACAGGGGGAATATCAGTGTGCGCACAGTAAATTGCGACATCTGTTGGTGAAAGGAAGAACTGAGAACTGCAGTCAGCTGAGCAGTTGAAACTTGAGCAATTTATTCTGGATGAGATTTGATGCATATTAAGGAGGCCAAATGTCAAAGTGCTTATTTATTTGCAGGCCCACCTTGTGTTTATGGAGCGATTGACGAAATAAGCTAGTGGGTAAACAATGGATAATTACTATCAGCTTGCAAATTTCACAAGTAAGAATCTGCACCATACATTTTAACTAAGATCAACAACAATCATTTTGTAGCGCTGACTACAAGTCGATTGCAATACGTGTTGTTTAAACAAAATACAAATACAATATTCTTTCAACAAATCTATTTTACAGCAATATTTAGTTTTTCTTTCTGTTTTTGTAATATATATATATATATATATATATATATATATATATATATATATATATATATATATATATATGAAAGAAAATGTTTTTTTTAAATGTACACAAAAATTTTAAAAGATTAAAAAATATTTTATTTTCAGGACGTTTCGGGCAAAAGCCCTTCTTCATATTGTAATAATCAAATTTGTTCTGGACTGTTATCAGTATCTTTAAACGTAATTTAATCAAAACAGCATAAAATAATAATAATAATAATAATAATAATAATAATAATAATAATAATAATAATACAATTATTTATCAAACTAATGTGGGTTAAAGCTATGTTAATAGGAAACACAGTTCCACTGTTTACGAATTGGTTTATGCTGTTTCGGAAACAACATTTTTGCTCTGTTCATTGTTACTAAGTTTGTCCCTGACTATGTTCCATAGATTGTGCCATACCCGGTGTTACTATGGTTACCACAGAGACAGAGACGCTGAAAGATGTAATGGATTCTCATGCTGACGAATGTACTACACAAGTAATATTTCCTTGCTGAAAACGTAATAACGTAAGGATTATTTTGTTGTTGTTGTTGTGGTTTACTAATTTCGATTCACGTCTTAAAGTTGTTGGATTCTTTAAAGCTGTTGTTTTAGCAACTCAGAGTCCAACGCCATGGGATACGTACGTAACGAGTTCACCATGTTGTTGTTGTTAATGCTATGCGATATGATTCGATATCTCACTCTTATACAAGACACGGTAATTGTATCGCATTAATGTAAGTAATGTCGGATCTTCATGTCACATATGTAGAGTTCAAATGATAATTTATAACAGTAAATATTATACTTTATATGCAATTATTTCTATGGTTATAACAACAAATAATAAAAAATACACATATCTGATAGTAAATACACATAGTAAATCGTTTAATATGGATAATCACAACAGACTTTTGTATTTTATAGCAGCAAAGTCATGCAATAAGCCCATCTCATGTCTGATTACTCAAAAATAAAATCACCAGTGACTGTTAACCACACACCTCATTAGTTTAAAAGGATTTTTTAAAAATGATTTTTAAGCTGTTCGTACACTGGTAGCTTTTTTCAGGAAGCATCCACAAAGTGGGGCTTAAATAAACTTGCATATGACAGATTACATTATTGTCCTTAGCAGATTTTGACATTGAAAGAAGGAAGTGGCTTTCACAGCACTCTTCAAAACCCTTTTTGCAGGTTATAAGCAGACAATGGATGTGGACCAATCAGTCGAAGAAGCCATTCAACAAGAGTTAAACACAATCTTCATAAGTTCTTTAGATGCTGAAGAACTGGAAAGCTATGAAGAAGACGAAGAAGAAATCATTTCTGAAGATGAAACAGTTAGAGTATTTATGAAATATTACTGCATTTCGAGTTGACCTGAAAACATCTATACAATCTGTATTTATGGTTCCTGTGGCCATTTTACCGACAGGAGATATTAAACATTTAATGTATTTCCTAACCTTTAGGCTATATTTTGAATAAAATGTCATAATTGTTCATCACATCAGCCCTATACAATTGATTTAACTTGCATTATAATGGTCTTTGATACATACATCATTATGTGTCTCAGATATCAAATATTTCTACACGGGAGGACAAACAAGTCTTTCATTTTTCCTGTGGTGTACAGTTTAAAAAAGGAAGAAAACAGTTACTGAAAGTAATATGATCTTTTTAAAAGATACATTAAATAGATTTTGTTTTAACATGTAACTTAAATATCCACATCAAAGTTAATAAGAGTTGTATAATGCTATATTGAATTTGCGTTATACTTTATGTGTCTAGGTCCCTGATGAATTGCCCCTATCAGTGGTTTCATGTTTGGAATTAGCAAAGAGCAGAATCCACACTGCTGAACAGCTTATTCTACAGGACTTGGAGGACAACCAGTTTAGTAAGTTATATAAGGTGATAGTAATCTAAAATGTGCCTGATCTAGATACCACTATAGATGAATGAATCTGGGCATTTGTGAACTCAAGGTTATAACAGTGCATGCAAGTCTCTTTAGTGTATTTGTTTGAGAAATTCTAATAATTCAAATGGCAGCAGTATTTGATCTGTTGCTGTAGAGATTGTTTAGATTGGCAACAAAGCATACTTGAGAACAACTTAAAGTGAAATAAACACAAGACTATTCTTTATGATGGTATAAGGTAAAAAAAAAAAAAAAAAAACGTACTATGAAGCTGGCATCCTTCAATAAGGTTTGTCACATACGCATTGCAACCTACACAAAATCCCCTTGTATGCAGTTGTTAAAAAGGGATCTGTAAAATGACTTGCCTTTGTAAATAAATGAAAAACCGAAAGTGCATGTTGATATATTTTTCCTTTAATGTATTGCTTGTAGGTCTACTTGACATAATTTCTATATATACTTTACATTATGGTTAATTTGTTTCTCCTTACAAACAAGTTGGTTTGTTTTCTTTATTTCACAGCATTTTAGTTAAATGGTTTTGGGACACTCTTTCAGGCCTTCTATGATCATCCTGATATGTTTACACACAATATATGCTAAGATGTTTTACGTAAGAAAGGAACACATTTGATCAGAACAGCAGCAGTAAGTTCTGTTGCTGTTTAGGTTATTAAAAAGGCCTGCTGTGTTATTTATTTATTTTAAATACTTTGTAATTCAAAGCTTTTGAGAGAATTTCCTTAATGTGTTTTTATCTTTATCACCAGGAAAACCAAATACATAAATGTAGACTTTTTTCATTTATACATTTTTGGATCAGAAAAGACTTACACATAAGTATTGAAATCATTAGTATTTGCTAACTAATTTAGATTTTCTTCCAGATGATCTTTACGATGTGGCTCCATATAATGATTCAGATTATTTGGTTGAACTAGCTTCTGAATATAATGAAGATC
This sequence comes from Acipenser oxyrinchus oxyrinchus, assembly GCA_030684275.1. Lineage (NCBI taxonomy): Eukaryota > Metazoa > Chordata > Actinopteri > Acipenseriformes > Acipenseridae > Acipenser > Acipenser oxyrinchus. The sequence continues at coordinate 28,119,609 of CM060256.1, read as the reverse complement.
CTGTGATGTTCAAGGAGCGAGTATGTCATTTTTATTATTAATATTAATTTATAATGAAAACATTGGTTTTAAATTGTAATAATACTTGGAATGTAAAAAGTAACAAATATATGTGAATCAATGAAATTAGGAGCTGGAAATCAAGGACTTAAAAGCATGTCATTAAATATCAACTGCATACAGTACATTTTTTATCTCAACTTAAGATAATTGGTGAAATTGAGGATGAAGAAGCACTGCAGTCATTTTTTAACCCTGATAATCACATGGGAAATGAGGAACATTTTATGGAACAAACCACTGGTGAGTAGAAAGGTCATATATATATATATATATATATATATATATATATATATATATATATATATATATATATATATATATATATACACATACACAATATAGATAATATATATTCTATATTACAACATAGTTTTTCTGCAGCTATATTTAACCCTAACTCTAACCCTAAAGAGTTTTTTCGGTTTTGAGAAAATTAGAGATGAACTAGGGATAAAATGTTTCAGTTTTTTTTATTTCAGACTTGTTTTTCTTACTAAATAATTCTGTTTCTTCTTTTTCTTCTAAACTGTCACGCATTGTGCATTCATTTCCATGGATACCCCACATTCTCTGCAACATGAGCTTTTTTTCATTGTTATGATGTTAAACTAAATGCCTGGTTAGTTGTCAAAAACATTGTGTCCTGGTTGAAATCCAAAGAAATCCCTTACAAGTTAATACCAATACATGCTGCCAATCAAGTAGTTTGGGTTAATGTATAGTGGGAAAATATAAAGTCCTCTCCTCACACCTTATTCTGAATTCACATGCTTGTTGTGGTGATGGACATGGCAGCTCTCAGAAGTTATCTGACAACACTTTTGCACTAACTTTATCTTTAGAGAACATTGCTACTGGATATTTAGAAACTGAGAAAAAATGCATGCAGGATCTGCTAGATTGGGAGGAAAAAATAAAAGAATTGGAAGAGAAGAGGATCTTGGAGCTTAAAACTAAGAAAGAACAGCAGGCGAAAGAGCAAAGAGAGGATGAGGTGAAAAGGAGACAAAGGCAGAGAGTTTTTGAGGAGGAGTTAAAGAGACTAGAAGAAGAAAATTTGGTAAGACACATTGTTGATACTGTGGTACTTTTTTAGTTTTTCCTTTGTAAAGTGTTTTCAGGAGAAAAACAAAGGAGTGTACACTATGGAGTGTACAATATTATAATTCAGGATTTAAAATGGTATTAATCTGTGTGAACCTGTCTTTATGTTTGCAGCAACAGCAGGTTGAACTGGAAGTGAAAGCAAAAAAGGAAAAGCAAGCTTTACAACTGGAATTAAATCTACAAGAGGTAATTTGAACCTATTTGACTTATAGTCGATGCTCTTCATTTCATGCAAATGTACTTTTATATACCTTATTCTGTTAAATTGGATTTGGTAACTGCAAAGCATTGTTAAATATTTACTTGCAAAAACTGTGTTCTAGTGATGTGAGCCTTAGAGCTTCTTTTTAACGCAAGTTTCTCACAATCCATATTTCCCACAATCCATATTTCTCTATACAGGAACTTATAAGAAATCTGCAGAAACAAATGGAAGTGGAAAAACAAGATTTTGAACAGCGGCAATCCATAGAGAGGAGGAGGCTGGAAGAGTTGAGATGCAGGGCAGCAACACAAATCCAGGCCAGAATCAGGAGTTTCTTGGTACGCAAGAAAACAATTTCTTTACTGAGGCAAAGAAAAGAAGAGAAAAAAAAGGAAAAAGACCTGCAACTGAAACTGGAAAAGGAGCAGAAAGAAAGGGAAGAAAAGTGCAAAAGAACACTGGAGGAACAGAAACTCAGAAATGAGGAAGAAAAGAAGAGAAAGGAGGAACTGGAAAAGAAAGAAAGGAAGGAACAGGAGAGGAGACGTGCTGAATATGAAAAGAAAAAGGAGGAAGAACGGCTGCGTTTAGAGCAGGAGAAGCAGCTGAAGTTCAAAGAGGAGAAAAAGCGGAAGGAAGAAGAAGCGAAAAAACAAAGGGAAGAACTACAAAGAAGAGCCAGGCTGGGGGAAGAGGAGCGACAGAAACAAGAACAGAAAAAGAAACAACTGGAAGACCTAAAAAAGAAGGGGGACTGGGAGAAGAAAAGAATAGAAGAGCTTGAGAGAAAGAAACAAGAAGAGAAGATTGAACAAGAGGAACTCAACCTAAAGGAGAAAAATGAGAAAGAAAAAGAACAGGTTTGCATAGTTGAAAAGAACACAGGTGATGCCACACAGTATGATAAACAAAACAGCCTAGTACAAAACATATGTCCATCTACTGGACAAACAGAAGGAGTGTCAAAAGTTTTAGAAAAAGAGGCTAATCTGATTGGATCTGAGGAGTCTGCCATCTCCAATGATAACAACGCTGCTGTAAAACAAGAAGCATCCAACCAGGAAAAAAATGAAATATTCAGTAATAAAAACGACACACAGTTTCAAAATTCAGAAAAAACTCCGGACAGAACTAAAGAGAAACATAACCAGTTAACACCTAACAGTAATATTTCGCTAATAAAAACACCTGGCTCTTTGGAAGGTTATGATCTATATTACAACAGTGCCTCTGCAGACACGTTTTCTTTAGTAAGTCAGATGAGCCTCCCTGATTGTACTGAACAGAAAAGGCTAGCTTGGATGAAGGCTTGTACTCCTTGGTCCAAACTTGCCATGGAGAACAAGAGGAAAAAAGTGGTCAAAAGGAAGATAACACGAAGTGCTTCATCAGGACAGCTGCCAGCTTTGAGTGCAGAGCTAGTCCTTCAGTCTGCCGTCTGCAACTCACTTAAGCAGGTAGTGTAAATACCAGTAATTAAATACTAGTACACTGATGAAGGCACTAGCTGAAATTTGTATCTGCTTGGCTTGATTTTATTTTTTATTGAGTATTTTGAAGATATGGAAACATACAGTGTTTATACTGTGTATTCATATTTTTCTGTACAAGCTGGATATATACTTGTTGTGATTCAATAGAAAAAACACTTGCTGGGCCATATAGCTTACTTTATTGTGTAAAATTACATTTTAGGTCACAACAGTTACACTTGAGGATTTACCTGGCTGCAATCTCTCCACTCTCTCCGAGTGTACAAAGCTACAGACGCTGACTCTCAGACGATGTGGCTTGACCGCGCTTGATGGTATCAACCGATGCAAAGAACTCAAACATATTGATGTACAGGTAACAGTTATCTTCTCAAGTTTAAAATACTATGTTTGTTAAAATCCTTAGACAAAATCGAGGTCCTGACAGCTGAATGTATCACTCCAAAAGAAAGGATTGCTCTATTCTCATGTGCACTTTCAATTTAAGGCTTTTTATTCTGATTACCTTGGTATTCAAATTCCACTGTAGCTGCCAATTTCAACTTAAGACAAACTATTATAGGCTACATGTAATAAAAGATAAGAATGTGCAGGTCTCAAGGCCACAATGTGGACACTCCTGGTGCCTTGTGTGACCTGGTCAACATACTGCCTACATGTAGACAATGTGAAACCCAGTTTAGTACAGTATTCTACTTTGCTGGCAGTAAGAAGGTGACAAACCAAATACTGACCAAATATATTAGATAGTCGTATTTGTAGTCACATGATCTAGACAAAAATATGGATGTCACGTGGATGCATGATTTAGAATGTAATGCTGATGAACTGGTTTTCAAAAGAGAAAGAGAAAAAAAAGTAAAATAAGTTATTCCAAGGTTTTGAGGGAAGCTGTTCTCAGATAAAATCTTAATTTGATTTCTGCTTTTGAATATATTGCAAGAGGTATTATATCAAATATATATATATATATATATATATATATATATATATATATATATATATATATATATATATACAGTACTGTGCAAAAGTTTTAGGCAGGTGTGAAAAAATGCTGTAAAGTAAGAATGCTTTCAAAAATAGACATGTTAATAGATTATATTTATCAATTAACTAAATGCAAAGTGAGTGAACAGAAGAAAAATCTAAATCAAATCCATATTTGGTGTGACCACCCTTTGCCTTCAAAACAGCATCAAGCATCAATTCTTCTAGGTACACTTGCACACAGTTTTTGAAGGAACTTCGGCAGGTAGGTTGGCCCAAACATCTTGGAGAACTAACCACAGTTCTTCTGTGGATTTAGGCAGCCTCAGTTGCTTCTCTCTCTTCATGTAATCCCAGACAGACTCGATAATGTTGAGATCAGGGCTCTGTGGGGCCATACCATCACTTCCAGGACTCCTTGTTCTTCTTTACGCTGAAGATAGTTCTTAATGACTTTCGCTGTATGTTTGGGGTCGTTGTCATGCTGCAGAATAAATTTGGGGCCAATCAGATGCCTCCCTGATGGTATTGCATGATGGATAAGTATCTGCCTGTACTTCTCAGCATTGAGGAGACCATTAATTCTGACCAAATCCCCAACTCCATTTGCAGAAATGCAGCCCCAAACTTGCAAGGAACCTCCACCATGCTTCACTGTTGCCTGCAGACACTCATTCGTGTACGCTCTCCAGCCCTTTGGCGAACAAACTGCCTTCTGCTACAGCCAAATATTTCAAATTTTGACTCATCAGTCCAGAGCACCTGCTGCCATTTTCTGCACCCCAGTTCCTGTGTTTTCGTGCATAGTTGAGTTGCATGGCCTTATTTCCACGTCGGAGGTATGGCTTTTTGGCCGCAAGTCTTCCATGAAGGCCACTTCTGACCAGACTTCTCTGGACAGTAGATGGGTGTACCAGGGTCCCACTGTTTTCTGCCAGTTCTGAGCTGATGGCACTGCTGGACATCTTCCGATTGCGAAGGGAAGTAAGCATGATGTGTCTTTCATCTGCTGCAGTAAGTTTCCTTGGCCGACCACCGCGTCTACGGTCCTCAACATTGCCCGTTTCTTTGTGCTTCTTCAAAAGAGCTTGGACAGCACATCTGGAAACCCTGTCTGCCTTGAAATTTCTGCCTGGGAGAGACCTTGCTGATGCAGTATAACTACCTTGTGTGTTGTTGCTGTGCTCAGTCTTGCCATGGTGTATGACTTTTGACAGTAAACTGTCTTCAGCAACCTCACCTTGTTAGCTGAGTTTGGCTGTTCCTCACTCAGTTTTATTCCTCCTACACAGCTGTTTCTGTTTCAGTTAATGATTGTATTTCAACCTACATATTGAATTGATGATCATTAGCACCTGTTTGGTATAATTGTTTAATCATACACCTGACTATATGCCTACAAAATCCCTGACTTTGTGCAAGTGTACCTAGAAGAATTGATGCTGTTTTGAAGGCAAAGGGTTGTCACACCAAATATGGATTTGATTTAGATTTCTTCTGTTCACTCACTTTGCATTTAGTTAATTGATAAATATAATCTATTAACATGTCTATTTTGAAAGCATTCTTACTTTACAGCATTTTTCACACCTGCCTAAAACTTTTGCACAGTACTGTATATATATATATATATATATATATATATATATATATATAAAATAAATACAGGCCAGTCATAAATAAGTAAATGCAACAGGTGTCGTAGACATTTTTAATTATCTGTTTTGATGTTTATTAAAAATAGAAATGGGATTAATTATTTGTATTGTTAAAGTACTGTAATGAACCCTGGTTTTATTAATTTGAAGGAAAATGGAATTCAGTTCATAAATTGCCAAGACTTGGAGGACCTTTGTGTCCTTCTCCTGAATCGGAACCAGCTCACCTCTATACATGGTCTGGATGGAGTCACTAATCTTCAAGTGCTTGAATTGTCACATAACAGCATCACACGCATTGGTAAGATGTGTTTCCTTTGTGTACATACAATACAGTATGACACATTAATTGTTGGCTCACTACTTATATACCTTTAATTTGTAATGTTGGGAAGAGCAAACATGTAGTAGACCAATAGAATGTCACATCTATCAGGCTGTAACATTACTCCAGGATGCAGTTTACTGTACTGATTTTAAATACAGCAAATAGAATGTCCACAAGGTGGTGGTATTGGCATTTAATTAAATAAAGTTGTAAGATCACTTTAATGAATAAGTTGCAGTAGCCTTTTAATATAAAAGCTGCAGATTGCTCCAGTGAAAACCCAACTGTATAAATGGGTAATTGTATGTAAAAAAATAATGTAATTGTATGTAAAAAAATAATGTGATATCTTGTAACAATTGTAAGTCGCCCTGGATAAGGGCGTCTGCTAAGAAATATATAATAATAATAATAATAATAGATTTATAGAACTCATTTACGTGCAAAATTGTAGAGTTTTTTTTTCTTCTTATTTGTCTTATTTCTGTACCTCTTAATTGATCTATCCATGTATTTATTGCAAAATAGCATATAACACCCTGTCACACAATAATATTTAATAGACAGAATTATAAGCATTTAAAAAATCAACTGTGCTATTCAATTTCTTGATGGTGGGGAATCTTAATCCTCTACAAAAGGATTAAATACTGTAGTTAAATACTGTAAATTACATAAAAACTGGCTCATATGCTCAGTTGTTGTTTTTTTTAATAACCATGGTACACAAATGGCCTAGACAGGTTGTATTGCATTTTGTGAATATTTGTATATATATATATATATATATATATATATATATATATATATATATATATATATATATATATATATATATATATATATATTTGCAGAACTTATCATATTCTTTATCAGATAAATAAATATACTATTTTAATAGTATGTTTTAATAGTAGTTAATAGTTTTTCTGCTTAAATCCTGTAGGTGGCTTGGAGTCTCTAAAAAAACTCCAAAGACTAGTGATGGACCACAACCAGTTAATCAGCACAAAAGGACTGATAGAAACACCTACTCTCCTGTATCTCGATTGTGCTTACAACCATCTAACTTGTGTCGAGGGCACAGAAAACTGTGTTCTGCTCCAGACACTAAAGCTTCAGGGCAACAACCTCACTGAGGTATCACATTTGTTAAATGATATTTGACGCTCAAATCTAGTGAAATGCTTGTTAACTTAAAATACAGATCATTTTGTATTTCAGATATGTTTGGGCACCACCACGTTTCTGTAAACAGTTTTTAAACTTTACACTTCTAATATTTAAAGAGTTGTTCTGGATATGTGATACTGTTAGTTTTGTTTTATGTATATGCAGTCCTATTTCTGATCATTGTAACTATGGATGTCCCATAATACCATGTATAATTTCCTCTTGTCATTATATAGGGAGGTTCAAGCTGAATTTATCATAACGATATCTTGTTTCATCTAGCCTCCTGGGTTGGTAAATCATGTATTGATAAAGGAGCTGTATCTGGATGACAACAGCATATCCTCACTGGAGAGTCTGTCATCTTACTGGCTACCTCTCCTTCATTACCTTTCAGTAGCGCAGAACAGGTAAACCACAAAAAATTAAAATAATCTAAATGTGTCAAAGATACAAATATATTAAATCATAAATTGTAAATATCCATAAAGTTAAACTCTCATTCATAAGAAATACATTGGAACCAAAAATACGATATTTCTTTTTATTACCACTAAATATTGTACCCTTATTCTTTTTACCAAAATGTTTCATCTAATCATTCCTGTTTCTGAAGTGATACTATATTGGTTCCATTCAGGATTGATAGATAGCATTGTATAATTAATGCATTTCAGCAGTATTGCACACACTATTTATTTATTGTTTGCAGGCTATTCTCTTGTCATGGTCTGCAACTGCATTTTTCAAAAATCCAATGTATGGGGGTGTTGACAAAGCTGATCTGGGAAAGAATAGTATTGGTACCAAATAATATTTGAATCCAAATAATGTTAGTTGAATAATTTCCCATGTTAGCTGTGGCCCTAAATTGATCTGTTGTGGTTTTCATACATGTAAATATAGAGAATCAGGTACCCAAATGTATTTTATTATTTGTTTATTTATCATGTTGGTCTCCAGGATAAATCTCTTGGGATGAAACATCTTTCTTAAATGTTGTCCCCCCCCACCGGACCCAACATATTTTCTTGGGTTAGAATGTCATGCTGCACCTGTTTCAGAAAAGATTTATTGCAGTGGTGACTTTCTAACTGCTTTGTCATTATACTTTTCAGCATGACTCATCTGACACTCCTTTCTGACTTCATATCTTTGAAAAAACTCAATGTTAGCCACAACTGCATCTCAGGTGACAGTTTTATATCTTCTAAAATAAGTTGTGCTCTGTTACAATGTTACTGGAAGTTACATTAATCTAGTAAAACGTTTTTAAAACTGTCAGTATATTAACACTATTCAAACATGTTGTACATGTTTCCTACTGGTTTTATATTACAGGACCACTTGTTGATTTGTTTATGATCTTTTTGTTTCAATAACCTATAGAGAGATATGTGTATGCCACTGAATCTAAAACAAGCTGTATCTTAAATTAAAATATAATAGACTGTTTTCCTTTACCCAACCCTGTAAAATATTAAAGCTGTAAAAATCTATTGCAGAACTGACAAGTTTTGTCCCATGCCTTGAAGGATGTAAATATCTGAAAGAGCTGTCTGTCGCTGGAAACCCCTTTCAGCATGAAGCAGAGTGGAGGTAAAATACTTTTTAAAGAAATGTTGTAATGTGCTGTATAGTGTTAAGGAAGTGTGTCTACAGTGAATATGTATGAAGTTACATTTTTACAGTCATGTAAAAATGTGACTGAACTGTTACAATTTTACTTTCTAAGACAAAAAAAATTCTCGTTAAAGGGTACATAAGGGCCTTTTTATTTCATTGTGTTACATGTCCCCATGTATTACTACAACTGTTTACGTAGACAACACATGGGAACTTGTAACACAATAAAATGAAAAGGTCCTTATATACCCTTTAATAGACATTTTAAGGGACCAGCAAAAAAAAATTGTCATCAGTAATTCTTATTGTCAGGAGTCTAAAGCCAAATGCATACGTCAGTTTGTATTGACATTACAGTAACACTGAAATCAAATTTAATTTACAGAACAATTAAAAGTATTATACATTTAAAAGTACTGCTGTAAGTGAACTTTTAAAAATTATACATTGCAAATTAACTGCACTTCAAATATGCATGTTCCATTATGATCACTGGAAATTTTAAACCACAAAAGCAAGGCGTCCTCAACATCAGGGTATTGAGCTTGCCCATTTTTTTTAGAATGGTTGACAAAGTGTTTGTGTGAATGTTGAAATCTAGCAAAATATGTATTTTTCTTGTACGATGGTGCATTATCCCGGCTTTCAAATCCTCCGTTTTCGTCTGCAAGGATAATGTATGTTTTTGGGTGAGCACTATGGCAATTCAAAATGCATCATAGGATCCGTAGTCCCTAAACAGCACTTAAATAAAGTGGAGAGGCACTAATGTGGATGCAAGTTAATACATTTCCCAACATCCTTTACACTCAGTGGTTCGAACTAGAGCATTTTGTTTTTTTTCCTGGGAGTGCTCCAAAATAATTTGCACTAACAGGAAATTTGTGTTAAGTGAATTCTTATTATAAGAAGTAATTTACAATAAGCAGCTGCTAAATTTGGCAGGACCTTATAGAAAATTCATACTATCAGGAAATGTGTCTAATCTGAGTTTGTTTTAACGAGAATTGACTGTATATATTGTACCATTGCATGTGAAATAAAAGCAGGCTCCACACAGGCAGTACGGTTCGAATCAAGCAGTTTATTTGCACAATAAAATGAAATTAAAGGACCACTAGCTGCAGACAACGCCCAAAATAAAATAATAAAACCTGTCTCTCTGTCTAACTTCAGGCTATCCCCCCACTCTCACTCTCACGCTTACAACTGTTCTCTCTCGACTACCACACTTGCGCCAACCACACGCACCACCATTTATACCCCCCTTTTCCAGCGCCCACTAACCTCGGGCATGCAATAGCTGAACCCCGGATGAAGTCAGGGCCTGGAAGCATGTTCAGGATTGGTGGATCCGGACAGGCAGGCATCCGTGTGCCTCCCCCCGCTGGCTAGTGGCGTGGAACCGTGGAACACATAAACAAACAAACAAAGGGGACAGGCAACAAGTCCTGCTGCAGTGCAAATGCCTGGGTTGTTAATATATATATATATATATATATATATATATATATATATATATATATATATATATATATATATATATATATATAGTACTGTGCAAAAGTTTTAGGCAGGTGTGAAAAAATGCTGTAAAGTAAGAATGCTTTCAAAAATAGACATGTTAATAGATTATATTTATCAATTAACTAAATGCAAAGTGAGTGAACAGAAGAAAAATCTAAATCAAATCCATATTTGGTGTGACCACCCTTTGCCTTCAAAACAGCATCAATTCTTCTAGGTACACTTGCACAAAGTCAGGGATTTTGTAGGCATATAGTCAGGTGTATGATTAAACAATTATACCAAACAGGTGCTAATGATCATCAATTCAATATGTAGGTTGAAATACAATCATTAACTGAAACAGAAACAGCTGTGTAGGAGGAATAAAACTGGGTGAGGAACAGCCAAACTCAGCTAACAAGGTGAGGTTGCTGAAGACAGTTTACTGTCAAAAGTCATACACCATGGCAAGACTGAGCACAGCAACAAGACACAAGGTGGTTATACTGCATCAGCAAGGTCTCTCCCAGGCAGAAATTTCAAGGCAGACAGGGGTTTCCAGATGTGCTGTCCAAGCTCTTTTGAAGAAGCACAAAGAAACGGGCAACATTGAGGACCGTGAGACGCGGTGGTCGGCCAAGGAAACTTACTGCAGCAGATGAAAGACACATCATGCTTACTTCCCTTTGCAATCGGAAGATGTCCAGCAGTGCCATCAGCTCAGAATTGGCAGAAAACAGTGGGACCCTGGTACACCCATCTACTGTCCGGAGAAGTCTGGTCAGAAGTGGCCTTCATGGAAGACTTGCGGCCAAAAAGCCATACCTCCGACGTGGAAACAAGGCCAAGCGACTCAACTATGCACGAAAACACAGGAACTGGGATGCAGAAAAATGGCAGCAGGTGCTCTGGACTGATGAGTCAAAATTTGAAATATTTGGCTGTAGCAGAAGGCAGTTTGTTCGTCGAAGGGCTGGAGAGCGGTACACGAATGAGTGTCTGCAGGCAACAGTGAAGCATGGTGGAGGTTCCTTGCAAGTTTGGGGCTGCATTTCTGCAAATGGAGTTGGGGATTTGGTCAGAATTAATGGTCTCCTCAATGCTGAGAAGTACAGGCAGATACTTATCCATCATGCAATACCATCAGGGAGACATCTTATTGGCCCCAAATTTATTCTGCAGCATGACAACGACCCCAAACATACATCGAAAGTCATTAAGAACTATCTTCAGTGTAAAGAAGAACAAGGAGTCCTGGAAGTGATGGTATGGCCCCCACAGAGCCCTGATCTCAACATCATCGAGTCTGTCTGGGATTACATGAAGAGAGAGAAGCAACTGAGGCTGCCTAAATCCACAGAAGAACTGTGGTTAGTTCTCCAAGATGTTTGGGCCAACCTACCTGCCGAGTTCCTTCAAAAACTGTGTGCAAGTGTACCTAGAAGAATTGATGCTGTTTTGAAGGCAAGGGTGGTCACACCAAATATTGATTTGATGTAGATTTTCTTCTGTTCACTCACTTTGCATTTTGTTAATTGATAAATATAATCTATTAACATGTCTATTTTTGAAAGCATTCTTACTTTACAGCATTTTTTCACACCTGCCTAAAACTTTTGCACAGTACTGTATATATATATATATATATATATATATATATATATATATATATATATATATTTGTTTTTTTAAATTTATTTAATGTAAATACACTTAATTGCATTTGGCTTACAATGCACAACATTTTAAAACAGATTAAGTCACCAACACAGTATTGCAAGATTTTTAATATGCTACAAACCACACTCAAGCTATTGTAAATCATACTCTTTCCACAAGAGGGCATATAGACCATTTGAATAATAAACTTTTTTCTTATGGCTGATTTTATTGCTGTCTGTATTAGATGGTATAGTCCAGTAAAATAGTTAATTTCATAAACTACTGAAAATCATTACATATCAATATCAATGTATCATTAATAGTATGTGCAATGAAAAATAGAAATAAACATTCATTGCTAATTTCAGCATCAACTGTATTTTTCTTTTTAGTGCATGGGAATAAATATCCCTGGCTACAAAGATAAAGTTGGGGTGTATGTACTGTATGTCCCATACTGATCTTTTGAAGATACAGTCTGTCGCGTATCCGACTGCGGTGGGATCAGAGTAAGGGCGGATATGTAAAAAGTTGGATAAATTAATCCTGTTTTAAACATCATTATACACAGCGGTAACAATTACTATATTCACACAATTATTGTTTTGAGAGTCAACTTTTATTAGGGAGCTCCTCTAAATCCCTTGCTTAGAAAGATACAGGGTAATAATGCTTGAGACAGAGTAGCTGTCTGCCGTGTGGGTGCGTGCATTCACTGCTGAGTGACAGGCAGCAAATTGAGACAGAGGTTGAAGTTGATACGCCCTGCAGGTGAACAGGATTTATTTACATATCAACACACTGAACAGCTCACGTGACACTACTAGGAATGGTAGCACACGGAGCGCATACAACACAGTGTACGAAAACTTTGGTAGGATCTACAATCTCCAAACTAATCTTCTCTGTTCAATAATAAACTAATGTTGCTGAAGAGCTTGATCATGACGGATAAACTGTAATTGCGGATATGTGACGGGTGGATACACTGGATTACTGTACAAACAAAATAACAGAATTGTGATAGAACTTGGTATGGACATTCTGTAGCATAGATTCTAAGGGAATTAGACAGTTGTTCATAGTGAGTGATGGCCTCTGGTTGGTTGTAATAATTAACTCAAATGTTTGGTTTATTTGTGTAAAAGACAATTAATGCAACCTTTTTTAAATTATTATTTTACCGTTGGTTATAACTGTTTCTAATCTTTGCTTTAGTGAGTTTAATATTTTGACAGTATCTATTGCCCACAGGGAAGGTTAGATGTTGCCATGCTGTTAGTGGTTTTCCACCATGTTACTGCTTTACATTACCTACTAACCCTTTCAAGGCAACTTGGCTAATTCTTAGACGTGAAAACAAACTGGAAGACTTGTTGCTTTAACATAGAGGTTTTGCAGGTTCCGCAGTTCACTGTAACTTAGTCCAAATGTTCAAATGAACTTTGCATAACCCTTAATGCCAACAATGGAATTAGCTCTAGTATTTCCCGATTTGCCCAAAACTTTCATCTCTGGCCAGTGATAACACCAACTAAATTAAAGTACTAAGGAATATTGGAAAGTAATGTATTCTAAGAGCATTCTGAGCTCATGAAAAGGAATGATTAATTTAACCTCTTTAACAATGGTGTTTGCAAGGAAGTTTTCAATAAGTGAAATATAGGTTTAGTCCTTCTTGAGGAAAGACACAGCTCGAAAAACTACAGCTAAGAACACTCTGATCTGAGATACTTCCACCCTGAATTAATGAACTGTTAATGGCACATTTTTATTAATCATTCTTGCACTACAGCACACCGTGCGTTTGTCCAAGGCCATCACCACCACCATTTCATTTTTTTGGTTTTATTTTACCTGAAACAGTGCTGTGAAATACCATTTATTATTAAAGTGTGATCTACAGTTTTTACAACTTCAAATCCATGATATGTTTTTAAATTGATCTCAGCTATCCAGTATTACGTCTTTTTCTAATGATCTTGTAGGAAGCATTAGATGTTCAGTGTAGTGTTGAATCTAGGTTTCAGTTTGGTTTTCTGGTTTTGACTTTGCAAGTTTTATGTATTTATTTATTTATTTTTAATTGCATTATACTTGCAAAATCAGTACTTCAAAGTTTTTGTGTCTATTTTTATCTGAATAAAACAGATACATACAAATGGAACTGATAGACAGCTTGTGCTTATTAAATCCCTGGTTTCAATGGAAGCATCATTCCACCCCCTATAACCCTGGACTGGTGGGGTGTTGAGCACAGGCTTCAGAGTCCATCTGAAAACATCTTCTTACCCCATGGGGTATATTTCATAATATCCTATAGCTGTTTTTCCTCTCATGTCAAAGCCACCAATTGCTGCTCAGATGTAATCACTTTAGTTTAAAGTCTCCAGAAACAAATAAGGATTGGCAATCTAAAGTCCAGGCATCGACTGAAGCCCAGATACCCCCTTGGCCTTTTATCTAAGAACATGTCATCACATACTTTTTCCGTGGGTGCATCAGCTTAAAACAAAAACATTTGTTCTGTGTTGAGAACAATCTTCTTGACTCTCAAGGGTCTAAATGTCAAACTTGGTATATTATTTTCAAAACATTTAAGTGATTTCAAAAAAAAAAAAAGTTAAACTCCCAAGTTAACCCTTTGCGGTCCTATGTCGGACCTGGTCCGACATTGCAATTTTCCCTTTCCAGTCCAATATCGGACCCATCAAAAAGACGTAAAAAACAGGTCTCTAACCATTTTTTCTCTGGAAAAAGCCGAGAAAACCATTCAATGGCCGAGTGAGACCGATAGGAGCCGAGAGAAGCCGAAAAAAAAGAGGTGTATCTCATGAATACAGATAGCCCTGGCATCACATAGATAACATGGACATAAACAAACAAGATAGCTGCTTCTGCATCCAGCGCTCAAAGAATATCACAGACATTTGCAGAGCTTTTTTTAGATGTTATAGTAATAAAATAATGACTTGGTTCGCATTATTGAGGAGTTTGGTGATAAAACGAGTGATCAGGAGATGATTTATTGGTACAGCGAACGAGGGGTGGGGCGGGGCTGGAGATGCAGTACTGAGTGTCCTGTTGATATGCAGTGCCTTTTAAACCTGTTTTACTGTGAAAAAATACTTTTAAACAGCGCGTCTAAAATAAACTGGACCTGATGCGCCTGAGACGCGCTGAATAAATGGACCGCTAAGGGTTAATGTTGGGTTTCTTTGTTCTTGATATTTGAAAGAAAACTCATTGGTCAAGATGTACTGGTAACTGTACCTTTCACTTTGAATATGGCTGCCATGTTATGTTATACGATATTATAATATTATATTATTAATATTATGGTCATCTGACATTTTTACTTTCAGATGATAGGCCAAACAGTAAACAACGGGTATTGTCCAGTACAAATTAAGCCTTTTGTGATATTAATTCTGCAAAGTTGCCACAGTGTCAAACCCTTACATCTGAGATGATTTGAGGTATTACATTCATATTTGTTGGGTTATATAAGCAGTGCAGGATAAGTGTGTTGGTAATCTTGACATTAACCAAAGTAAGTTTTCATTGCTGAAATAAAGTTTGAAATTAATGGAACTGTTCTAGACTGTTATTGCAGGATCTAATGAGAAGAAATGCTGACTGATTTCAGTATGCAGCCTAGTTGTATGGCTCCCCATGGTCATAAAACCTCATAGAGTATAATGTCCAAACCAAGATATGAATGGTCCAAGTTATTGTGCTTTAAAAAAACAAAACAAAATAAAAAACATTACTCTGATCTGCTGAAAACAATGCATTATGGCTATACACTGAAAAGACAGAGATGAAATAGTCACTTGTTTAATACAAATGTGGTCACGCTTTATTTTAAGGGCTGCCGATTTAACTATTAACAACCAGCTAATAAACATGATAATATACATTCACGGGACAGGAGCAAGGGCTGCGTGAAGGAATAACCTTGGGAATTGATAATAGGAGAGAAGTGCTTTTGTGAGTTAGGGATGAGTACAGGGGTTTCCCTTGGCTCGTGAAGAGCCGCCCTCGTGGAGATGAGACTGAACCGCTAAGCCTCCAAGGCTGGTAAGCAACCGATACTTCCCCCAAAGGGAACCTAGAGGTGAGCGAATGGGAAAACAAAAGCGAGAGGATAGATTTGGCCCGGGGGTCTCCTCTGGCTAGCGGAGACGAGGCCAGCGTGGCTGGGCCTTTAAGGTTGTGAAGTGTGCTTCACTTATCTCCAGAGGGAGACCATTGTAGAGGTGGCACAGCATAGAGAGGAGGTAAGCAGTGGGGTTCCAAAAAATATAGCGTTACACGTACCCATATGTTGCTACAATTGTTTAAATACCGTACATGTAACATTTATTTTCATTGTTAACATCCTGACAACTTTTTACACTTACAACTTTAAAGTCTGTTTCAAAGCTCTTTTCAAAATGGCCGCTCTTGTTCACGGATAGTGTAAGGATTATTGCCCATATTAGTCAAACAGGTAACACAGCAATAACGATCCATGATTGGTACTAATAATGTTACTGAAGTAAGTACAACTTTGATTAAAATATTAAAGAAAATGGTTACAAGGTAATTGTTAACACAATGAGAGTATCAAAGTGGGTACCCTTTCTGTTTTGTTATCTTTGTAAAAAAAATACAATGTTCCTATTTTACTATATCAGTTTTCTAAAAATGCATTGACAGAATGAAGCTCATTGAGACAAAGACAAAAAACATTTGGACTTTTCACAGGATATTGAAACTGAACATAAAATATGTGAAACAAACTCCTAAACTGTTGCTCTTAAATTTCTTAAGGTCTTCTTTACTAGAGGTTTTGCCTGGCCTAAAGAAGCTTAATGGAAAGTGTATCCTTTCTACTGGACCTTCTCTCCTAGACAGAAGCAACAGACCACCACCAGGGAGTTTCCTGGCACTCTGTCAGGCCCAGCTTCAAGAGCTGGAGTTATTGCTCCAGAGACACGATAGTGAACTAGGGTAAGTGTTTTCTCTAGATTCTCCCCGTCTCACAGTCTCTCTTTCTCTCTCAGTTACAAGCAGATCGTTTTTGTGTTTTTACATGTCTACACATAATATTTTTCTTCTAAAGCCACAATTCTTTAGGCAGTATAAACAACACACAATTGTATATATTATATTATAAGATTTTTGGTCTGCTTCTATGCTTTATATTCTAATTAAGGCTGTGATTTTGGCACAGTCATTTTTAATACATTTCACGGACAAGGTGCGGCAAAAAGACAAGACTTCACAGAAAGTTCACCAAATAACATAGTTTTAGCTACATATACATACAAAAGAGCTTTTAAATAGTACACCAAAACCAAGAATATAAAGACTATTGCTTTTGACTACTGACCAGTTTAAATGTTACTTTAGAGTACAAAACTTACAGTGCATACTTCAGACTCTGACATAATTTCTGGTCGGAGTTGAGGGTCTCCGACCCTGTGAGAAAAGGGGGAATTACATAATCTACAATCTTGCGACATGCGTCTTTTTTGGAAAGGTGTGCAGCCTTAACATATTGTCAAACCTTTCATCTGTTGTTCTAAAATGTCTCTCACTGTCACATACCCGCATCTTTCTGAATAATGTGTGATAGGTGAAATGGTAGCCGTGTTAGTCCAGAGATGATAGACAAAGAGAAGGAGATGTAATACCTTTTATTGGACTAATTAAACAATAATTAATCACAAGCTTTCAAGACCTCAAAGGTCTCTTCTTTAGGTGAAAGTAAGAAAGAGAGATTGATGTATACATTTAAAGGTGAAAATGTTTGAAATTCTCGCTTTTGTGTTCTGTGTTGGTTGAGAGGACGGATGTACCAATGGCTTTTGATTTTTTTTAAATCCTGTTGTAGAGGTACAAACTCGGTACATCTACTTAAATGTAAATGTATCCAATTTTGCGAATGCAGTCTGTATTTAAAGTATGAACAACATCTGCAACCACTTTACGCAGTCAGAAGGGCTGCGACACGATACGTCCCTTACAGCAAATAGTGACGCTGCCAAGCTTTTAGCTGTCTGCGCCTGATGTATCACATTTATCTGCAACAGAAGTAGTGTATGAGCCAGGCTTTAATAGATTTTTCCACGATTCTGAAACAAACAGCATGTTGTAAAGAAAACCTCTAAGTTGATAAACTTCTGTTCTCTGATCCATTTGTTCTTATGTCTTTACAGAAAACTGCTCTCATGACCTACATAGCGACACGTAAATGCTGCGTGCTTACACAACCAAACAATTTACAGATTCTCGCAGATTTATATTTTCAGTGCATGACATACTGCATTTTTTAAGGGAAGTAAAGAAAACGTCTAATCAAAAGTGTTTTTACAGCCATTTCTAAGATTTCTCTGACTTTTTTTCAAATTCACGATTTCCGTGACAAAATCCTAGCCTAAATTATAATCTAAAACCTCTATCTTTTTATATAAATAAAGATTGGAAATATATAGCTCTGCATGTAAATACACAGACGTAAAAATACCGATATACTTTTATAATCGAGTTAGTGCTTTAGGAAGCCAAGATACAGCAATTTAATCCGAAGCCCTGTGTCTTTTATAGACCACCGACAAATACACAGAGGTTTCTTCCACAATGTCTTGTCAGTTTGTCCTGACCTTTGCGTATTGCTCTGTGCAATAGAAGAAGGGTAGTTTAGCTCCCACACTAGTTCGGTTTGATGATTAAAAACCCTAGAATTGTATGACATTATTCCACATTCTATGATGTTTTGTATGATGTGGACAACAGTTCTCTTGGGACTAAGCTGAGACCACCATCATCATGTAACTTTTGACCTGGCCTGATGTCAAATTAAGGTTTCAGAGGTGAAGGAAAGTTCCATGGCCACTGTGCTGCAGACATCTGGAAAAAGATGTTATTGTAAAGTTGAATCAATTAAAAAAGGCAAGAGTATTTTAAATTACAGAGCATACAGTACAGCACAATTGGGATATTGGAATGCATATATACCTTATAAATTCCAAAGTCTCTTAAAGTTCTATTGCTTTAAATAGACACAGCCTTGTTTGGCTTGGGGTCAGATTCAGAGTGTTGTGAGGCTGAAGTTTCATGGCCTTATTCTGAAATGGCCCTACAAAAAAATAAAATAAAATAAATAAATAAATAAATTATATGGTTAAGGCAAAATACAATACCCATGGATTGATATAAATGATTGAATTAGTTATCCTAGGGTAATCTTTCTGGAAATTGCAAAAGGGCTAAAACAAACTACAAAAACCACAAACATATTGTAATAAGTAAGAGCTTTATTGACCTAGCGGTGAACCTGCAGGTATCCTGGTGATGTTTAATGTGTTTAATAGTTTAACAGTATTGAAAAGAGTGGACAGATGCATTGGCATGCATTACCTAGGGGTATAAACAACAACCCTGTTGACCTAGGTCATAATGGCGTTTACTGCAAAGGTCGACAGGATGGGGCAGGGGGAAATCACCACAGTGAAGAGAATGAGTAGGCATTTAGAATATAATCTTTGTACTGTTTTAATTCCTAGTGTGAAAAGGGCCATTGTATCACACCCTGCTATATTCAAGCATTACACACAATACCTAATATAAAAGGCTTGTTGCAAGGCATAAAGTTTCTTAACTAAGCATCTTTTCATGGTGGGAATAGAAATAATGTCATGCACTAAATAATCTGTAATATTACTGTAATATAAATTATATTCCTTCAATTGACATAATATATAACCAGGGGTTCACATAACTGGTATGCAGGTATGCATGCGAACCAATAAAGAAAAATGCGGACTTCCATATTGTTCTTTAAGATGCAAAGGAGTACCGTCAAGACAAGAAAGCATTTTTCATAAAGGCAGTGAGGGCATTCACGCTTGTAAGGTGAGCCATACCTGCCTAACCTCTGGATAAACAAAATTTACTATGATTGATAATTTAACAGTAAAGGGCAAGTTTAAAAATAGAATACTTAAGTTGATTAAAAAGTTTTCTTACCTTTACTTGTAGATAAAGTCTGCTCTTCTCTCTTTTTGGGGTGTGAAATGGTCAGTGACCTGGTCGTACCAGCAAGGGTTCTTTTCCAGAGCCTTCACAATTCCATTTTCAATGGAGAAAAATGCCAGGTTTTTACGGCGTTCTTGTGCTGTTGTGTTTCTTGTATAGCTCTTTAGCTTCTTTCCACATCGGCAAATGTTGCTCCGATTGTTGCTATTAAACACATCAGCTTGTTCAGCTGGTGCATAGCTTTGTCAAGACCACTGCCCTTGAAGTACCACAGCAAATCTGAAATTTTGCCACTGTCACCTTGCAACTCAGTGTCCGAATAGAAAACTTGCAGCTCTGTTTTCAAATGTTCTGCATCAAAAAATCGGCCATATCCCTCAGTTAAGCAGTTAAATGCTATATCTGGGAATATGTTCTTCATTGCTGCAAATTTCTCGCGATTCAACAGCTGAAGGAATTGCAACTTATCCAGGGTTGCATATTGATGACGAATCCGGAGTATTAAATTGTCCAAAATGGGAAAAGTACAGTGTGCGGTATTGCTGCTTTACGTCTTGGAACTTGCAGTCGGCGACTCTTTCTCCTGTGTGTTTCAGCTGGGTCTTCTGTCAAGTTGGCTGCTTTTTTGTGCAGTGTATAAATGCTTCTTCAGTCCTTTTCTCCTCTGTAGAACGAAGCAGATTTTTGATTCTGTTATTGCAGAACACAACATCCATAGCCTGTTGCTGAACGATATCAAATACTGTATCCGTAACTAAAAAAAACTGGTTGAATGTGAAAAGCAAGAACGTGAATTCGAAATCTTCGAGAGTTCAAATGAACCCACTTGCACCTCTGATGACATCATCATTCATGCCCTCCATGTTGAGAATGTGTGAGAAAGTCTCAACCAGTTTGTCACGATTATTGGCGATTGTGCTGACGATCCTTGAACTGAAGTTCCAGCGAGTTGGAGCATTTTTTGGCAGTCAAGGACAACCAGTTTCTTCCAACAAAGCTTCCATTTTGGTGGATTTTTAAAAAAACAAAGTGAATCCCACTAGTGTTGTTAGAAGCCATCACTGCAGCTCCATCATATGTTTGTGCAACCAGTTTCTCTTCAAAATCATGCCATTGTTGTGCTAAGGAGGTTGAAAACTGACTGCGCATCTCGCCCACTGGTTATGTCAAAAAACCCCAGGAAACACTCTTGTATATTTCCCAATTTTTCCACATACAAAACAGTTATAGAAAGCTGAGAATGACAGGCAAAGTCAGTTGAGTCATCTATCTGCCATGCAAAAAAAGTTTTTATCTACTCAAGCACGGATAATGAGATAGAAGAAATCAAATCATTCTGAATTGTTTTTGACATTCCTGTAAATACACTAGACTGGTCAATATGAGTGGCAAGCAAGTTATCATAGCAAGCTATTACCTCTGTGAGCTCCCGGTAGTTCCCCTTGTTTAAAGAATCCGCCATCTCGTCATGCCCTCTGAACGATAATTCCTGACGTCCCAAGAAAGTTGTTGCATCTATTTGAAGTTTTAAAACAGTTTTGTTGTGTTTTGCTATCGTGCACCTTCATCTATAACATGCTCAATGCGAATTTGTCCTAGCAGCTTCAGTTTCACTTCGGCATTGACGTGGTCTTTTGCTTTGGAATGTCATTTTACTGCTCGATCCAAATTTTTTATATCATTATATCCGTATTTTGTCCAAGTACTAGCAGAAATACAGAAAAGTAAACAAGGCCAAAAATACAGGCGGTTTGTAATCACACTGCCTGTCAGCCAATCCACTCTGTCATTCCAGTGACAATTAAATGATCTAGCAGTAGTACTTTTTTCCCCAGTATTTTCTTCTTCTATGTTTATTTTTATTTGAGGCTGAGGGCTACCCTCGGATTTTATACAAACTTTCTCAGTATATTCTAAAGTACCAAAGGGAGACTTTAGCAACTGATCTACCACGTTCACGGCAGAATTCACTATAATTGTAATATACGAAAATGAAATCATGTTTCCTACCTTCGTCCAAAATCAAATTGAATAATATTCACCTCACATACAGAATTGTATTTAATTGGGTGAGGTAATAATTATATTGAAACGAGCAAGGCTGGAAGCATATCCAGAGACTTGCCTCCCTTGATAAAAAAAAAAAAAAGTTGCGATTCATCCAATGAAAAATCGTTTATAGCACATGTGATTTTTTGCAGTTTGTATTGAAGTCTATTGCAGATAGGGAAAACCAATCAAGCCAATGCCTCCGGCTATATCAAAATAGTGTTAAAACACAGGTTTTTTGTGTGTGTCTCTCTCTGTATATTATAAACAGCTATAACATTTAAGATACATAAAAAATGCACTTGATTGTGTGGTTTAATTATATATTATATATAAACAGAACACAAATATAATAATAATTATATATAATATAATTTATATAAAACTGAATTTTAATTTCAGATTTTTGGGGGAGGCACTGCCTCCCTTGCCTCCCTTGGTGGAACCACTCTAGTTCATAAGTTCAGTAATTCCCCTGTATATAATCAATCAGACTATATCAATGCTTTTATATAACACGATCATCTCTTTAAATTTATTTGGGATTTTTCTGAAAATGTAAAAAATGGTTTAATGTACTAAGACAAACTTCTGTTTACAAGTACTTCTGCACAAATTACAGGAAAAGCTTTCACATAATTTAAGGAAGGATTAAAGGGGGCTCCCGAGTGGCGCATCCAGTAAAGGCGCTCCGCATGGAGTGCAGGATGCGCACTATAGCCTGGAGATCGCAGGTTCGAATCCAGGCTGTGTCACTGCCGACCGTGACCGGGGGTTCCTATGGGGCGGCACATAAATGTCCGAGTGCCACCCGGGCGGGGAGGGCTTAGGACGGCAGGGGAATCCATGGTTCACCACGCACCAGCCTGTAGCCGATAGGGCGCCTGCGGTTCTGCAGTGGAGCCATCAGATATGTGTTGTCCTCCGGCACTATAGGTCTGGTGGCCTCGCTTTGGGATCCGGATTGGCAGGAACACGTTTCGGAGGACGTGTGTTCGAGCCTCCGTTTCCAGGGGGTTACAGCGGTGAACCGGGATACAAATAATAATTGGGCATTCCAAATTGGGGAGAAAACCGGGGTAAAAAAATCATTGGTGACGACTACATTTAAAAAAAAAAAAAAAGGAAGGATTAAAATGCTGGTGCTCTGAATTAGCATTTTAACCTCAGCAAAGAAAGAATAACAGTACATTTGAGGAATAAGTCAGTTCAGTTAAAAATGATGATGTTTGCTTTTTAACAGGTCACTCTCTCCTCTGGAAGTCATGACGATCCGCAGCCGGCAATGTGATGAATTGATCAAGCTGGCTGAGGAGCACAGATATGCTCATGAATATGGGGACCTGAGTGTCAATGACGGAGATGAACCAGAAACTCTGAGCAGCCTTTTGATGCAAAGAGCCAGTGACAGGCATCAGCACAATATCCCTTTTATCAGTCGAGCCAAGGAAAATAACCAGGACCCAGTGAATCTTTCTAAAAGATGGATCACTCCTGGCCAAGTTCAACCTACAGTCAGCTGCTCTTTTGTTGGCCAAGATATGGGAAATGAAGAAACCAAAGTGCCTAGAATGAAGGCTGAATGTTTTGCCATTACTGATGGGGAAAGTAAAGAAAGTGTGCTTAGAGGTACAAAGGGCATAAGGTACACTGTTTCTCCACACCTAAGAAAGGAAGCAGAGCACCCAAATGCAAGCCTGGTCATAAAGCAGCTCCATCGTGATCAGAAAAAAGACTTACAGAAGTAATGCTACTGTTTTGTTGTTTTTTTTTTGTGGTTTTTTTTTTTTTAAATATTTAAAATACAGTTTAAAATGTTGAATTAGTGAAGTCCTTATATAGTAAAGTATAGTACATATACAATCTGATGCCTATCTGTGAAATAACAAAATCTGTTATTATCTAAATTGTGGTGCCAATAAAAACTGACATACTGTGGTTTCAGATACTCAGTGAATCATTTAACTGCGTGTTCTGTTACTACTTAATTAAGCACTTGACTAAAGCATTATACATGGTAATAATATTGAAATTAATAGGATAGTTAATACTGTATTTAATCTCTTTAAGAGACAAGAAAACATTTTAGTCAAATTTAAAACAAAATGTACTCAAAATTTTAATATATCCATTGGTTTTATGAAGTAATCCCAATTTTTTTTTTTTATACTAAAATGATAGCTCCCTCGAAAAAAATAAAAAGTTGCAGTCAATCACAACTCTCTTTACTAATAAACTGTCAAAGAATGACAAATATACTCGGCTGTTCCAAAACTATGTAATCTGTCATTTTGTGAGTTGGAGTTTGAACTCAATGGTACTCCTATTGCCTTAAAGGTTACATAAAGACCTTTTTATTTTATTGTGTTACATGTTCCCATGTGTTGCTACAACTGTTTACAATGGTAAATCCATCTCAGTTACATATGAGCAGGAGGATGATGGGAAATGTAGTTCTGAGAGGTCCATGCGGGTACATGTGAAGCCATCTTGAGGCAGGGAATGCAATTTAAAAGTTTAAAAAGTTGTCAAAATGTAAAAAATAAAAAAAAATAAAAATAATCTAAACAATACACACCCCTTACGTAAACAGTTGTAGCAACACATGGGAACATGTATCACAATCAAATAAAAAGGTCCTTATGTACCCTTTAACTGCAGCTTTGGGAAAAAAGATAATTCCTGTATTTGTTTGTACATTATTGAAGCCCACATAAGCTATGTGCATTTATGTATGTCATCTGCAACAAACACTAACTGTTATTATGATAATTGTCTTTTTTAACCAGTTACCAGTTAGCAACCCATAATTATATTCTGACAAATAATAAATCGGCTCTTTATGTAATGACACTGTAAGCAGCTGTTAAGTAAAATCTCTCTCTCTTCCTTATGGAAACAGGTTAATGCAGTGAGAGATGATTAGCTAGCACTAGAGAGCACTCTTTAGATATGAAATGTTTTATGGCCCATGTAATACTGTACCACTTCTGTGCAGCTGTGAGTTTTATCAAATTATGTGTTGGATTCATGATAGAGACCGCAGTCCATGTAATACTTACTGGAGCCAAGTTTAGCAAACTAGTGTCATATTTGACTGAAGCTTTAGATAGTGATACCAAAACACAATTTACCATAATCTTCCCTTTCTGGGTTAGTGAGAAGATAACTACTGCATAGTGCATGCTATAATGCTGTTGTATGTAAGTAGAGGTCATTGTATGAAGTACTGTTCGAAATTATGGAAACAGTCAGCAATATTGTACACTCAATAGCATCAACTGTGTCAATTATCTTTGTTACAGCTTGGCAGCAACTGTTATCCAGAGCCATTGGCGGGGCTACCTGATTCGCAGAGATATCCATTTGCACACTTGTCGGCATGCTGCTGCTATGGTAATTCAAGCAGCTTGGAAGGGATACTGTATCTGGAAGAAAAGATGGCAAAAGAAGGACACTTCTTGCATGAAACATGTTATAGCAGGAAAACACCATGTGAATGTTGGGGAAAAGGCTGCCACAATAATCCAGGTAGGCTATTATATACACTGCACAAAAATGTAGTTGGATGCTTCTGCTACAAACAAGAATGTTACTGTAAAGTGCTGTTAAAAAATATAGCTATTTACAAATGCATTAAAACAAAGTTATGGCTCCCGAGTGGCGCATCCAGTAAAAGCACTCGTGTAGAGTGCAGGTTGCGCCCTATAGTCTGGACGTTGTCGGTTCGAATCCAGGCTATTCCTTTGCCGACCGAGGATGGGAGCTCCCAGGGGGCGGCGCACAATTGGCCGAGTGCCGCCCTGGGGGAAGGAGGGTTAGGTCGGCCAGGGTGTTCTCAGCTCACCGCGCACCAGCAACCCCTGTAGTCTGGTCGGCCGCCTGCGGGCTTGCCTGTAAGCTGCCCAGAGCTGCGTTGTCCTCCGACGCTGTAGCTCTGGGTGGCTGCATGGTGAGTCTGCAGTGTGAAAAAAAGCTGTCGGCTGACGGCACATGCTTTGGAGGACAGCGTGTGCTTGTCTTCGCCGCTCCCGAGTCAGCACGGGGGTGGTAGCGGTAAGCTGAGCTAAACAAAAATAATTGGACGCTATAAAATTGGGGAGAAAACAACAAAAAAAAAAAGAATGGGTGACTACTTAAATTTAAAAATAAATAAATAAATAAATAAATAAATAAAACATAGTCATCAAAGCTTTTGTTTTCAAATGTACATGTACTGTAATATCCAATTTTGTCATTCTGGAAATGATCTATTACACTGTATTGTTTTCCCCAAGGTACTAGCTAGGAGCTTTTCTGAAAGTTTCTCTTACGAAGCAACAGCTCTGATATCTGTGTGACTCTATACATAAATTGTTTCCAACGGAAACTTCTTGAGCCAGCATTTAATTGTTTTAAAATTCTAATGTCAGACCCCCTGTGACAGTGTAGCGTCACGGCACAAGCTGTTACCGGCAGAAAGAGAGACTCAGAGACAAGAAAGCTGCAGCAAAGCGCTATTGCGCACGTTTATTCACAATAACAGACAAACAAAAACACATTATCAAATAAAAAGGCACAAGGGCCAAAACAACAGGTCTACACAAAACTCATGGACATAAGCCTGCAAGCTTGCCTGTAAGCTGCCCAGAGTTGCGTTGTCCTCTGACACTGTAGCTCTGAGTGGCTGCATGGTGAGTCTACAGTGTGAAAAAAACGGTCGGCTGACGGTATACACTTCGGAGGAGAGCGTGTGCTCGTCTTCGCAACTCCCGAGTTAGCGCGGGGGTGGTAGTGGTGAGCTGAGCTAAACAAAAATAATTGGACACTATTAAATTGGGGAGAAAACTACAAAACAAAAACAACTAATTGGCGACTACTAAATTAGCCTGAATGTAACCGTTTGTTATGCCTCCTAAGGGAAGAATTCCAAAATGAAGTGCAGTACTTCACAAAAGACAAAGATACGCTGTACATCTTTACTTTATAGTCTTTTTTGTTGCAAAGCCAGTTTTAAATACTTCCTGCTGAAAAAAATAAGAGTAGCAAACTTATTTTCCATAGAAGTCAAACTATATTGGATCTGCCGAGTTCTTGGCTTAGTCTAAGTAGCCTATTTGTACTTAAAAAACCCCAAAAAAGAACAATAAATTGGGTATAAATTATTCTCAATGTGCATAACTTTCCTGGCCTGACAGTGATATAAAATCAGATCAACAAGTAGATAAGCAGCATGTGTTCTGAGAACATTTAGAGGTTTCACTAATTTTTTTTTTATTTTTATTTTTATTTTTTTAAATTCGTAATCATTGAAAACATTATGATTTAGGCTTGGAGTGTAACACAAGGCTAAAATGGGTTTGGATGACAAACCTGGAGTTGTCAAGCACAAGGTTTTAAACTCCAGATTGTGTTACAGCCATGTAACTCACTGATAAGTCAGCAGTTGTTATTTAGAATACTAATTGAATTGAGAAATGACAAGGAAGTTACTGTATAGTATAGAAAAGGGAAATATGCGCCTTAAGTGTCTGACTAAATGTTGATATACTGTTTGTGGCAATATTATTGGTTGGCTTCTTGAGTTTTACCACATTGACAAAAATGTGTTTAGTGATTTAATCTTCATGGCTAGCACAAATATTTTATTTCTATTCTGTTTTCATTTTTGTATTGTGTGCTCTTGACATCTATTGCCAGGTGTTTGTTTTTGGTTACGGTACTAAGTAAACCAACATTCGAAGATTGCTTTAGAGCAGGGCTTCCCAACTCTGATCCTGGGGACCTCATGTGTCTTCTGGTTTTCAATTACTTAACTAAACCCTTAATTGAACTAATAATTTGCTTAATTAGACCTTTTTACTTGTTTTCAGCTTTTAAACAGTTGCAAGTTAGCTATAACATTTTACAAGAAACTTAAACTCTGCAGCTTTTTAGGAACTGAGAACAATTTAAAAAGGTCTAATTAAGCAAATTATTAGCTCAATTAAGGGCCTAGTTAATTGAGAGCTCAGTTGGAATGACAACCAGAAGACACATGGGGTCCCCAGTACCAGGGTTGAGAAGCCCTGCTTTAGAGGGTAGGTTGTTGCTGTTTCTTTATAAAATCCTAAACAACTACTAATGCCATCTTCTTGTTCCTTCATCTATCATAGGCCGGGTTTCCACGCAGTTTAGAAACTCCAAATTTACTCTCCACTGTCATGACTTATGTGAGGTAGCACACACATACCACACACATTCCTCATTCCTCATTGCACATCTAAAACATTGTACGAGTTTAAAATGTGGGTAAATCACCTCACGCTAAAAAGCTGTACAATTGACCAAAAACTCAGGTTTCTTTGCATGACACCATTTATTCAACGTTTCAAAAAATGTCCCTTTGACTCAAAAATTGATTGTGCTTTATTTGTTTTATAAGCAAGTTACTACAAATAAAAAAATGCAGCCCATTGCAATAAATAAATACATAAATAAATAATGAAGCCCATTGCAAAGCACAGATATTTTTTTCATCCTTTACACTTGTTGTTATCTTTTGTTTGTTGATGGGATAGCCAATTGCTTTAAGCTTAGGTTTTTCTGTCTTTCAGCAATAAGATGCAATTCACTGTACACTAGCCTCTGCAAGTAGCATCTATCTCATGGGTACCTACCAAGGACAAAAAAAGTCAAGTTTGTAGCCCAGAATGTATTAAATGAGCATACCTGGGAACTGGTGCCAGTGGATGTATTATTGCTGCAGGCTGCTGACAACACCAGGCTTGCGCGACCACCTAGTGTTGAAGTAAAATCTCTTAAACCTAATTCATTGAGCAAGATTTGTTTTAGAAGAATGAAAATTGGTATACTGGATCCACAATAACAAAAACTAAATCTACTATTCTGTTATTTTGTTTGTACAGTAATCCATCGTGTATCCACCCGTCACATATCCTCCCTAACAGTTTATCCGCCATGATCAAGCTCTTCAGCAACGTTAGTTTATTATTGAACAGAGAAGATTAGTTCAGAGATTGTAGATCCTACCAAAGTTTCTGTACACTGTGTTATCATTGCTGGTTCAGTGTATTGATATGTAAATAAATCCTGTTCGTCCTGCGGGGCGTATCAACTTCTCGATCTCCTGCCTGTCACTCAGCAGCGAATGCACGCACCCACACGGCAGACGGCTACTCTGTCACCAGCAATAATACCCTGTATCTTTCTAAACAAGGGATTTAAAGCTCCCTAATAAAAGCTGAATCTCAAATCTATATTTGTGTGAATATAGTAATTGTTACAGCTGTGTATAATAGTATTTTAAACAGGATTCATGTATTATTCCTTTTACATATCCACCCTTACTTTGGTCCCACCTCAGTCGGATACTCGACGGATTATTGTATTTGTGTAATAGGTCTCAGATTTTGTTTTATTTCCTGTACTTTTTGGTGGCCAAATGAGGCAGGCTGCACTTACGGTGCTTCAACACAAACTAAAAACTTTGTGGAAATCCAGTTTAAGAAAGCTGCACGATATCTGTAATCGTGCAAGGCCAAATTGGAACTCTGACAGAAACATTTAACTATACCCTGTTAATATGAATTAGGCTATTTTCATTTAGAAGGAGAGTGTCTCTCCCTAAAAGAAAACTTCAGGGAAACCAAAATTACCGAAATGTACTACCAAAATAGTGTGAGAAAAAAATGAGACTTATTTTTCTTTTTCCATTGAAACACGGCCAAAGTGGTTCTCAACCTTTTAAGGCTTTTTCCGTGGACCAGCGACAACCTCAAGCCAAAGATATATTAAGTTATATTGGTACATTATACATTGAGAAATACATTTTTAAAACATATAAAAAATGCTGTCACTTGTTTGCTTGAAAAAATCAACATATTGCATGATAGACCCTAATGTATCTTTAATTTTATTGTACACTCTCTACCGTGGTATATTATTATGTCTAAAGTGCATGGAATAACAATTAGGACAGAGCATACCTGTAAAACTAAACAGCTATGTTCTGTCTATAGATATGTGTTATGTGTCGATTATTCAGCATTGCATTATATAAGTCATATACATATTTATGACTTTGCTGTGTAAAAGCATTGTGAGTATTTATGATAGTAATAAACCTTAAGAATAACTTGATCACTTTCATTATCCAGACATTCATAAGGTTTGTGAACAAATGTTTTAGATGCACTCAACAAGTTATATTAGGGAGGGGTCCAAATGGTAGTTTGAGCAAATGGAGCCAAAAGTGTTTATGGCATCCTGTGGCAGGGTGGTCGAGTGGTGACATCAGGCCAAAGTCAGGAAAGAAAAACTGACACCAGATAGTACTGCAGATGCAAAAAGGACGCGATGTGCGCCATTTATTTAAATATAAAAATAAAATAAAAAGTTTAAACAGAAAACACTGCTCACAGAGTGAAAATAAAAGATTTAGACAAAAACAAATCTCACACACAAATAATAACTATCATCCAGGTCAGGCTGGGCACCTCGCCTTCACTGTTCGTAGATTTCAAATAAGTTTCTCTCTCCGCTCTCGTTCTCGCTCCTAACACCCACCCGGAGTGCAGCGAGCTGCAGGTTTATATGCAGGTGCCCATCTCCTGATTTAGCAACAAATTAATCACTTAACTAATTCGAGAGATGGCCACCTTCTGCACGAGGTTTTTTTAATTACTGTTCTTTGTACTTGATACCAGTTGAAAAGCATCTTTGTTTTTTTCTCCTCTCTATATGTGTAATAGACCCCTAAGGATTTGTAAAATAATTAATGAGATGACCCAGATTTGCAGTAGTGGGAGCTATAAGATTCCATTCTGCTTACTTGTGAAGTCTTTCCACTGGGAATTTTAAGATTTAGAAGCAAACTGGCATTCCATTTGTCTTGTAGCTTAAAACGTCATGCAAAGTTCAGAAAACAGACCACTCAGCAATTAAACAGAGGTTACCATGTTTTATCTTCCTGATGGGGTAATATATAATATTTAGATTTAGGTTTGATCTGTAGCCCTTTTTTTATACATTTAGGCAGTTTGGAAGGGCCATGTTTTGCGGAAGAAGTTGGCTTCTGCACTTGCTGCTGCTAGAATCAATGAAGTAGATGATGATTTTGAAGACGTGAATATGGAAGATTTTATATTCGATGAGGTATGTAACACATTGACATAAAAAATGTACAATGCATTTCCCCAAACCTATTATTACTATTCAGTTGTTGTCTGTTGTCCCACTTGCTTGCCTTTCCCCATGGTGGATTGTTTCAAACTTCACTATCCAAAAGTGTCTCTGGGTGAGGTAGGTTTCACAGTTATAAAAGTTGAATTAATCTGCATGTTAACATTATCAAGGTTTTACAGCATATTAAATTGGTTGATAATGTAGTGTATGGACGGTAAATGTTCAGACGCTGTTTTCAGGCTTCCTGATTTAGCAATGGGCACTAGGTTAACCAGTGATTGAGATCTCAAATTCCTGTTTTGCTCTCCCAGAAATGTCCCACATTCTCATCAAAAGTTAAATTCCTCTGCTTGGACTTTAAGTTAAGTTACTGTCTTATTGTTAATTTTTATATTCATAGCGTAATGCCAGTACGTTACAAAACTTTGTGAAAAACGTTATTAAAATGAGAAAGTAATTTGTTTTTAAAATAAACAAAAAAACAATCACACAAACAAATGCTAGCGGGGGAACCACAAGCTGCTTTGCTGTATGAGAAAGTATGCAACAAGTGGTGATCCAACCAAGATAACCCACAAGCATGTAACACTAGTTGGCTATCTAGACTAGCCATCTTGTAGTCATTCTATTTATATGAATTATTTATTTCTTAAGTAATTTCATGAAAGAACACACACACCACAGACCTGCAATACTTTAAAATAACATTTGAGTAATATGCTATACCTTTTACCTTTTATGTACAGTATGTACACTGTCCAATTTCCATTCACATCAGGTACTGTGACTTATTCAACTATTTGGGTTTTCAGGATCATATTATTGCACAGCAATCAACCATTTCTTAATACTATTACATTAGGCGCGGGATATCTTTTCTGGCTTTTTTTTTTTTTTTTTGAAGAAATCCTAAATGTCTGGGCATTATGAATACATGAGTGTCCAAACATCACATGCCACTTTTTTTGCTTGTGTGATAGAAGCACTACTGTACATTTAACAAAGTCAGCAGATAATTGTAACTATACAATGTCTTTCATTGCCTATATGCCTATATCAGTCTTAAAAAGAAATGTTAATTATGTACTTCGCCTTGAGGAAATTCCAGTTTCTTCCAGCACAATTTCTGCACTGGTTTCTAATCAACTGTAACAAACCAGTTGATTAGAAGCCAGTCCACGTCTTATGCTGGAAGAAAATGGAATTTCCTCAAGGCTAAGTACATCATTAAAATGCCCAACATAGATTTTACTTGTCCAGGGGATGCATATCCCCTGGACAAGTAAACTAGAAAGGAAGGGGGGAGAAAACAAAAAACAGAAGGGAGACCACATCAAAACAAGGGCAACAACTCAGGTAAGACAACTATTAAATGTATTTATCTTAATGCTAGAAGTCTCAGAAACAAAATGTTGGAACTTGAAGCTACTGCACTAACAAGTAACTACGATGTGATAGGTGTTACAGAAACTTGGTTGTCTGAGAGTGATGGAGACGAATATAATATTAGTGGGTACACGCTGTATAAGAAAGACAGGCAGGACAGAAGAGGCGGAGGGGTAGCGCTATACATAAGAAATAGTCTTGAAGCCCAGGTGTTAAATCTGGACAAAGAAAACAACGCCGAATCACACAAACAAATGGGTCAGAATAATGGACAAAAATTCAAAGGGCATAATAATAGGAGCATGCTATAGACTGCCAAATTCAGACGCTGAGCAAAATAATCTGTTATACAATGACATTCGAAATGCGTGTAGAAAAGGAGAAGCCATACTAATGGGGGATTTCAACTTCCCCCGTAGAAATTGGGAGAACCCGGTGGGGAGCATGACAGACGAAATTGAAATGGTGGAAATGACAAATGACTGCTTCCTAACGCAATTTGTCAAGGCACCGACTAGAGGGGAGGCATGCCTTGATTTAGTCTTTTCAAACAACAAAGACAGAATAACTAAAACAGAGGTCAGAGAGCCATTGGCAAACTCAGACCACAACATGGTCTCATTTGAAGTATTTTTTAAAACCCCAAAAGTAATGACTAAAGCTAATGTTTACAATTTTAGAAAAGCAAACTATGAAGGTATGAAACAGAGACTAACAGAAGTAGATTGGAGTAAAATAGAAAAAAAACATCCACAGAAAAAGGATGGCTGTTTTTTAAAAATGTAGTACTAGAGGCGCAAAACAATTACATCCCAAAAGTAGACAAATCTAAATCTAAAACAAAATGGCCAAAATGGTTTAATAGATCAATTAAAAAAATATTCATGGAAAAAAGGCACTTTACAGAGCGTTTAAAAGGGACCAAAAACAAAGTACACAGAAAGAGTACTTGGAACTGCAAACACAAGTCAAAAAGGAAGTTAGAAAAGCCAAGAGAGAGATGTAAATCAATATTGCTAAGGGGGCTAAAACCAATTCCAAAATGTTTTTCCAATATTATAACAGCAAGAGAACATTCAAAGAGGAGGTTAAATGTCTAAGAGATACAAATGGCAAAATCATAGATGAAGAAAAAAAATAGCAAATATATTAAATGATTACGTTTCACAGGTTTTTACAAAGGAGGACACGGACAACATGCCCCACATGTCGACCTGTTCCTATCCAATTTTAAATAACTTTAGCATGACAGAGGCAGAAGTGTTAAAGGGACTAGGAGCTCTTAAAATAAACAAATCCACTGGGCCGGATGAGATCCTCCCAATAGTACTCAAAGAAATGAAAGAAGTTATTTACAAACCGCTAACCAAGATCATGCAACAGTCTCTTGACACAGGGGTTGTACCGTCAGACTGGAAAATTGCAAACGTAATACCGATCCACACAAAGGGAGACAAAACCGAACCAGGTAACTACAGACCAATAACCCTGACTTCTATTATATGTAAACTTTGGAAACTATAATAAGATCCAAAATGGAAAATTACCTAAATGGTAACAGTATCCTGGGAGACAGTCAGCATGGTTTTAGGAAAGGGAGATCGTGTCTAACTAACCTGCTTGATTTTTTTGAGGATGCAACGTCGACAGTGGATAATTGCAAAGCATATGACATGGTTTATTTCGATTTCCAGAAAGCTTTTGACAAAGTCCCGCATAAAAGATTAATTCTCAAACTGAACACAGTAGGGATTCAAGGAAACGCATGCACATGGATTAGGGAGTGGTTAACATGTAGAAAACAGAAAGTACTGATTAGAGGAGAAACCTCAAAATGGAGCGAGGTAACCAGTGGTATACCACAGGGATCAGTATTAGGTCCTCTGCTATTCCTAATCTACATTAATGATTTAGATTCTGGCATAGTAAGCAAACTTGTTAAATTTGCAGATGACACAAAAATAGGAGGAGTGGCAAACACTGTTGCAGCAGTAAATGTAATTCAAAATGATCTAGACAGCATTCAGAACTGGGCAGACACATGGCAAATGACCAATAGAGTAAAGTGTAAAGTACTGCACGCAGGCAATAAAAATGTGCATTATAAATGTCATATGGGAGACACTGAAATTGAAGAAGGAATCTATGAAAAAGACCTTGGAGTTTATGTTGACTCAGAAATGTCTTCATCTAGGCAATGTGGGGAAGCTATAAAAAAGGCCAACAAGATGCTCGGATATATTGTGAGAAGTGTTGAATTTAAATCAGTAATGTTAAGTAATGTTAAAACTTTACAATGCATTAGTAAGACCTCACCTAGAATATTGTGTTCAGTTCTGATCACCTCGTTACAAAAAGGATATTGCTGCTCTAGAAAGAGTGCAAAGAAGAGCAACCAGAATTATCCCGGGTTTAAAAGGCATGTCGTATGCAGACAGGCTAAAAGAATTGAATCTATTCAGTCTTGAACAAAGAAGACTACGCGGTGATCTGATTCAAGCATTCAAAATCCTAAAAGTAGACAATGTCGACCGGGTGACTTTTTGACCTGAAAAGAAACAAGGACCAGGGGTCACAAATGGAGATTAGATAAAGGGGCATTCAGAACAGAAAATAGGAGGCACTTTTTACACAAAGAATTGTGAGGGTCTGGAACCAACTCCCCAGTAATGTTGTTGAAGCTGACACCCTGTGATCCTTCAAGAAGCTGCTTGATGAGATTCTGGGATCAATAAGCTACTAACAGCCAAACGAGCAAGATGGGCTGAATGGCCTCCTCTCGTTTGTAAACTTTCTTATGTTCTTCTTATGTTCATATATGAACCAGTCTTTCATCCTGAATGCCAGAGTACTTTGACACTGAAAAATAGTTTACTGCTTCTACTACCTTTTGTTATAAAATCATTTTTGCTATGCTTTGATGTACAAATGGGTAAGGCCAGTGGTGTTTCTGATATATGAAGTGCAAACATCAGGAAGGTATTTGAAAGAGTTTTTTTTTGTTATAAAGATTTTTATCTTGGTGCGGTTTATACACAGGCTGCTTTGGAGAAAGACTGGATAACCTTGGATTCCACCCGCTTCCCTTCAAAAATACTGCCACTCTCAAACCAGCTGCATTGGCCAAAGGTAACACAGCATGGAAACTTCTTAGTCTTCAGTTGTTCTTTATTCCTTGAGGATATACGGTACTGCTGTGATTAATACTCAAATTTATTACCTTGAAAAACACAATTACTTTGAGAAGCCTCTAACTTCCTCTGCATCACCAGATGTAATTTTTCAACCAGCCCTTTCTTTGTTTGCTTGATTTTTTTATGTATTTATTTTGGATGGCTTTCAGTACTTCACATCACGGTAGCAACACATTGATGTGCAGCAGCTGTGTGTGTAGGCTGTAATTAATAAATGAGAAAACAACTGGGGGAAAAAAACATATAGAAACATATTTCTGTTACTGTATATTTGTATACAGTTTTACACCAAAAGCAATAAAAAGGTTCAGACTGTTTGAGGGGTCAAAAGTTTAGCTAAGAATGTGTCGACATAACGGGTGACATAATGACATTTCCAATATAGTGACACCTAACGCAAGTCTATAGCTCCAATGAAACAACCCTAAGTACCATATTTGGTATCGCTCATAGGTGGTACGGTGTTACCTGTTGTGTCGTTTGTCTCAGAATAAATCCAAATAAGTATAGTCACCATTACATTGGGAATAGAGCACATGTAATGGTATACCTTTCATTTTATGTACAGCAATGCATATGACTCACTAGGGAATGCAACATAAAACATTGGATAGCCTATGTGATTGCTTACAAATTCTTCTATTGGTATTATGAGACCCTCATTCTTATTGGTGCTTTTATCACTGTTCACATCCTTAGTTCCATATGAGCTGAAATTAATTTAAAATGTCCATTACATTGTTTGTGTTAACACATGCCAGCACACAACCTACAGATTTCTTTTTCTAAAACATCACTCATTTTAAATAAATTTCTACAAAGTCCACACCATGTTTTGATAAAGTGAACCCTATTAGGACAATACTAATAAAAGTGTTTTTCTATCAGTTTGAAAATAAATTAGTTTAGGAATTAGATGTGATTACAGTGTGTAGGAATGTGTGTAAGAATCCCTGCCAAATCCACACCAAATACTGTAGATGTAATTTTTTGCAGATCAACATTACAAAACACATATCCTTATAAATTAATTTAGAGAGTAATTTGGATATTTGGATATTTTGATGTAAAATGAATTAAATAATAATAATATAATAATTTTTATTATGTTATTATGTTTTATTATGTAAAATGTACAATTTTTTTTTTCCAACAGCCTCCAAACCACCAACCATTACAGTGGCAGCCACAGCAAGCATGGTCAAGTACAGACGAAGAACCAGGATCGCATCATGAACAGAATGTATTATTTCTTAATGCACAGTGCAGCAACAGGTACCTATTAAAAGCAGATATCCAGACAAATCCATTATTATTGACTTGTATATACTCAACAACATGATCCATTTTTAGATGGGCTACATACATTTTCAAGACATGTGTGATTCAAATGTGTTCACACATGTTTTAATTCACCCTTTTTCCTTTTAGCAGGTCAGAGCATCAGCAAGAGGTTGATTTGAAAATATTAGGAGTACGATAAGAAATACTGAGATAGTAAATTGTAATGCATTGTGAATTCATGTATTTTATCAATGATAATGGTTAAAACGAAGACCAAAAATACCCCAATGAATAAGTCCCAGTGTAGTCTATTGGGTGCAGTACAGCTTGTAACAAAATAACTTAAATAATGCAAAGTTAGTTAGTGGTAGAACTCCAGGCACTATTTCACAGGTTTACATTTTGCAGAGACATAAGGGAATATTATGAACACACTTACTTGTCAATGTACTTTTATAGCTGTGCTGTTAATGATGCATTAAACTACTTTGCTGACATTAGAAATCCCACTGCATTTCAATGAACAGTTATCTCATATTGTGGTGAAAATGCTTCAAGAAGTGTTTCCCCTCCTCAGTGCACCTAGAGAACAGGGCCTTTTAGGACTAAGTAGTCTGAATGCTCAAGTCTAGCCTATATTATGTTCATGTGTATTTTTATTTCTTAGTAGACCCCAGAGTAGACCACAATCAACAACACTAAAAACTAGCCACATTCAGAAAAGGAAAAAAGAAGACAAAATCTTAGAGGAATGGTAAGTCAAGAATGCTTAAGCCAGTTCATGTTTAAATATATTAATGTTAAAAAAATGTATGGCAGAGAATACTTTACACCTCTTTATGTACAGTAGATGCTTTACCATATCATTTTTGTAACAGCCTCCCGAGACCATCGTTTTACCAGAGATAGCTATAAAATAGCCTTCTTTATTGAGCCATATTGTTGCTGATTTAACTAACAAGAACTTTCATATGGTTGTCTTTTTCTGCAGGGGATTTACAGACAGCAACACAGCTCAGCAGATGCTGAAGCGAGCACAGAAAATGAAATCCACGAATGAAAAGCAGAAAAAATTACTTGGTGAGTGTCTGACATGTAAATGTAGTATACAACAGAACACATTAGCAAGAAATAGTGTGTTGCACCATCTGTCTAGCTCTCATTCTTCACCTATTGACTTAATTAACCTTTTCCAGGGTTTGCACCACCTACATTTCAGTTATCTTTATATAAAGCTTGTTCTGCAGTCTGTGTTTCTTCTTTAATTTCTATAAGCCTTTTTTTTAATATACTTTCATAGTTTGTTATAATATTCTTATATTTTTTAGATTCAGGAATTAAGGCTTACTGAGAGTAAAATAATTTGAAGCATCTGCCATTGCACTAGAATAGTGACAGAATCTTCTGAAACATCAGGAATTGTAGTCTTGGATACAGAAGCAACTGCCAACTGGAGATGCCATTTGCAAAACAAATTACTTAGTCCTGTGGGGGGACCTAAGTGTGAGCTACATGTCAAAGGTGTTTCTTTTAAACAATTCTGTCTGACAAATACCCCAGCCTTTTTGAAACTACCTGATATTTTGTAAAACAATCTTTTTCTGCTTTTAAGCAGAAAATCACTCTGCACTGGTGTATGATTTAGGTTATGTAGTCTTCTCTGCTTCATAATATAACTCTGCATATCTAATTCTAGCCTACAGTCAAACAAATTTTCTGTCTTGTGCAAGTCATGTTGTGCTGAGAATATTTCAACCAAACACAGATACTCCTTGTCAACATATTATATAACATCACATTAGCATTATTTGAAATAGGAGTAACATATATAATTATGTATTCACTTGTACAAGAAAGCGGTTGTAGGAAATTGTTAAATTTAGTGAGGGCCCCATTTCAAAAATCCCTCAAAATAACCAGAACAGTTATTATAATATAAGCCAATTACACACCAATCAAGCAGCCATTACATCACCAGATTTTCAGAGGCAGCTCTTTCTCTTACTGTCATACTACTGTGTAGACCTGTATTTTGACAATAAATTACTTTGATCACATCTTACGGATGTTCAACATCCAGAAATCCAAAAATGGAGCCATGATCAATTATCCAACAATTTTGTAACAAAATTCCAAATGTTATGCAGGCATCTACTGTAACAAAGTTTTGGTAGATGGCAAAGTATTTATGTATAATGTAGCTAATTACAGCTGCTTGGTTTGTGTTTTCATTTAGCCAGTCTAATTTTCAGTGATATTTATACTCTGCCATAATATACCCATTATCTCTATGTGCCTGTTTGAAACATTTAAGCTTCATGCTGATTAAATCATCTTCTGCCCAGATCCAGCTGTGCGCCTGGCATTGTTCAAGAACAGTGGAAATAAATGTAGCCCTGTCAACCCACTAAAGAATGCACAGCCTACAAGACCAAAATACTTTAGAGGTAAGTATAACTGTTCCATGTAATAGATTATACAGAACCTGTTAAAAATTATTGGAATACTGTAAATAAAACAATTTCTTCCTTACTAACTACTGATTTCATATTTTAAATAACTGCTATTTACATTAAAGACACCTTTAAAAGTCACTGGTCAACTATCAATAAATAGTATTACCTTAAAGGGGTTAGGTGGCTTAAGGTGTTTAAACCCTAAACACACATTTGGTGTCTACTAATCAATTTAATAATTGTAATGATTATGATTTTATATACGGTCTATTCTTCTATTACTCAACTGTGTCAAAGACTCAAACAAATAGATCTGCTGTCAAGAACGTTCAAATAAGACTAAAGACATTCTCCTGGAGATTTTGTTTTGGGGGTGTGGCCTACTTTCTAACAACAACCATGACATCCGTAATGATCTTCCTAATCCGCTCATCGATTCTTCTAATAATATCTCGGTGTTGTCTGGCACTGTGTCAGACAATATGTAATTCATCCTCCTTACTGCCTCCACCCTGCAGTAACTGTTTCTGGTAATTCAAATGGCGATTACAAATGAACTAATATGTAATTACATATTGAATTCTTGTGATGTAAACATGAATGCATGGAATAGTGTTTTTTTAATACTTAAAATACTGATATAGTGTATACTGAGTAAACATACTGACTAAAACGACTATTAAGATTGTAAGGCTAGAAAAGGTGCCATATAATCCTGCTTTCTTATAAAACAAGTATGTAATAAACAAGTCACAGCAGCTGTAATACCCTCACAAACATATATATTACAATCATTATTTAAGTTTGTAAAGTTATTTTTTTTAAAAGTGCTTAAAAAACATTAATGAGCATGCTGGTACTAGATATGTATTGTTTTTCATTTAGAAATTAACTATTTTGTGAAAACAAAACATTATATGCTTTTATTTTTTACTTTAACAAACCTTGAATTGATAGTTCTAATAATATTCTACACATGTACCACACCTTAGTGTCTGAAATAGGGTCCGGCTTATCCTATTTCATTACACATATAGCATTCATTTTCGATCAGTGGGATTGTTACTTTAACACAACAGTTTCTTAACCAAAGGCCTAAGTTCCTGTTTCATTTGTTTTTCATTAATTTCATTCCTTGTAATGGATACTTTTTAGAATCTTGTAATGCTATTTCTCTGACTTTTAAAGATACAGCTTACAATTTCAGTAGTACCACAGCTGAATTGTTGATATAATTATATAAGTAGACATGTTTAATCCTTTATTTATAAAATATAATACAGTCTCTTATTAAACTAACAATACGGCCTGTCAATAAATATTTTCACTGTAAAACAACATTTCCAGAAATACTGCACTGGTTTTAATGCGACGCAAAATATATTAAAATGCCTGCTTCTTAAAATGAAAAGAAAATTGTGAAATCAAGCTTTAAGCAGAGTGAGGTAGACTGTTGAAATGTTTAAGTTATAAATATATTAAAAAGGCCTTCATTTCCAATCTGACTTGGGGGGGACTTTCGCTTTTTATGTGCCAGTGCAGCCGCTACTTAACAATAAAGATCAGCGAAAGGAAATATTTTCTCATATTGAGAGCATTCATGGCTCCTTACTAGTCCCTGCACATGTAAACTGATAGTCATTTCAAGTAGGTTACTCATGTCCAGTGCATCCACAAAAGAGCCAGGATAAAATAAACACACCGAGTTAGATATCTTGGAAAAAATCTGTCATGGGTTTGGGTTAATCATCTCCAGAAGAAGTTCGACTTGATGCCTGAAATGTAAGACTTGATGGGGAAAGCGGTGAGGCCTGAGGCAGTGTTGATCTGAAGGAGTGCGTTCCATGGGTCATAGCTGCTCTGCTGGCAGAGTGCAAAGCCAGTTCACAACATCGGCACTCAAAGAAAGCTGTAAAAGGCTGCAGGAGACGTTCCTGTGCACGCATTCAGGCTTCAGTTACAGTTTTAGGGCCCTATCTCTGATTATAAACTGAATCTTAAAAAAACTCAATCTGTACCTAATTTTCCTACCTCCTGTCTATCAGCTGTTATATTTAGTTCGCTTTCACGCTATTTGAAAAAAGGTATTTCTCTTAGTCTGCCATGAAAAAATAAATACATGTAAAAAGCTGATTATATATATATATATATATATATATATATATATATATATATATATATATATATATATATATATAGTGTGTAATATGTACATTTACAGAAGTTTAATAGAAATGATCTAATACATAAATAAATAAATATATATACACATGCAAACAAAAAATATATTTTGCTCTTGATTGGGGAATAATTTGATTCCTATATAGTTTTACCAGAAGAGAGAAACTCCTCTGCACAAAAAACACATACAAACAAGATA
The DNA here is from genome assembly GCA_030684275.1 of Acipenser oxyrinchus oxyrinchus. Taxonomy (NCBI): domain Eukaryota; kingdom Metazoa; phylum Chordata; class Actinopteri; order Acipenseriformes; family Acipenseridae; genus Acipenser; species Acipenser oxyrinchus. Next base: position 28,077,853 of record CM060256.1, on the reverse strand, counting down.
CATACAGTAGTTGTATTTTTTTTTTTTTTTTAAATCAATTTGAATACTTCTAAATGAATAATACTAAATACCGGCAATAACTATTTGAGAGTTTCCCTTTTTGACCGCTGAGTGACCAGATAGCTGCTTCCTTTCCCTAAGTAAGGTCTTGACCCAGGGCATGGAGAGTAGGAGACAGTTAATTTTAGCAGCAGCTGAACCCTTTTTAAAAAGCAAAAAATGTTAATTAGTTACCCTGTTGGAAACACACAGACACATTTAATACCTGTGCAATAAAATAATAATAAGAAAAACCATTCTGTATGGTCTGCATGTTTAGTTTCTTAATGTACAAGTTTTTTTGTAATACTTGTAAATTAATGTTTGTTATGCCTTAATTATTTATTTATTTATTTATTTATTTTTCTAACCTTTTTTGACTTTTTGCAATCAATGCTTTCCTATACGCTCTTTTCTCTTAGTTTGTGTGGTAACAGCAGCTGAATAATATTAACACCATCTGTAAAGTATTATTAATATAGTAATTCCACTTTTTTTTAATTCATATTTTTTAATCTGATATAGCACGTTAAATAACTGCCACCCTAACAATAAAATAGATTATACCAATACTTTACCATCATTATAGGATTATCAATGGATCTGAGCCAGTAGCCTTAGGAGAAATGAGCAAACAGTGAATTTAAATAAAGGGGACATTTACTTTCCAGACAAATATAAAAAAAATGCTAAATGTATACATAATCCTGCGTGGTAAAGGCAGAAAATACAGCATTATGTATCAATCTCAATAATTTCACAGAGTAAAACCATAATAATGTAATTATTTAAACATAAATGTTTTTTTTTTTTGTTTTGTTTTGTCTCTTTCACAGTATATTTATTTTATTTTACCAGGCAACAAAACAGTTGAGACATATATCTTATATACATACCGTTCTCAGAAATAATATTTGCACAGTATTTTCATAAGTATGTAAATGCCTATTAAATATACAGAATGGTGTAAGTCCTAAGTGTTAACATATTAGTTACACAGAAGCAATAACACCGCTCAGTAATGTTAAAAATGTTGGCCTCAGAATCGGCTACAAAGGAAAGGATCTAACTTTGAGCTAATTTTTTTTTTTATCAGACGCAGATTCAATGAAAAAAAAAGTAGTCACAAGCTGTAATTGCAGGTGGCTGTAGACATAGCCATGGTTTGATGGGTATTTTGGTTGATATTTTAGACAAGTTTAAATGAATGATTTATAATCTATTTACTTAACTGAAATTAATTTGAGCAATATAAATACGTACTACATTATTGCATTAACTTGTAATGCTACAATATTGGATTTTCATTGCAACTTTTTGAAATTCTTACAATGCTGCCCTGAAAATATAGTACATTTGAAAATGTTTCTAATACCATTACCTACCAGCTAGATTAGTTGCATGGTTGTTAAACATTTGCCATGCTTCTGTACCATTTTCCTTTGATGAGATGGAGCCATGTACATGTCCTTCTTATTTTAATTAAAACTGACTGGGAGGATGTTTATAAAGGAGCTGTTTTCATTTTTATTTTAGTTTTTACCATGTTTTAGCAAGGTCGTGTATTATAATTATTAGGTTACTCTTAACTTTTGGGCTTTGTATTACAAATGTAAGTTAAATTAGTATCGGGTTTAAGTAAATGTGAAATAAACAAAAAAAGAAATGCTTAAGTAGGGGAAGTAAACAATAAATCTCATTAGCAGTTTCCTGAGGCATGAACTTCAATAGTTTGTATTTCCTAATTTAGAAGGTAGGTCAATCCTACATGTTTGCTGTGTGAGGGTTTTGAGGTAGAAAATATATTTGCAAAACTAAATAAATGAAATAAATGATATGTCCTTTTTGGTAAATATGTACTTCAAAATATACATTTTTAAAGCATTTCATAACTAAAAAGACAGGATAAAAAAGTAAAACTAAGTAAGAACTATACTAATAAATAATATAGACTTTACATAATGTGTACTAAATGTCAAAATAAAAGTACAGTTCATTATTGAAATCTATCTAAAATAGATTACTATACTGTTTGTTTTTGCAAAGGCACCCAAATGTATCAGCACATTTTCACTGTCATTTTTTTTAACATTGTATTAATTTCTAATAACACATCATTGATCTTTGTTTTGATGTCTTCGTTTAGAGATGTATCCTACCAGACGTAAAACAAGGAAAAACCGTTTTGAAAATGAGCCAGTTGTGTAATACTTTGTAATTAAGTAGCCGACTGTTAATGAGGACCTTACAAGCATCACAGGTTTTAGCTTGAAAGCAGTGATCAGGGGTTGTATAAACATTTGATACAACTGGACAAACATGTTCTCTTCTGTCAGGATTTATGATGGGGATTGCATTAATTCTCCTTCACAGATTTAGTCCATTTGCTTTTACTTCATTGAATAGAAAAATGTTAAAGACTAATGGAGTAACACGGAACAGAGTTTCCTTTTTGAATTCGTAAAACACTGTATAGTACCGTAACGCACTTAAAACGATTTATGGTTTCAAGTTTCTCTTACTCATTTGTGCAGCTTACTTCCAGTACCTTCTTTCTCATGTAGCTCACTCTCCGAGCAGCGACCCCATTCATTCTTTAACCAGCTTTCCATCATACAACAAGATGCCATTCAGGTCCATGTTGGTGTGCCTGACCTATAAGATCCTTATGTTGAGTTTAACCTGCAGATAACCTTGGTTTGTTTGTTCAGATGACGGTTCTTAAAGTGCATGCGGTGCACTCCTTTTTTAAGTTAATTGCTGCAAGCCTTGACCTTCTTGACTGTCAACAAGTGGCTCTGAATTGCTTCATTCTCTGATATCGTGACATTGCTTCTGTTGCTTCGATAGTGACCTCAGATTGCATGATACCCTTGAGAACTCTGCTTAATAAGCGTGACTCCTGGTTGCCAGACCAAGAAGGGGTTGGTGCTGCTGGACAGCTTTTTCTTCTGTGTATGTACAATTAATCACTGTAATATGTGAAGAATGTGATAGACTGTATACAGTGGATGAGTTGTGCAAGGGTGTTATCTCACTCGCAACACATGCACATCAACATTGTAAATCTGTCTATATTTAATTGTTATGTTGTAGTAAATCAATGTCAAATAAATGTAGTTAATTAAACCAAGGGAGCAGTTCATTTGTCTACAGAAATTGTTTGATTTTCCTGGCAATAGTATGTCATCCACAGTTACACTTTGTAAGAAGGTGGAATTGTAATCTGTTCAATTCCTGTCTATTTTAACCCCTAGAACAAATGTATGCTGTAGACATACAAAGGTTAATACCCAGCATTTGTCAAAGGATCGTAACGTCAAACTGCATTGCTTTGACACTTCCTTATTATACGAAAGATTCATTACTGATATTTTAACCAAAAACAACTGCTATGGTACTTTGAATATTTGTTACACCAGCTCTGCAGACCATACAGTTCTGTTTATAAAGCGATAAATTGGCTGCTTCATTGGACTGTCACAGTAGTTATTTAGGGATGATTTATGTTAGCTATGAGTTGTTTTCTCCCACTTTAATAAGTGGGAAAGGGTTGTTCTGCTTACTTTTACTTCTGGGATGGGTACAGTGTTAAGTTGGGTTCTAGTTAAAATCCGAGAGCCAGATCGCTGGTTCAAATCCTTGCTCCGACTCGGCATACTGTGTGGCTTTGGGCAAGTCCCCTAACACATCCCTTTGTGGTTCTTCAGTCCCACCGCACTAAAACTGAACGTGAGCAGGACCCTGCTAGTAATAAGTTACATATGACTTCAAGTGGCCAGTAGAAATGTTGTTATCCTAGGTTGATGGGGTTGTTCTGTGACTTTGTACTATTTGGTGGCAATATTTGTTTATCCTACTCAAAGGACATGATGATGTGTGTTATCTTTATGCACAATCACAATCCCCCTACATACATATTTGATATAATATTGCTGCTGTTGTCTAAATGTTTTTTTTTTGTTTGTTTTTTTTAAATTAAATTGCAGCTTGTTTTCTTTCCTTCTTTTGCAAATGTGATGCAAAGCGGGGGAATGCTTGAATTGAAAATAAAACTATTCAATTGAACAACACAGAAATAACAAAATAGAAAACAAATGTGCATTATGTTTGTTAAAAAAAAAAGAAAAACGGTGGTCCTACTCTATTAAGCAGCAGAAGATACAGTACATCAGTTTGTGGTTTCGTAATTGAGCCTTGAGTGGCTGCCAAGAAAAAGATAATTAGGGACAATAAAGACCAATTTATTTACAATTCATGTTGCATATTATAATCTGAAAAGAACTGCACAAGCAATTTCAGACTCAGATGTAGCATACTTAAATTATAATTGCATCCTGTGTAGATCAAAACTGGTTTTCATGTTGTTGCTTCCGCGTTGCTTTCAAATGACTTTCATACTCCAGCATTGTTTTCCAAAGCTGAACTGTAATTTACTGTAACTTATACCCGACAATCAACAAATGACTTCCAGTGCACTACCACTTAAACCCAAGAGTAAATGAATGCAGTCTGGATCCGAAACAAGAGTGCAAGTGAGAACTGAATTTTGTCTTGTTTTTACTTAAGTCAGTCTCACTTACAGTGCCCTGCCTGTATGCTGTACCCTGTTCTAACCAAATTACAGAACAGCAAGCATTAACAGCATTCAGAATTCGTGATGATGACATCACCAATCACATAAACATTCCTGTGGACTGTTGGTAACTCGCAGAAAGTTGTGAAAAAATATTGATCATTATTTACTGTTTCTACAACTTATGCTAAAAAAGGTTTTAACTTACCACACTGGTACATATTTTGTGATTATGGCCCTTTAATTTGTCATTTTGAATGACCTTGTACACTACACTTGAAAAAAAATGGTTGCTTAGGTATCACTATGGAATCGTATCTGAAACGTTGCTTACCAAAAAAAAGTTGTTAAACTGACAAAATGCTACATCTCAGTTTTGGGTCCCCAGAGCTTACCTAGTAAAAGCACTGATGCAAAGTGCATTTATACAAGCATGGTTCAAATCCTGTTTGTGCCGAGTTGGCCTTGCCTCCAGAGTTTAGTAGCTTGTGAAAAGAGACCACTGGCTTGGCAGTGGGAACAGAGGTCCTGTTAGCCTTCTGTCCTCCTGAACTGCTGAGGTGACATTCAAATTGGGCATTACAAACTGTGTACAAAAATGAGGGTAAAACTGATTTCGAAAAATATATAATAAAAACAAAAACAAGATATTACATATTTTACTATGCTAACTGAAAGTCAGTGTTCAACAATATGCAGATATGAATCTGTGAGCTTTTTTTACATACTTTTTTAATGTTTTAGACACATTCATTTTTTTCAGCAGAGCCTTAGGGAATTATTTATGGTCCCTTTTTCAAACCAACTAAGATTTACTTACCATCAAGAGAAGCAGGCAGTTTATTCCACACTATTTCAGTATAGATCTTGAATAAGTTAGTCCTGGCTTGTTGTCGAACCAACATCCTTCTAATCTATCCACCACTGTTAACCACAGCGTCATTAACTTTTTACCTAAATCCTACAATGAATTTAAAGCTGAAAGTGCTACTTGCCTTAGCATGTAAATTTGATTTTACTAAAATAAAATAAAATATCTATATCTTAATATAAACTCGACAAAAATGCTAGACTCTGTGCTTGTTCAAGGGAGTAATGCCAAAACAAGTTTTGATGTCATTTTCTGTCTTTTTAATTCATTATACTGGGTTAAAACATATATGTTTATGTATATCTTGCATTTTTAGCATTTTTGTGGTATGAGGTCAGCAGAAACAAAAACACTTGAGACAGATAATATAAAACACAATTTCACAGCTGCCCCTGTTAACAAAGCGCACCATTAAATAAATTTTCCAATCCCAACTAACACATTACATACTCAAGTATTTCTTCAGTGAACCACATTGGAGTACTGGATATGCACATTTTAACATTTGCTTTTACAATAGGTTTAGGGAGTATCATTATTCTATAAGTTAATACTTTGTGTGTTGGGTCTCTTATTGTAAGGGAAGTCATCTCGTGCAGTTTGGGAGAGAGGACCACACAGCAAAGCTCTGGCTGTTCAAACTGTGCAAAATGACATCTCTTATGAATAAGAGACACCCTACATATGACTTATTAACTTATTATAAATCACACAAGCAAAGACAGTATTCAGGAATAGCTTTAAGATGAAAAATATAGTTGTTTTATTTTGTGGTTTTAATTTAATTTATGTTAGCCGGGCTAAATATATGGATTATAGACTAAAATATATTTTAAATATATAAAAAAGGGGGCCATTTCTATATATGAAAAATATAAGGATCATACTTTTCTACCATATATTAAAAATGTATGTTTTTTCCATAAGGGTTCAAACACAGATATAGTTTTTATTGTATGAAGACAACAGAAAGACACACCTAAGCCTGGCAAACACTAGCTCCAACAGACAAGTACCATCTATAAAACAATAATGATCAGTAGCATGAACATTCTTGATGATAAAAATGAGCTACCTCCTGCTAACAGTTAGCCTAAAAAATGGACTCAAATAGAAATCAGATGTTATAAGGCTGTTAAACATAACTTGATCTACAAACTTTTAAAGGATAAAATAAATTGCATATTTCATTTTTCTTAGCAAAAGAGGAACAAGCAAGAAAGATGGTGTATAGTTATTTGTTTTTTATATATTTTACTAGGCTTGACTGGCTAAAATCTGTGCATCTCTTGGTTCAAGTTATAACAAACAAACTACATGTGATGTACAACAAACCTTTACCATTCAGGGCAATCCATTTTAATGATATGTAATAGCAAAAAATCAAATTGCTAATATTACAACTGCACATATTTTTTTTTTTTTTACTGTAGCTCATGAGGAGGAGTTTGCTCGTCAGGATACTGCCCCAGCCAAGAAAATAGAGAGAAGCAGAGAGATAACATACCAGTGGCTTCACACGCAAGTTGGGGATTATGAAATAACAAGTTCCAGAAATAAGAAAAGGTGAAGTTATAGTTTTATTTTTATTTTATTTTATTATTTTCAAATTAGATTATTTTATTATATAGACAACTGGTAAAGTGAAACCCGAGTCAGCTGTACTAAACAAAAAAAAAACGGTGGAACATTTTAAAACCAGTGTACAGGACCACTTCAAAGAAACAAGAGGTATGGTGGTTGTGTTTAACGTAACAAGATTTAATTGTAATCCTTTAAATCATAGGGCCAATAAATTGTGACTTATCTGGTGTCAGGCAGCATGCAACAAACATAAAAGTACTGTCATGTTCATAATCATTTCCTCTGTTTTATAATGTTTTCATCTATAACTTCAAAACACTCCAAAAAATAATAAAAAGTACCTTATATTTGAAATGTCAAATCATAATAAGGTTAAAGTCTAAAGCCCTTAAGTTGTGATGAAAATACTGATAAGCGAAAATAGTTATAGGCCCACCAAATATTCTAATCCTATATTAAGCATAAAATAAAATGACAACACATTTTATAGATGTTAATGTGGATACTATAAACCTCTTGCATTTTAGGCAATATGCTAAAGGTTTGCAGTATCCAAATGAACGTCTATAAAATGTGTTGTCATTTTATTTTATGCCTAATAAAGGATTACAACACATGGTGGGTTTGCTTACAAGTTTCTGTTTTAGAACTGGGGATTTTAATAGTTTGCAATGTTTGGTTTTAAAAGTGTTGAATCTTTGTACACATTTCAACTTGTTGCTGGCTGGATTTTTACAGTGATCGCTTTCTGCCAGAGATTGATCCTGGAGTACTGAATGGTGGGCGAGTTCAGTTAGTGGTAAATATACTTTTGTTTTCTGGAAGTTATCAATATTATTGACTCTACAATGCTTCAGTTCTTATTTTTAAAGTCTGCAATAACATATTAGATCATTCAAGTTATTGTAATTTCTGTTTTTGAGCCAATAGAAAAATGTCAATATATAAGGTAAATACAGAAATTGGCTGAATATAATTAGGGTGGCTTCTGTTTTCTGTGTTTATTTTTTCAAAATGTTCTGTCCGTTTCAGTGTTTTTCAGGCTTTTATTTCTTATCCTGTCCGGACAGTGAATTGACTGGTTCTTTCTGGTATCATATTGCTAAAAAGTAATCTTCTGGCCAGGTTTTTCAAAACTTGTAATCTGGATAAAAATGATCTGGATTTTGTAATCCTATATTTTGTGATCGAGATTACTTTTATCTGGATCATTTTGATCCAGTTTTTCAGAAAATGTCACTGCTGGATTACATTTATCCAGATTACAAATAATCACGATTACGAAAATCAGTTTTTTTTAAGTAATAGTTTAAAGCCTTTTTTTTGTTCTGTTTAAATAGGCTGTTATTTATGATATGACCTAACCTTAAAAAAGAAATGACGGTGATAATTATGAGTATTAATCACAGATTTTTTTTTTATTATTTATTTTTTTTATTATTTATTAACAAACAAACAAAAAAAAAAAAAAAAAAACTTTAGACTTTTCCCCTGGCTAATGACACATTATGCCAATCCCACTACAGCAGCGCTGGAGAATTTCAACAATAGCCATGCCTTAAACAAGATGCACTGAAACGCATCAACGAGGTGCTTAAGAGACAATTCGCTTTTCTGAATTACCTGTGTATGGAACTGCTACAAGCATGCAATGTAATTCTAGCCTGCATTGTTTTGCACAAAATCGCTATCAGACACAATGTACCAGCCATTGAAGGTGAGGATTTGAGCGACGACCTGCCGGAGCCTCAGGCAGGACACCATGATGCACCTTTAGCAGAACCACAACACGATGCACTTGCTGGATGGGCAGTGAGGGATGCCATTGTAAAGAACTACTTCTAAAAGGATCCTCCATTGACATTTCACAGGAAAGATATGCAATTTCCCCCCGCATCTTTATTTCTATACAGCACCCACATGCACACGTTTAAAATAAAATAAAATAAAAATAAAAATAATCCTGATATTTTGGATAAAAGTAATCCTGATCTCCTCTTTTAAATTCTGAAAAATCCAAATACAACATTTAATCACGATTAAAAGTGTGATTGCATGTTGACGTTTTGAAAAACCCAATTTTACAATATTATCCCGATCAAATGTGGAAATTGGATTACTAAAGTTTTGAAAAACCAGCCCCTGGCGTTTTAATCCTACTTAAACCTGCATGGAATGTATAATAATAATAATAATAATAATAATAATAATAATAATAATAATAATATGTGCCATTTTCCTATGTGGATAGGTCAGGTGCATTTTGGGTGAAGTCTTGTAGTCCCTGTGATTGATTGATTGACTTTGATTTGAATGATTTCAATGTTTCTATACATTGAACTATGTGGTCTCCCTCTGGTGGTTAATTTCATCTCTGCAGTTTAACGGATTACCTAGTGGTGGATTTTGGGAAAAGGCAATGTAGCCATATAATTAATGTGTGTATTTATATCTGAAGGTAAGTCTCAGTGTGGGAATGTTTTTATTCAGTCTTTTACACCAGTTTGTTAGTGTTTTTCTAAGTATTTAATCCCATACTTTCTCCAATAAATGAATTAAATGCAAGAAGCGAAAAAGAAACGTTAAGCAAAAAAGAGGCAAGTAAGGTGTGCAAAAGAGGGGTCAATGGTAATGTAATGATGGGATAAGTTCAGAAAGAGAAATTAGGACACGACTGTTACTTGTTCCTGTGCATAAAGCCATGGTTTCTGGTCTTTAAAGCTACGCATGCTTAGGCCTGGTTAGTAATCGGATTCAGTCATTATGTAATAGTCGCTTATTGTAAATTAATTAAAATACAAATTCACTTAACATGAATTTCCTGTTCATATTAATTATGTTGGAGCCCTCCCAGGGAAGAAAAATGTGAGTAAAACTAATCACTCTGGTTTGAACAGTTGAGTGTAAAGGATAGTGTTTGGAGACTATAGATCCTACGATTTCGAGTTGCCATAGAAGTGGAGAGGTGTTGAAAGAGGTGGATAATTCACCACCGTACAAGAAGAAGAAAGATGCTGCTGCAGGCTTCAAAACATTCCTGTGAACACTTAGTCAGCCATTCTGAAAAACCGGGATACAATAACAAAGGCCTATTAACAGCAAACTGCAGATGCAAGTCGTCAGCATTTCTGATTTGCTCAATACCCTGATGTTGCCTTGCTTTTATGGTTTAAAAATGCCCCGAATCAGAATGGGATATTTTAATTTAAAGTGCAGGTAATTTGCAATGTATCATTTTTAAAAGTTCACTTACAGACATATTTTCAATACAAAATACAGTACTTTTAAATGTATAATACTTTTCATTGTTCTGTAATTTAAAATTCGATTTCCCTGTTACTGTAACTTCAATAAAAATTGTCAGTATGCATTTGGCCTTAGACTCCTGATAATAAGAATTACTGATAGACTAATTCTGTTGCTGGTCCCTTGAAATTCATATTAACGAGAATTGACTGTATTACAAACCAGTAATTTGGATGTGTATGTTGTTTAAAGTGTATGGTATTTATATAGTAGTATGAAAATTATTGAAGCATTGTTGAAGTTATTTAAAATTTCTGAATTATAAAATAGCCTTTACACAGTAAGGCTTTTAAATGTACAGTATTGTGATACAATTTGAATTGAAACAGACTACAGATTACATTTGATAACACATTTCTTCAAGGAACTCATATTTCATGAATGTGCAGTTTATTTATTTAGGGTTATAGCGTGAGCTGCTTGTAGAAATGTCATATTTGGTTTCATGTTTGTGTCTGTTCTCCCCTGCTGCTCTCAGGCAAGCCCTGTAAGCAGAGAAGGTCTGGATCTAGAGATTGTGTCCGTGGCCAGTGGTAGTGCTTTGACTCGATCCAGCGAAAAATATAATCAAACATGCAGACACTCAGCGGGAAATGCAAGTGAGTACTGAGGTCATAGATTGACCATTTAAAATAATACTTTTGAGCCACAATTTAAATTAACAGGCAATAATTAAGGCGCAGTTAATGTGCAGTTTTGTTGTTTCCAGTAGTTGGTGTAACAATCCTAGTTTGACCTAACACATTGGCAAGTTGCCATTTCTGTGTATGTCAATGTGCTTGTTAATATGAAGTAAATATACTTATTTGGATCAGATTTGTTAAATACTGTAATATTTTTTTATTTTTTTTATTTTTTAATTAATATTATTTTGTATAAAGTTTTAGATGTATTATTGTTTTTTTTGTTATTGTTTTTGTTTGTTTTGTTAAATACTAGTTTTATTTTAGGTTTAGTTTTATACTATGACTCCTGAACACAATACACTGAAATGGCTAGATTTATTCTGAATGTTATAATTTTGACACATCCTGTATGATTGTAAATTAAAACAAATGGAACTGTCTTTAGTACTGTGTGTATGTATGTATGTATGTATGGCCAAAAGTTTTGCATCACCCTATAAACTAATTGTGCTTCATAAAGTGAAATGAAACCTGCAGAATAATGTTACGTTAACCTATTGAATAATATACCGCTTTGTAGTTTTCCATATATTTAATGAAATATTCACAAAAATTGAAACATGTGACATTTTGAAATTTAATATGAAATACTATACTACCATAGGTAATGCAAAACTTTTGGCCATAGCTATGTATCTATCTAATAGAGAGAGAGAGAGAGAGAAACTATAGCTGTATGTATTATTTACTGCTGATTAACAAGTGCATTGTTCCATAAGTACTTTTGTAAAAGTTACTACAATAGAAGGTTTAAGGAAAAAATATCAACAGAGCGAATTTTGTATCACAGTATATTTAGTTAAACTTCGTCCTATTCCATTCACCCCTCCAAAAGCCAATACACAAATTCTGTGTATACCGGTATGTCAGTGAAACTAGTGTTCATAAATGCTTTTACAGTAAACAAATCCCCCAGTTATGCTACCATTTTGGTTTTATCAGAGTTAATGGCGATGGAACACTGCTTACTCCAACATTTGTGTTTTTGTGTAATTTATTTCGTAGTTTTGCAACACAACAAGTTTGTGTCTCTTGGATTATTATCAAAGTTATTTTGTTTCTTGTTTATTACCTTTCTGTGGAAAAAAATTCAGACAACATGCGTAAAGGTTAATTGCCTAAAGAAGTAATGTGAGAGACCTGAAGTCTGTTGATTTTTGTCCGTATTATTTGCCTCTCAAACCAGACAGCATCATCTTAAAATACATTTCACATGTTCTCATTTATTTTACATTTATAAAATACTGCGTGTGAACTGATTACCAGTCTTGCTGACAATATTAATATTGCATCTATAGAATAAAATGTAATGTTAAAAGAAATAATTCACAAATATGGATAATTAATTAACATAATTTATTATATGAGGGCCCTTTAGTAATTTACTGCCCTCAATGTATTATATTTTTTGTGTAAGTCAGCTAAATAAAGGAGTACTGTACATAAAACCTATATATTCCAGAGCACCACAATGAGTAAGAAAAAAAAAATCTCTCAATTTGTTTATCATGTATTTTACATTTTTCAATATTTGTATGACAATAGTGCAAATTTAACTGAAAAACATATTAAAAATGCTTCAACAGTAATAAATAAATAATATATTACATATTGGTCTGCTTAATAATAATAAACACAAAAAATAATTTGCCTACTCTTGTTGGAAGTAAAGGAAGGGGTCATATAGAGGGCATGGCAAAAAGAGTGCCTGGGCAGGAAACAGAAAAAGGCCCATTTTGAAAGAAAGACTGCCCTTCTGTCAAAGGTTTTCCTCAGGGTCTTTTGTGACAAAGATGCTATAGATGGAAAAGGCCATGGAGGGCACCGTAGTGACTAGATTAAACATGGTTTATAGAAAGCATGTCACAATAAAAGAAAACAGTGCCCACTTTAACGAGCAAATTCAATTTTAATGAGGATTGAAATGAAATCCACGAGGAAGGCATCTAACTTAGTGTGAAACAAGCCGTTTGTCATTGAGAAAAAGAAAAAAGTCTGTATTTTAGGCAAATCTTTTTAAGATCAAAGGTTGCTGTAAATTTGCAGCTGGAAAAAATAACTAATTTAATAAATTGCGGTATGGGTGTATGTAACTCATTAAACAACAACAAAAAAGGCATCTGACAGTAGACAATAAGTGTACTACAAAAAGTAGTAAATCACCAAAATATAATAATCGATCAATACATTATTGGTATACCTGTTCCCTAGTCAAAGGTTTAAGGTTTGTATGTGTGTAAAAAGTGCCAAGAATTTACACACTTACACATTGTCAACAATATGTATCGAGATGTGGGCCTTTGCTCCATTTGAACAGGGCCTCTGTAAATCTTTGTATGTATTGGGGTACTCTAAATTGTAGCACCCCATTTTTTTTAAGCATACTTTTCTAAATAATATAGATTAAATCAAGGTTTAATATGGGTTAGGGGGCGCTTGTAGAGTTTAAATTACCAGTGTAGGTCCATTAAACTATGTATATGGTCTATAACCAATCAAACATTTTGCAATGTGATACTTGCTTCTCACTGGGTATTTCCATAAACTGCCTTTTCAAGCCCATATTTGTTTTTATTGCTTATAGTACGGAAACCACTATGGCTGAGTGGTTTTGTTTCAAAAAAGGATTTGACTTGGACAGCTAAAGACAATTTGTTGAATCATTTGACTGGGAATGTGTAAATGCGTAACACAGCAACACCACATAATATTACAGTAATCCGCTGCATATCTGCACTAACCTCTTCAGCAATTTGGCTTATTATTGAACAGTGAAGATTAGTTCAGATATTGTAGATCCTACCAAACTTTTTGTACTGGTAATTGCTGGTAGTGTCACGTGAGCTGTTCAGTGTATTGACTTGATATGTAAATAAATCCTGTTCGCCTGCAGGGTGTATCAACTTCAACCTCCGTCTTGCTGTCCTGTCTGTCATTCAGCAGAGAACGCACGCAACCACACGGCAGATGGCTACTCTGTCACAAGAATTAATACCCTGTATCTTTCTAAACAAGGGATTTAGGGGAGCGCCCTAATAAAAACGGAATCTCAAAACAATAATTGTGTGACTATAGTAATTGTTACAGCTGTGTATAATAGTATTTAAAACAGGATTCATTCATCCGACTTTATACATATCCGCCCTTACTCTGGTCCCACCGCAGTCGGATATGCGACGGATTACTGTAATAATAATGTACACCTAACTGTGCATAATTAGGCTGTAATCATGGGTTTCAGGTGACATAAATCATGAGAGCGCTACCTTATTTTATTTTATTTATTAATTAATTTTTTTAAGGGGGTAGGAAAACTACATGTATGATTACTAAGAGTCAGAGTAGGAAAGTTGTTTGGCTTTTTTGGAGGGTAGAATTGGATGATTTCCTCAGCTATGTTTTCTGAGGGCCATCAGTCTAAACTGCCTAGTATCCAACAGAGGGCATGTGGCTGTGGTAGTTGTTTACTAAATTTATGGTGCTCTTCTGCTTCCACAAATTTCTTCCTGTCTTCTGCTGATGAAACTTTAAATCTGCAGGCCATTATTGTTTATTTTAGTATTGACTGTGTTTTGTTCATGTACTAGTTGAGTTTGTTACAAGTTGAGTTTGTTTGTTTTAAATTGAGGTTAGCAGTTTCATCATCAACCCATTATACACGGACAATCTTAGTATACAACTAATTTTATTATACATGTCTCGCACCATCACCATGTATAATAAGACAGTAAAATACTAAAGTTGCTGGGAAAATTATCATTCACCATGTATTTTATAAAAACATAATTATCTTACTAAAATCATGTAAAAAATATATTTTGTAAGATTTTTTGACATAAAGGACACCCAACACACTTTAAAGTGAAAGTATTTTATCAAGTTCTTGGCCAAATAATCCCACATGCTTTTGTAGTGTGCCTGCCTTTTATTGATACTATCCACTGTTAGACAAACACTTGTATAAGAAGTGGTGTGTGGTTCTGTCATGAGTCTTAACATGAGCTGTACACATGGAACAAATAAAGAAGCCAAAAATCTTCCCTTTTGTTCCTCATGTTCATACAGATTTCTTTTAAGCTGCTTACTTTAAAAGTGAACTGCCCTCCTGGAATTGACTAGTAAAGTGTTCACTGAGAGGAAAAATTTTAATCTGCAAATACAGTCTATCTGTTCTGTGGAGTCCATTGTCATTTATAATGGATATTTTATTTATTTATTTATTTATTTTTTTGGTATTCCATATATCATTATAGAAATGCATCCATCACTTTCTGTGATTAAAACAAAATAATTAATCCATGCATTACCATTGCTGATGCTGTAGGATAGATCATTAGAACATACTGAACATTGAGACATATGTGAACAACTCTGCTATATATATAACAATTACATACAGTAGGAGCCAATTATATTTTCTTCTGATTTGTTTAGAGCAAGAAAAGCCTGTGCCTGTGAAGGTAGCATCTACACCATCTAAAAAAGAGCGGATTTCATTTCGTGACAACCCTTTACAATTTAGTACTGGATGGGGAGGTGGCAAAAAGAGAACGAAGCCTTGCAAGTAATTTGTATTTTATAAGTGTCCTTGAAAGTGGACCAGTGTTTATTTTAAATATTTGTTTTTTGGAATAATCACTTTTTTGCTTCAGTATTATAAATACATCAATCTCAATATGCAAGTAATGTTACATTTTGTAGTGTTTGTTGTTTAGTTTTGTTTTGTGTTTTCTTTTTCAATTATTGATAATGATTATTGACCTAAATATTGGAAAGGAGATATCTAATAATTAACTGTTTTTCTATTGTACTTGGAACAGATTCACAAAACTTTCTCCAGCAGATATATTGTTAAGAATTTTCAAATCAAATACATAATTTCATATGTATAAATTGTTTTAAAAATCAGATATGAAAAGGTATGTTAATTTATTCAATGTATTAGATTAATTGAGCAATAATCACTTTTGTCAATGCTGTAATTTGAACCAGTATATTTTAATGACTGAACATGTACCTGACTAAATTATCAGATTAATAAAAATATGTTAAACATTTCCTTATTTTGATGACATTTTATAAGCTGATTTCATGTATAATCAAATAATACACAAATGAAAGAAAACAAATGAATTATGCCCCAGAATGGCTCCTTGCCAGCAATTACATGCAGTCTGTTTATTTTTTTGCCTAGCTTTAACATTTTCTTTTGTGTTTTGACTGTCCTGACATACCAAGAGTTTTGACTACACTTTTTGAAGGTTATGTTTGTTCATGATGTAGAGGTTCTGATGATTAAAAGCTGTGTTATTATTTGAAACCTTAGCACACAGCTATCCTTTTATAGTGATATTGAACTTTTGCTCCTCAGGAGCGGGTTCATGTTACTACACAATAACAATTGTAATATTCATCTTAAAGACATGAATCCAAAATGTAAGGATGGTGTGCTTTGTTGTTTTCATTCTAACGGCTTCCATCGACACGTTTAAAAAAATAAATACATAAAATAAAAAAAATAAATAAAAAAATGTACCCTTGATACATTGTGTTCAGTTCCTACTGAAGATCCAGGTGGTAACTAAGTTTAATAATCATGAGAAAGTAAAGTACTTTTGGAAATTCACAGTATGACTTTTTATTATATTTCAATCTTTAACCAAAGTACAGTTTAGTATACTGTATGTACGGTTTACTGTCCACATAACCTAGGAATATACTAAATTGAGTATTTTTTGGATCACAAAATAAGGAGGGACCTTGATAATGTACTAAAAACAGCCATACCACTCTATATTGCTTTTTGTGTATATAAATCATGAATTCAAGCATTCAACTTTAAGGTTATAAAGTTACAGTGATATCAGGGAATGTACATGTTGATAAAGATAAACAAGCACTTTATTATTTATTATGCAATGGCAAGAAAAATTCCTGCGCTTCGATTGGTCAGCCTTGCACTAGACCCGTGATGTTTTCCTGCGCTTCGATTGGTCAGCCTTGCACTAGACCCGTGATGTTATCCCAGTATAACTTCACGGATATAGTACTGACAATCTCCTCACTGAAAACCTAGACGGACATATCAATCCGCCTGAACTGTCAATAACACAGAATAAATTACACAATTCCTTAAGCGAATTTTACCTTAAACAACATGACAACTGTGGAAACCTCGTTTGGCAAAGAGCCTTCAAACACAGAGCAGCCAGATCACCAGACAGTACCTCTCAATGAGAGAATAAATAAATCAAATTTAAAATAAGACACCTAAAGATCGTCTCTGAGGGACTAGACAAGATAGAATTTGACAGAAATGAAGCATCCACGAAACGACAAACCAACTGGGCAGTCAAAGTGTTTTATGACTGGGTGAGTGAGAGTAACACAAATAATACAGTAATGACAGTTCCATGACAATTTTCTTAATACAGTTCCATGACAATTTTAGGCCTCTTTCAGAAATGGCTCTGGAGAGCCATATGGCATAAATAAGGCCCTGTGAAAATCACGGAAATTTTCTTTAAAATTCATGAGTGTGTCACGGGTAAAGTATAATTCCGCAAAATGTGCACAGAAATATGTTATAAATTACGTGTACAGATTTTTTTTTTTTTTTTTAAACAGCAAATACACATATAAATGCACTGACATCAAAATTAACATCAAAGTTATTCAAGCACTTTACAATAGCTTGTGAAACAGTGTTGTAATTCACAGCCTGAAGTGTATCTGCAGGACAGCTTTCAGTTCTAGTACATCAGGTGCATGTTCACCATTTAGGTCTTGTAAAACAAATAAAATGTGCAACCCATACTGATCTTGTGCATCAGACGACTCGTCAGTGTGACCACTGACAAGCAACCAGACGGTTTTACCAATTCCATTATCTCCTGCTTGTGATACTCGGCAACTTTAGGTAAGTATTCACATCTCAGCTGGGCTGATGAAGGAATCGCTCCACTACTTGCTACACTCTGCCTGAAGAATTTCCATAACTTTTGGTTGTCCAATTTTTCCAAAGGAATATTTGCGCAAACAAACACCTCTGTGAGGTCAAAACTTAATAAGTTGACTTTTGGAATATGGAAGTCACTTTTTAGAGACATCTATTTTCTTGTTTACAGTGTGTAGTATTTTAATTTCCCTCTTAGATTGCATATAGTGACTTGACATAATCACTGCACAGCACTGTGTGTATGGCAAATATTACACGCAGGCACATAGCAGAGCTGTACAGTTTCATTAATGTGATTTTGTTTGTTGTGTTTGTTGTATGAAATACAAATAATTATGAAATTATTTTTATTTCTTAAGAATATTGGGTTAATTTCACAATTTCCACGCAGTCTGTGAAATCGCGATTTTCACAGGGCCTTAGGCATAAGCAGTTTGTGGGGCCCAGAGCGGGCTTAAAGACACTTAAATGAACTGCCCCTGAGCCGTAAAATTAATATACTATTAGAACATCTTAGTTAATACTTTACTGCAGTTGTACATGGAAAACATGAACTATGTTATGAGGTGGAGTGTTATTTCCACATTTGTCTAATTAAAATCGTAAGAAATGTATTTAAACATATTAGTCTTTTTTGCTATTTTTAACAGTGTGAGCCATTGTATAATAGGGATAATGCACTCCAGGTTGTGTATTATGCTGGGATAAGATCACTTCTCGGGTGTAGGACGCATTCGGTTTGTGACCTCGTGCCCAACCATCCGAGGCGTGATGTTATCCCAGCACAACACATTTATGGTTGTGAAATATGTATAAAACCATAGAAAGCTGAATATTTATTATCTTGTTCTGTAATGATGGTTAAGTAACCAAAGGTTGTATTGTGTATACAATAAGCGTGGATACAATCTAAGACTGAGTTCGTACAGGTTTTATATGACAAGTCTTTTGGTCTGGATTCTAATAAAAATTTTAAAAAAAAGTCAGTTATGTGCTGCTTCTGCTCTGAGTGTAACTTCAGCCAAATGTGTAATTTGGCTCTGTGTCAGGCTGCTGTTGCTATGGGCCTTTTTTGACATTTTTATAGATATGGCCAAAAGTTTTGCATCACCCTTTAGAATTAACCAATTTTGCTTCATAAGGTTGAATGAAACCTGGTGAATAATGTTATGTTAACAGATTGAATTACATACTGTGTTGTAATTTTCCATATACTTAATGAAAAACTGACAGACATGTAAAAATATGACATTTCAAAATCTAACCTGAAATACTGTACTACTATTATGGCTTTCAGTAGACTTTTGAGATGTAACTTTGTAGTTTCTTTGATTATATGATGTTAAATAAACGATAGCTATATATCCATAGCGATATATCCAAACTACAGTTGTTTTATTGCAGGATGTCTTGGATTCCCAATGAAAGTGAATGGTAGATTCACTTTCACTTGTCATATAATAAATATATGTAAGCCTCTTATAATACAAACTAATTCAAAATCTAGAGTAAAAATAGTAAATGCCTATCCTGCATGTAAAATATGTTTTTTGTTTGTTTTTCCTTATAAAACGGAAACTTTAAAGCTGTGATAAATATTATTCAATGATGTGCCTTTTGGAACCTCATGTGTACTTACATAGTAATTAGGAAGAATTCACCAGTAGGTTAATGCTTAACTTAGAATAAATGTTCCCCTACATTTTGAGCAGAGGGACACTTTGATTCACTTTTAGAAAATTCTGTAGCAAGTCCTGTTGGTATAAACACTGACAGCATCTGTCATTAGGAGGTAACAGCACATTACAGCTCAATGTGAGACCACTGGCTGCAAGTATCAAGCTGCTGGCAACTACCTGTGAACTACAAATCATCACATTGTGTGTCTTAAATACAATAGGAGATTATGAGGTTAAACACATTACGATATAACAGCACTGGCTGCAGGCAGCAAACTACTGGAATCTACCTGCAAACTTATGGATGCTGTTATCATCCCAATACATACATACATTAATAGTTTGGTAAGACTTGTAATTGTGAAGTGTTTATATTACAATACAGCCGTCTTCTCGTATATTATCAAGCTCTCATACAGTAGCACTTGTGAGTGTCTACAAATGCTAATTAAAGCATTTTTTACTCAAAAGCACCAAGATTTTAGACACGCAATAGCATGAATACCTATCAAGATGAACACTTATCAAGCATGAATAAATCAAGAGTACTACAAGACAATTGGTAGTTGTGAACTTATCTACATTAAGGAAACGTATCTGTTGCTGATGAAGTTTATTAGTGTTTTATAATCTTTATTTGGGTAAAGCCCACTCAAATTCAGTGTGTGTGTGTTCTTCACAGTATTAAAGCTTATCTACCCCCATCACCCTCTTGCTCTCGATCCTCTTCCAATCTTTTTTTAGAATGCCTGCAAGGTGCCCTGAACTGTGATGTCATTTTTTATTTTATTTTTAAATAACAAAAATAATAATAATAATTAAACACAAAAAAGCAAACAAAACCCAATGCACACATAATACATACATATAGGTTACAGATACACACACACACACACACACACACACACACACATACACACACACATATATATATATATATATTATATATATATATATATATATATATATATATATATATATATATATATATATATATATATATATATATATATATATATATATATACACACACACACACACACACACACATACACATACGCATTTTATAAGTAATCACAGATATACGCATGTAGAAATGCAGGCCTGGTACACACACAAGAAATAATAAAATCACTAAATAAATTAATACATGGCATTATAGCTTCTGGGCCAGGTATGAAAAACAGTTGTGAGGTAATTTAACGCTATCTAGTACAGTAGAGCCCCATTTCACCTGTGACATAGCACTCCAAAAGGAAGAGGCTTGTCCATAAACTTTTACTTTCTAAAAGAAAAACAAAAGATTGGGTGAATGTAGCAAACAGCATTAATTGGTTCTGTATACAATAACCAAGATTACCACACATACAAAAACTATTGTCCGATGCCATTGTATTAACTTTTGAAGGAATTCCTTGCTTGGTAAAACATAACTAACTGCTCTCCCAGTTATGTAGGCCACTCAGTAGTATTGACATTGAAACCTAAAACATATCACAATGCTATACGCATAATCAGTTAGTAAAGCTCTTTACAGTTGCATCACAATCTGATACGCGCGAGGAAATTTAGTAAACCTTTTATTTACAAATTAAGGATCCTGTTTACAAAGTTTCTTTTAAAGCGTTATTTAAAGTCTGTTTTTTTTTTTTTTTCTCGATATGTATGTTTTGTTGGGTTCAACAACAAAACACATTTATGTTGATGAATATCAGTCATTATTTCTTTAACATCTCATGGCTTAATTACACCTTTCTGATTTTACAAATTGTTTGGTGTTGTAAGGTAAAACTAGCTTTTTTTTCATTGAAATGGATACATTGAAAATAAATGTATTTATCGCAGTTTTCTATACTGCAGTTGTATGGGTATAATGTAACCATTAGTTAGTTAATTAATTAATTAATTAATTGATGAATTAATGCGGAAAAGGCTTTATGTTTAGAATGTAAACAGAAACAAAAAAAAGTGGGAGATGTTGAACTTGGTATCCCCATAATTTTCCTCTCCTTATAAAATCTGAATTCAGGTGCGTTTAACATATCAGCTTATACGACTTGTGATGTTTAAATTCGAACTGCAGTGAATGTCAATGAGAATAATAATAATAATAATAATAATAATAATAATAATAATAATAATATGAATAATATGAATAATAATAATAATTAGTATTATTATTATTGTTGTTATTATTATGGGGATATGGGCTCAGATATATATATATATATATATATATATATATATATATATATATATATATATATATATATATATATATATATATATATATATATATACAGTATATGTATTTGATCATTTATTTAGAAACATGCATTGTATATCACTGTGTTGAATATACAATTACAGTGAAACGTAGAAAAGCATCTGTTTCAACAAACGTAACTCATTTTAAAATTGCGTTTTCTGAAATAAGCTAATTTTGTTGTCACTTTTATTTCTATTAAAATGCGGCTACAGTTAAACCCGTGATTTTAATAGTATGTAATTGCTTTAAATTTATTTTGCACTTTTATATAAATATTGTCAATCATTTGTAGGTGACATGTCCACTTTTTAACTACTGTAAAGTGTACATCTTTGCCCGTAGCCAGCTTCCACTTTGTTTCTAATACTAAAATGATTGATAATGTTTATTTCCCTGCCAGGTCATTTTGTTGAGTTAACTGTGTGTGTGTGTGTGTGTGTGTGTGTGTGTGTATATATATATATATATATATATATATATATATATATATATATATATATATATATATATATATACACATCATAAAGAAATATGTAACTGAAAGTCATTGCTAATTGGGATCGTGACATGTTTCTAAAACATTAATTATTTAAGTAACCATCTGCTTTTAAAATAAGAAAATACATTTTGTAACACCTTTTGAAAATCAACATGTCAAGACCCAATAAAGTATAATATATTTTATCAACTCTCGCTGCTTTCAAAGTCCTAGGACACATTCAATCATCTAAACAGAGAATGTGATCATATTTTTAGAGATGCTTTACCTTGATATTAAATCCAAAGAGAAAAACTAGTTTCTCTCCGAATTGGATGTTTTAAAATGTATTTACCAATTTGTATATACATTTTTACCAAAACAAATGAAAAAAGTAAGCTTCGACTTGATTAAATGACAATAGGCTAAAATACGTATTTCATCAAATTAATAGATTAAATAAAAAAGTGGATTTTGAAAGTCGTAAAATAAAAACTCGAATATGCCGGCGCTTACTTTTATGTTTTACATTATAATGAGTGTAAAAGTATGTGCATCGATTAGCTTTCCACTTTTTAAAAATCCTCCAGAAATGAGTTAAAGTATTCATATTCATAAATCCTCACACATTATATATCGCGCACGTCAAAACACGTGTTGCAAATAAAAGTCAATGAAATATTTCCCATTTATTTTAATGAATTTTACTATCACTTTAAGTTGTGTTCAGTTTGGATTGGGTCTGGGAGGAGTTTCGGCTGCTCAATATTAATTAGGAATTGGGAGGCTACTTTGGGGGACCCGTTGGGCTTCACGGTATAAAAAGAAGCCTCGGGATACTTTGAGACAAGAGAAATTAACAGCCTTACAGAAGAGATCAGCTGGCCAAAGTATTGCGTCTGCAACAAAACAAGATTTAATTTCTGCTACAAGGGGAGTGCTCTGGTGAAGCTGTAGCTGTATGATTATGGAATTCCTGAATGAGAAATTTTCCATGAAAAGCCATTCAGTTAAAAGCAACGATTTCTATATGGGTTCAGGAGGCACTTTGGAGCCCGTTATGGAAAGTTTAGGCAGCGTACCCTTTTATAACAAGACCTCACCCAAGTGCGTGCAGGCCTATAATCTTCAAAGTAATGATCATCAAGGAAGACTGGAACGAGCATCACCATGTGAGGACCAAATCGGTGAGTTAGGCATTTATATTTACTGTATTTGTAATTTATATAACGTTTTTGTTATCCATGTTTAATATTTTGTATGCAATGTATAACGACTCATATAAAATGTATCCATACATTTCACCATAAAATAAAATATAATTAGTCTACTTAAAAAATACTTTATGTTGTAATACTATAATGTATTATGTTAATTACGAAAGAAAAAAAAAACACAATCTGATTAACTTTTTATACCAAATAAGTTATGGAAACTATATATATATATATATATATATATATATATATATATATATATATATATATATATATATATATATATATATATACGCACACACACACACACACACACTTCTAGTCCAAACCTGTACTGTAATGTTTATTTTAATATGTTTACACTATGCATTAGACACAACTGTGTAAACAATATAACTATACAAATGTGTTTACAAGCTGCATAAGATTTATTTTAATTCTTAAACACTTGATTAATACTTTGCTGTCTGAATCCGTTGTAATAGGTGCATCAAGGTTTTTTGTTATTATTATTACTTACTGAGTTCTTAGATTGGTTGCATATTTAAGATTTAATATTTTTACAAGTGCAACAAACAAAAGCCAATCATCAACCTATAGCTTTATAGATTTATTGAATGTCAGGTTGATAAGCATTAGTACAATTTAAACTGACAGAACATATAACATTCAATAAGCACAAGTCAAGATGTTATCAAAACAAACCATTTATCATCGTGTTTCTTGAAATCAAGTCCTCATAATTACATAGCACATTTATAATAATATTATTTAAATAAATCGATTACGTTATTATTAAATAATTAGCATTATGATATCATTAAGAATTCAATAATATATCTCGGCATATACATAGGCTACTGCAGTGACATGAGGTTTAAAGCATTTAATAGTTGAACAGTATAATAAGAAATAATCGCCCCGCATTAATGGTTTGTATGCATTTTGCATATACTTAATAATAACTTTTCACTCAAACAATTAGTGTATTTATTGTGTAAACGGTATAGATACTTCCGCTATGTTGCATGAAAGGGACAGGAAACCGTTTAACATGAGCTATTTTAAATATGTTTATTTGTAAACTTTTCATTTTAATTTTCAAAGTTTGATTATAAACAAATGCATGCACAAACACAGGTTTTGATATTCGGTTACTTACAGACACAATTAAATGACTTTACATGACGTCTTGTTTGTTTATAACTGGCATCAGAAATGTTTGGTTTTATTTAGTTACCGTTCACTTCATATTTTACTCAAGAGGTCGCCTAAGCAATCAGACTAGTTTAGGCCTAGTGCTTTAAAAAAATCAGTGTTCATAAACACTTTCTAAATTATTGTATAGTTTAACAAAATAAATAGTTTACACACACACACACACACACACACACACACACACACACACACACACACACACACACACACACACACACACACACACACACACACAGCTATGGTTAAATGTTTTGCATCGCCCTAACTAATTTTGCGTCTTAAAGTCGAATGAAACATGCTGACCATTATATATGCAACCGACCATTAACACATTTATGACAGTTTTAATTGTTTTTACAATGTCTGTGTTTCGAGCCTGTATGCTTTTTTAATGGTCTGAAATATTATTTTATGACCTTTCTGTATCTGCAGCAAGTTATGGAGTTACGAACTCAGACGGGAACAGTCTCCACACAGAACTCGGCAGGTCCATGGACAATTGTTGCAGCTTGAAAGTGTCACCAGCAACACCAGGAGGACAAGACAAAGTAGAGCTGGACGACATGAGTGAAAAGTGTGACAGCAATGTGTCCAGCAGCAAGAAGAGGAGACACAGGACAACATTCACCAGTATACAGCTGGAAGAACTGGAAAAAGTGTTTCAGAAAACCCATTATCCAGACGTGTACGTGAGGGAGCAGTTAGCGATGAGGACAGAACTTACCGAAGCTAGAGTGCAGGTAAACTAGACTTGCATAATTGCTAAAATTGTACTGTAACTTCCCGTGTTCGTTAAATGGACTGATGCATGAAGATTAGTAATGTTTAGATATGGGTAAACTGTTCACATTAAAACAAACAAACAAACAAACAAACAAAACAAACATGTAGTCTATTATGCTTTATTAATAAACTGTATATATTAACGGGGAAACTTGGATAATAAAAAGGGTTCTTCCCAGTAACCCCTACTCATATGTATTGTGAAACGACACTCTGGACCACACTTTTATTTAATTTTTTTTTCTTCATATTGACCGTGTTCAGTGCAATGCTAAATAATTTGATCGATTCTGGTGGGCTTTAACATTTTCTAGAGGAACGAGTTTGGTCCCTAAAAAAACTTTGGCATGATATTAATAGTTGCCGGTATCTTAACCTTAGAAGTATGGATTGCTTTTAATACTTTTGATGTACATGGCTTATTCTAGAGTATGCTACTGAAAGTAAAATAATAATACAAATGAAAAGGACGAAGCAGAAGAATCGTGAACATAAGCTTGCACATGGCCTATGTTTTAGTTATACATACAGTATTTATTTATTTATTTATTTATTTATTTATTTTAGAAATGGAACAGGAATTATACATGTCAAAATCAGATGCAGTTTACATGGGACTGCAGCAATTAAATAAAATAAATGAAAGCCATTGATGTCTGATTCGCATCTCTGAGTCTGTGGGTATTTATACATTACACAGGAATTCAAATAACGCATATAACTTCGTGTTATAGCCTCATAAAAATATTAATATGTGAAATAAAGAAATCAGTGAATAACTATCTTGTGATGCCTTAGGTCTGGTTTCAAAACAGAAGAGCCAAATGGAGGAAAAGAGAACGCTATGGCCAGATCCAGCAGGCAAAAAGTCACTTTGCGGCTACGTACGATATATCAGTTTTGCCGAGGGCAGACAGTTATTCACAGGTAAATATTATTAATTTACAGTTGTTTTATATACAACAAAAACAACTTTCACTATAAACATTTTGACCTTTTAAATTATAAGCATATATATATATATATATATATATATATATATATATATATATATATATATATATATATATATATATATATACTGCAGCGATGTCCTTGTTTAATGAGTTCTATAAACGACATTATAATATATTGTTAGCTGTAAAAAAAACTGTATTTTTACAGTAAATGTAACTTAAGATTTGCATGTTGTTTTTCTGTTTTTTTTAATTAAGGTAAAAGTTGTTCAATATTAGTGTAAACTACTTTAAAAAATATATATGTAGGACTATTTCTAATAATAGGCTACGGAAATATACACTAGAATGAATCTACAAATACAATTTTATTAAGTCAATATTAAGGTAAATTTACCGTAAAAATACGCTACTGCAAATAAGACATCATGTACGTTTTTTTTTTCATTTAAAATGCTACACAGTCAGTATTGCTCGCTGTCAAATGCCTATGATGATAACAAATCACTGGACCTGGCTCTGGACCTAATATCTGAATTTAGCAATCGTTGACAAAACGATTAGATAACCCACACCGAACCTCGTATGATTTTATACAATTGGAATGCATGATTCCATGGCGAACTGTTAGATATATGAGTCTATTTGATAAAAGTTAATTAGCACTGGGATTGAGTGGACTTTTGACATCCAGATTTAGGCTACGTAACACATAAAACGCACAAAGAAAGCAAATATATTTAGAATGTAACCCAGAGCATTAGTAACATTCAATGCATATCTTTCTGACCTACTATATCTAATAGTAATTATTTTATTTTATTTTATTTTGTTATCGCAGATTCAGAACAATTTGTGGACTACGCCTCCTTCAAGTGGTTCGGTGGTTTCTTCGTGCATGATCCCACGCGATACCTCCCCGTGCATGACGTCATATCCTCATTCACCAAGAAGTGATCATGGATACGTTGGTTTCACCAGTCAGCAGAACCAGTTTAGCCACGTCTCCCTCAATAACTTTTTCACTGACTCTTTACTCACCGCAACTCCAAATGGACATGCTTTTGAAACAAAACCGGAGTTTGAGCGGAGGTCGTCTAGCATCGCTGTTCTTCGAATGAAAGCAAAGGAGCACACTGCTAACATTTCATGGGCTATGTAATAATAATAATAATAATAATAATAATAATAATAATAATAATAATAATAATAATAATAATAATAATGTGAGGTGTTCACTTATCAGTTTAATAAAGCTGCTGTATTGTGGATTATACAATGAAAACATATCAAGGGCATTAGTAACAAACGTTTATTTCTATTTGTAGTGGTGGGTGTGGGGGTAGGTTCCTCGAATATGCATTTTTAAAAGCTATAAAATGTTATATCATGTTTCAGAGCAGATACCAGAAGGTAATCAACACTCAACATCAGATACAACCTTTGTGAATCATTTGAATGGATATGCAGGTTCTGATAGGAATCGAAGACCACCAATGTTCCTGTGATAAAAGCATTGCTTTTATATTTGCTGATACATTACATCAAACAAGGTCATAAGGTACTGTACCAAGCTCAGGTCTTTTTGGTAATAAATAAACACATACAAATATTTTTTTAAAGGTGAACTGGACTTTAATGGCATCTAAATACAGGTTCTTTAAGTTCAGGACTTACTGCTAATTCTGAATGTGTAACTAATTATGTGTGCCTTGTAGCAAACTCCCTTTCCCCATAACATCCCCTTCCTGGTTTTGTGCATTCTTTGCCAATTTCTACATTGTTTTAGCACACAAAATAAGTCTTTTTTATTTTATTTTTTTATAAATAACAATAAAAAAAACTATAATACATCTTGCATTTAATCATTTATATGTTTTCATCCTGCACATCTATCACAAACATATTAATTTATACACAGATGTTTTAGTTGTATTTATGTCATCACCATTAGTTACATTATTGGATTGTATAGAAATAATATAGTTAAACAGAAGATTCCAATCTTTTTAAAATATATAAAAAACATAACATTCCATTTCTGAATCAATTAGTTCCTGTGACACATTGAGAACAAAAATGACATTCACATGCTTAAAGCACCTTCATGAGCAAGTACCACAAAGCAAAATGGGATGACTACAAATGTTATTTTCTTCTCTTTAAAAAAATGATTTGCTTTGATTCAACTTGCTGTTGAAAATTAATGATATAGAAGAATCCCAGATACAATTTGCAGTATTTCTCCTTTGAATAATTTGTTAATCCATAGTGTTTCTACCTAGAGATGTCAGTAGGATAATAGGGTTAATATAATTAGGGAAATGAATGTGCTAATTTAGAGGTCAATTGTATATCTGGGCAACCTCAACTCTTTCCACTGGAAATAGAAATGGAAAAACAGAAATCCTGCATACTTAAGCCAGCAAACCACAAATGAACACCTGCAATCCATCAACTGTAAAGCTTCTTCACATACATGTGCTCTCTGTTAGTGTGTACAGCCTTAAACGGCAGTTATACACTTGTTTGGTAAGTGTTCACTTTTATTCCTGTAGCAAAATGTGGTAATGCCACGGAAACAATACACAATTAGTAGTATGGTTTATTCTTCACAACAAAACACATTTGTGCATACAGTCAGTATTTTAATGAAATGTTGAATATAAACCACTGTTAATATTTTGAGACCTGTAACTGCATGAATACCACAAGGTCTTCTATACTGCAGTGCACATAATATTTATCAATCAACACAGGTTCACTATTTTCCGTATATAGGAGAATACCTTTATGGGCCTGGAAATGTGATTCAAACACAGAAGCCGTCGGCCTGCTTTCCAAAGGACCCTTTATCTTACTCAACAGTTGAGTTCTTTTGTCCCAATGATATTTGTTTATTACTTAATTTGTTTACCTTCATATTTAAAATAAAGTGTATTTTGGGGACATGAAATAGAGTTTAAAGAAAGCAATTGATACATATAATCTGTGTGTGTGTTATTGCTTGCAACACGCTTGAGTGAGAAACATTTTTTGATGAGTTTTTTTTTTTTTTTTTTTCGACTGAATTCAACCTTTATGTTAACCATGGATTTTGCTTTTTACCCCAATCACATTTCATGCAGTTAGCTACTCATTTTATGAGGCAGGTGAAGCTACAGAAGCATGTGTTGTTTTTGTCACTCCTGAAAGAACGAACAACTGATTTGGGATACAACAATTTTGTGGAATGGTAATGTTTTATATCAGATGAAGAACCTGAATATTTATGTTGGTTTGTTATATTTTAAAAAATGTATTAAATAAAAACAAAGTAGTATGCATAATGCTGCAATAGGCTAAAACCATAATTTATGTTTTAGTAAGTCCTTGCATAAAATAAGAAAGTGTTGAGGAAATTTACTCCACATCCAGGTTCTTTAAACAAAGAATACTTTCTGATTTGTTTCTGCAAAGAATAACTATTTTAAAGTGATTCATTAGAGAGTAGGTAGCACCTTGATCTAAAGTAGGCCACCAATGCTGCATGAGTTTAACCATTGTTTACTAATCCTGAGTGTGAAGTGTGGGGTACAGATCCGCAGAAAGATTTGAAGATCTAATGGTACTTTAATAATTGTTATTTAAATGCATTACCCCAGTGATAGAGAGCCTGTCTAACTACTTTACCATTATTATTATTATTATTATTATTATTATTATTATTATTATTATTATTATTATTATTATTATTATTATTATTTAACAGTCACTATTTTACCCTTTTCCATATTAAGTTGGATCTGGCTAATATTATAACACCAATTCTATGTAGAGGAAAGTTGAAAAACTGGCATACAGATCTTCCGTCTGCTGATTATTTTCAAACACACATTTAGGAAAGCCTACTAAGTAAATCACTTCAGAGACTCAGTTCCAAGGTGGCACTGAGGTCTAGCAGAGTAGTTAATCTCCACTGACAGCCAAACTATTTCTTTTTTTGGATGGACCTAGTAAAACTAAAACAAAGAAAATATAAAAATGAACTGCCATAAATTTTTAAAATGTATAAACATCCAGGCATGACTGTTTTTAAAAGAAAAAAAAAACGAATTGAAACAAAAACTGCACGGACAGAGAAAATGAGTGAAGATCAAGTATTCCTATAGCTAGTGCTTTTTTTTATTTTTATCAGTGATTATCACACACATGTAAGCTTTCTTAAAGTAAGTGCAATATATCTAGATGGCCATCAGTTGCCCTCTGGGTACTCCCTCTCACTCTAAAGCAGTTTGATTTTTCCATAGATCCTACAGAGATTAATGATATTTTACAACTTGCACAAGTGAAAGAAAACATGTCTATGTGGCTACAGCAGATGAGATCCATCAATGGGAGAATGGATTTGACCTTGAGAGGTTGCCCAAAGCAATTAGTTTGCCAAAGCAAACTGGGCGAGTTTGCTATTGAAGTTGAACTGATTTCGAGGTACCTAATGCATGTGTGTGGCTGGCAATAACCCGAGGTATCTTCACAGGATGCTTTTCCCTGGAAATTATTTCTTGCCAGTTGTATTCAGCTATAATTGTCTCACATCTCTCCCAGAAAATGGAACTGTGCCTTTGCACTTTATTCAAAATAGGAACCACTGTGTTTATTCGCAGGATACAGGAATAGCTTACATGTGGAGTTTTTTTTTTTTTCAAAGTTAAAAGTTTATTAAAATGAAATTAAATTCAGCCAGGATATTTTGTCTTGTATACCTGTTTTGAAAAGTATCACCCTGACCTTTTTAGAAAAAGTACCATAGGCACTTGAATGTCCACAATGCAGACTGGACCCTGGTATAACATCTTATGGAAAGATGACACCTCCAAGAACAGTGTCCCCCTACATGCTGGGGTGTTTGTGTTTTCAACCACAGTGGAGCCCCCACTATGCCTCCAACACCACTTCGCAATCCAAGATGTTATTGCTGCAGACAAATTCCAGAATAATATTTTTTCTTTGCCAAGTTTATTAAATACAGGATTTCAGATACTAACCAATTGTATCCTCTTGGGACCCACAAGATTTCAGTTCATTGGATTTTATTCCGCTTGAACTATTGATAATTGAGACCCAAAGATATCAACTGTTAATTTTTAGGAAACCGTAATAGTCAATGGAAACCAATGTACATTATAATTAGGGCCTCTGTTTTTCGGTTTTTATTAATTTCATTTTTCAGTGCTTATTTTTTAGCTATGTTCGAGTTTTATGTAAAATCGTTTTGGTTTTTTTCGGGCTTTCGCTTTATATATATATAAAATTATTGTTTTTTGTTACTTTCCAAAATTCATCGGCGTTTTTTTTTTCTGTCACAATATTAACTTGACAGTACTTGCACACTTCAATTGTACCGTCTTTGCTGTCTTCCACAACGAAATCCTTATATTCACGGGCATATTCTTCTGGGCTGTCTGTGAGTTTAGGCACTCTTTTACATTATTATTAGTATTATTTATTTCTTAGCAGACACCCTTATCCAGGACGACTTACAATTGTTACAAGATATCACATTATTTTTACATACAATTACCCATTTATACAGTTGGGTTTTTACTGGAGCAATCTAGGTAAAGTACCTTGCTCAAGGGTACAGCAGCAGTGTTCTCCACTGGGGATTGAACCCACACCCCTCCGGTCAAGAGTCCAGAGCCCTAACCACTACTCCACAATGCTGCCCCCACATTTTGCCATCATTTGCAATTCTATTTTAAATTCCAAGAACGTGTAAATACTATCATATAGCTTAAATATTGTAATATAACTTTAAATCTCACGAGCAAGAACAACCCTCCGCTTCAAGTAATTGTAATCTCATTTTAAATCTCGCAAGCATGTACAATCCTCCAATAGAAATGTAGGAATGTGCTGCCACTCAGTAGGTGGGGCGGGTTTAAAGTATTCAGAACGAGTCAATGCAAGTCAGGAAGGAGGGACATTTCCCAACTGCACTGGGGAATTTTTTGTTTTTGTTTTTGTAGGTTACTGTATTTTTATTACATTTTTTTCACGGGGAAAGGAGTCAAATCAACGAATTGAGTAACCATTGCCAGTGTTTTTCCGGTGTTTATTGGCTATACACTGATTTCATTTTTTTTTATAGCCACAGAGTAACCAAATGTATTTACTTATTTATATATAAAACCTTTTCCTGGGAAAACATATATTCAAGTGAAATGCCTTATTTACAAAGCCATCCTTATGTGCAGTTTGATTGGCCCTGCTGGTGCTAGGATTTATATTTTAAACTGCCTTCTGTAGTCCACTATAATTTGTGTTGTCTTTCTCTACTGTTGTTGAACCCTGTCATTTTCTAAAATATGGCCATGGCACATTGTTGGTACAATGTGGAAAATCTACACTGGACTCATGCTCTAATGGAAACATTAAGTCTCAGAATGTAATCAGTACAGAATCTTTTTTACAAACACAAGTCATTATTTTTTTAATTTTTAATTGACACAAGCTTTTTCTTCAAGTGTAAAGCTAATGTGGACATGACATTTTAATCAGCTGGGTCCCATCACTCAGGCATATCCCCTCTGAACCACAAGCTCTGTAGTTTGGGCACATGATCTATGGGGTCAAAGGCCATCCCTCTATTACTTCACACAGGCCATTAGAGAGAGTTGAAAAAAGAAGTATAGACATGGTTGTACATCAGGCATGTTGATTTATTTAAAAACTCTTTAAAAGCTTCAAGTGCTTTTCTTGCCGAAAAGGAACTTATGAGATTTTTTTTTACAGAATGACTTATGTCCTGTGGAAAGATTTTTATTGCATTCACTGGGTCATAGCAGTGAAAACCATTTAAGTGCTAAGAAATGCAATAAATGCCAAATTGCAGAAACACTGTAAAAAGGGAATGGGAAGCACAATTGCAGGCGATTACTAAAGAATACTAGAAACAATAGTTGTGCAAACAATACTTTGAGACGTGACATTTAACAACCTTTTCCACTTAAAAACGCTTTTGTTTCATTACTCAAGATTGCATTTGCACCATTAGAAACAATCTTTGCACTCTGTTTCTCAGTGTCAGAATTTGCACCAGTAATGCTGTTCTAATGTGGGAGTTGTCAAGGGAAGTGTTAAAGAGGACATGGATGCCACTGTTTTTATACTAAGGGATGCACACTTAGTTTCAAAGATGTGAAACACGAGAACTATTTTTTATGTTGGTACTTTGTGTACCAGGATTTTAAAATTCAGGCCCAAACCCCCTCTTCATCCTAATGCGTCTGCAGCGGCTTACCACCAGTGGCTGTGGGTGGTGATAGATAGCATACCCTCTATCATAGTGGGTGTGGTTACTGTCCAAATAACTGTGAAGGGACTCAACAAAATGTGTGTCTGCTTGACGTATACTTGTACCTTGAGTTGTTTGTTATAGGTTTTACTGTCCAACCTCTGGCATGAGATGCACATATCTGGTAAAAGCAATGGCGGCGTTTACTTGCACAAGTCATGACAGTTTTCCTCACAACGTGTTTGCCATACTTTTCAGGAAATGCATTGTTATGCTGTTCTGATTTAGGAATAAAAATCGTCCGTACCAATGCAGATTACTCAATTCATAGTCATTTAGGGGAGGGGATATTTAAATGTCCGTGTCTGCTTACTAAGTAGGAAAAGAACGACTCTGAATATCGTGAGGAGAGCTGCATGCGTTGCCATGAAGATAAAATCATTTAACAAGAGATGTGAATTCACGTGTTGTCGCACACATTCTGAATTACGCCGCGCATTAGCTACTTGTTTGTCTGGTTACCTTTCCAACATATATACACACACACACAATTATATAAAATATAATTTTTACTAGGTATAGGTTTTACTACTTAGAATTTATATTTGTGTGTGTGTGTGTTGGTGGAACATCTAAAAGTTAAATTTCATTAACACTAGAACCGCCTTTTACAATTTTTTTTTTATTTTGAATATAACCTACAATATTCAATTTTTGTATATACAAGCCTGTTGTTACCTCTACTGGACCTGGCATCAATTCCTTCATTTTGTACAAGAAATGCACCGGGGAAAATATCAGTAGGAGAGATTTCATCTTGAAGCTAGCCACAGCGCTTCAGCAGAAACATTTCGATCAGAAAACTGCAAAGCAGCAGGCTGCAGCAGCTCAACCTGGATTCGGTACTGCAAGTGACACACACCCAAGATAAATCAAATGTTACTTTCGTTTTAGATTAAAAACTACTTTGGTTTTTACAGTTTTGTATGTACATAAACATGTTTACACCCGTTTACACACTAGTTTCTTTTGAAATGTTTATTTTATTATAGTTTTTCATTTTTTGAAGTAGTGCTTTGTATGTAGTAAGTTAGAAAAAAAACCCTATTACATTTAATTGTTCATTTAAATACGATGTTTCGGCTGTGCCGATGTTGGATATGATGTGCTTGAATAAAACTTTTGATTTGTATCCAATAGTTTGTGTTTCATTTAAATGTTGATGATGTTTAAAATGTACTTTGATAATGACTGCCATTGGTGGTTGTAGGTATGAGTATAACTGCGGCGGTTCTAGTGTTAAAGTAGTCCATAAATGTAAATTTTGTGTGTGTTGGGGGTGTATGTGTTTTGTACAGCCTTTCTGCTGGAGATTACGTGAGATTAAGTCAGAGGAACTGGATCTTGACTGCTGAAATCTCGTGAGCCACAAGCACGATTCCTGTTCTGGTTTACATGGGTTTTTACAGCTATTTTTATTGTGAGAAAGCGATTGACCCTGCCCTTAAAGTCACGCTGCCAAAAGGATGTCCTTTTGCTGTTTCACGATGTAGTCGTGTGATGACGACACACAGTCATGACTGTAGAGTCGATTTTCACGTGCATGTGAACCAAGCCTATGAGAACCCATAAATGTTGACAATATTTAATAGCCATACTGCAGTGTGCACTGAAAGCATATGGAGCTTCTTCATTTATAATAACATAACAAATAATTATTAATACTATTTATAATAAAAAAGTATAAATTATGTTAGCAGTATTGTTACTATACATTTAGGAGGATATGGTTCAGAATTTTATCTCAAATGCAGGTTAGAGTTTTAAAGTTAGTGGCATCAGGTGCAGGGCTCAAATACACATTTAGTCACCATTTATCAGTGAGGATCATGGATATTTATATAACATTTGTACTATAGTGGGTGGCTGTTAGCACATTAGCAGATACAAACACCTCCATCATGAATATGCAAATCAAGATGGATCTTGCTGTGATAATGATGTTTGTGCTTGCTGAGCATGTCTAAAACAATTATGTCTAAAACAAACTCACAACTGAAGATATAATTGCAAAATTTGCAGATGTTTTGGGGGAATTTTTTTTTTTTCATGCCCACTAAATAAAACATTTGTTTTTGGCCTGACTCATTTTTGTAATACATTTTAAAATAATGTAATGTTGCACTACAAAATTGAATATTGTAACTTTCACTGTGTTGTACTGTCGCTCAGCTTGCTGTGATGTGTTTGGCTGTCAAAATGTCTGTTATGATTGGGTCAAGTCAAGGATAGAGCCAATAGCATGTGTGTGGGGTTCCGCACCCTCATTTGCATATAAGGGGGCAGGACCGAGGGAATAAAAAGGGCCTGTGAACGCCAGTTTGGGTCTTTGTTCCTGGAAGCAGTGTTGCTGTCAGAGCTGTGGACTCTGAACCTGCCTGCAAGAGCGGCATAAATAAAAAAGAGCCAATTCCCACTTGCTGACATGCTACAATATAAAACACGTTTGACTTTGTGCTTTGGAAGAAAAAAAGTTAAGGAGTAAACACACTTAATTAAACATTCCTTTCATGTTAAACAGTAGTTTAAAAGTGCAGAAACTAGTCATTTTTTAAATGTTATCAGTGTTTTAGATCTTACTACATCATAGTAGGCTATTCTATGCATTTATAACGCATTTGTAAAAAAAGTGCTTCCTAACTTCTGTTCTAAACTTACTTTTACTCAGCTTCCATGTATGCCCTCTTGTTCTTCTCTCTGTGCTGAATTTGAAGTAGTGTCTTGGTTTGGCTTTATATATTCTATTTATGATTTGATATTCAATCAAGTCTCCTGTTTCCCTTTTTTTTTCAAGGCTGAAGAGATTTAATTATTTTAACTTTTCCTCATAGCTCATGTCCTGGGATCAGCCTAGTTGCCCTTCTCTGTGCCTTCTCAAGTGCAATGATGTCTTTTTTGTATTAAAGGTGGTATCTAACTAGGGAATTGTATAATTCTAGCATAACCTCTAGACTTGTATTCCATGCTCTTTGCCCAGTTTTTCTAATCAGTTCTGTATCCAATTACATGTCCTCCCCTGTGTTCCTGCTGATTTTAATTTAAGTATTGGTCTTTCATGTGGGGCTTTGTCAAAGGCTTTTTGAAAATCAAGGTAAATTATATCATAAGCATTGCCATCATCTACATTTTGCATGTTACGGAAGTTAAACTAATAGGTCTATCTTGTTCCCCTTTTTAAATAATGGCACAGCATGTGCCAGCTTCCAGTCTTCAGGGATCTCATCTGTTTCTATAAAACTATTCATGATAGTAGCCATTGGTCTACATAGTTCTACCGTTGTTTCCTTAAGCCTTGTTGTTTTGTATTGATCGGTTTACCATCTTGATGATTGCTTGTTAAACCTGGTCTTTTTCATATTAATTGTATACTTGTCCTGCATGTCCTGCATTATAACTTTACATCTGTTCCATTAAACTTCAACTGTCATACCTTCCAATTCCCCTGCTCAGTCTATTTATTTCACTTCTTGTCTCATCCCTTCAAAGTTAAGGCCGCCATACACAAGACGTGATGCGATTTTTCTTTGGGCGACAAGACACTTTTGCAGCAACATGACCGTACACACTAGAAACGACAGACTGGAAAACTGCCAGATCAATAAAACTATAAATAAAATTGCTAATGACAAACTATGACCAAGACTGGTACATATTCATTAACATGATGTAGTACATACGAGTGTCTTCTCTGACGGTATTTCAACATGCATGGCAATAAATCACACATACCAGGCTTATCCAGTGCCTTCGAAATGGACTCCCATATATTACCTTTCAAATCTGTATCTTTCTAATTGCGATGTGGTCTTTGTCGTAAAACTCTGAGTATTTTTCCACGGCAAGTATTTTTTTTTTCCTCTGTCATATGGCTTCACCCTGCTGGACCACATGCATTGAAGCTGTTATCTGATTGGTCAATTCCCTAGTTGTTGCACGACAAATCGCAAAAAATTATATTTATTTTGCGTTGCTCCAGTGTCGCCCCCACATCGTCTGTGGTGTGAAAGATACTTATCAAAAAAGTATAGGTTCTATTCATTTTGTCGCATCGCTGCACAGTTTCACTTGTTGCATCACGTCTGGTGTGTGCCTTTCTGAAATTATACACTTTAGTTTGTGCAGCCTTTTACCTGGAATCCCTGGTAATTTCAAATGTAACAATGTATGACCACTTGACTCTAGTGGTACTACAATTTCTAAAATATACATAGCATGTCCTGGTTGTTTGTGAACACCAGATCTGAAATGGCTCTGTTTTTGACACACTGGGTCAGGAAATAATGCAACAATCAATTCAGTTTCTTCTGTACCACATCACACAGGATTTTCCCAGTTTATCACCCACCATTACAGTATTCTTGCCTCTAAAATAAAAAATAAAAATGTATCAAAGAGGAGGCAGTTTAAATGAATCATCTGGTATCAAACTGCACACTATTTACATCCTGTAACAGTTTAGCCAAAATTGACAAACCAAAATAAGAGCTTTTGTCAGAACTTTGCTTTTGCTCTTGATAACACATTCCAGTTTGCCCTATAATATAAATTGTTTCACATTTTAAAATGTTGTTCTTAATAGATTAAAAAAAAGGTGCAGAGTAAGCCAGCCAGACACTGACTACTGTATGTAATCTAGTCTAGACATGCATATCTCGTTTCATTGTTTTTACAGTCTGCATTGTGTGTGATTTACGTTTTACAGTACTTTATTACTTTTTAAAAAAAGATTTGGTCTGATTACCTAAAACATTTATGCCAAGCTACATTTTGAGATTTGTTTGAGACTTTAATGTGTTGTAAAAATGGCTTTCTAAAAATATGTTAACCAAAATTTACAAAAAAAATCATTTAGAATTTAGAATACCAGTAATAATGACCAGTTGGTCTTAAATTGTAGGCTTGCCTAATTTCTAGTGCTTTGTACATATTTAAAAATAAATCATAAATGAAAACAATGTGTATACATCAGGTATGAAACAAAATAATTCTGATAGACCACTAAATGTTAATATATTTCATGTATCAAGTATAATTAGCATAATTAGTTACACATGTTTGTGTTCTGCGCCAAGTAATTTGCCCACATTTTTGCCAGTGGATGTCAAGACTGCCATCATTGTCATTTTATTAAAAGTGAAGCTTTTGAAGATGTACCAGTGACTTGTATTCATACATATGAAACAATAGCTTCAGTCATCAGGTGCTATGAAGGTTAATGCACTGCACTGTTGTTAAAAAGCAACAATCATGCATTTGAAAGGCTGCCTTCTTACTAGTACTGCAGTTGCAACTTTCTTAGGCTAATGCTTCCCCTTGTGAGTCTGCACTCAAGATACAGTATCCTACTTTAATTAAAAATTATTTATACTTTAATCTGCCTTTCAAGAGGGCCTAGACCAAACCCCCCAAACTGTACCCTGTAGTGAACTCAAAGATGAGATTCCAGACCCCCTTGGTGTCCTCTCTACCTTATCCTGAAGCCAATTAAAAGCACCAGATCTTCCTGCTTATGTTGTGTTACCAATAGCTGGTCCGTAGATGTGGTCAAGACTGCAAAGTGACCAGGCAT
Organism: Acipenser oxyrinchus oxyrinchus; assembly: GCA_030684275.1. Classification (NCBI taxonomy): domain Eukaryota; kingdom Metazoa; phylum Chordata; class Actinopteri; order Acipenseriformes; family Acipenseridae; genus Acipenser; species Acipenser oxyrinchus. The sequence goes on along the minus strand of CM060256.1, from coordinate 28,038,325 downwards.
GCTGAGCCAAGTCTCCAGCCCCAACACATATTTTAGCACCTCCTTCTTAATCAGGTGAGCTGCTGGGCTCACAGCAGGCCGTCTCTTTGGGGGGAGAGTGGCATTGCTTTCAAGCCACTTTTTTTTTTTTACCCTTGTTAGTATGCATCTCCTTGACATTCTATCCCCTGCGAAAACATAAGGTATTGAAACCAGGGCCTCCTGCAAACCTAGCAAAAACTGAACAGTAGCTGCCACACATCTGGTAATTGGAATTCTACTGGGAGTGGGGCTCATACCAATTTTTCAAGACCCTCAAGAGTTGTTTTTTTTTTTAATTAGATGTCCTGGTTAATAAATAAATAAATAAATAAATAAATAAATAAATAAATGCAAATGGGACAGCACTATGTTTATTTTACTAACCAGTTAAAGTGGTTAAACAGAAGCTTCTAAACTGTTTGTGAAATGGAAAAAACCTTTTATAATATTAAAAGTGCAGTCAACAGTCCTTGCTATTTTTAAATTGATGTTTCTTTCAAGGCTCTTTAGTGGAGTAGAAAAAAAAACAAGTTTTAGTTTTGGGTCTTATCACATTTTTTCAGCATAAAGAAAGAAAGAAAGAAACAGCGACAGGATATTAACATAACTGTCGTACAGAAAAATGTCCCTACGTCTGTAGCATTTTGTTTCCCTCCTCATACAAAATAAAAATAGTCAGTTTTCATATAGCCTGATCATTTATTTTGCACCTGTGTGGCAATAACTTAATATTGTTTAAAAAATTCCCCAAAGACAATGGTTTCAGGTTGTCAGCTAGCATGGTCAATATATTTCTCTATGCCAAGAAAGCAATAGACACATATGAAGGAAGTTGTACTAAGAGAACCAAGGCACAGGGTGCCAGTTCTATGAATCCCCTACGTTTGGGTGCTGGCCCTACTAGATTGACAGTCACAACCCACAATACATTGTTATTGAGCTTGTTTTTCTCTTTCTCTCAACCATAAGAGACCACAAATAGCAAACACGAACCAACTGAAAACAATGTATTTGTCTTCTAAGAAATATAAAACAATATAAAACAGCTTAAACCCACTATTAAGACAGCATGGCCTTAAGATGCTGCTACCTACCTAGTAATTTGCATGAAACATTAAGTAGGAGGCAATGCTCTGGGTTATGGTTTCCTTCAGCTGTTACAGAAGGCAACACAAGCTGATTCTGCTCTAAAGAATGCCACTTTCAAGTTCTCTGCGTAGCTCTGTCTGTGCCAGCACTCAGCCAATCTTTCTTTCTGAAAATGTGATGACATGAAGAGAGACAGGCCTTAGGAAAACTAATCAAAATAAATCTCAGTCACTCTATTAGTATAGTTTTATCCTCTTACCACATAAAAAAAATATACATACTGGGAGCACAGTTCAAAGCGATGCAGTGACATAATGCATCCACAAAAGTAAAACTAAACAGAGATAAACATTGGAAGATCTGAAGTACATAATGCATAATTACTTACTTATATATTTTTGATGTTTTCTAGCCACAGTATCTGTTGTGTGTCATAATTGATGACCATGCAAGGCAACAGAAACAGCTTGAAGAAAGTGATTTTATATTAAAACAGTATTGTGTACCCTTTTTTACCCCCATGTAGCCCAACCTGTATATGGGTTTAGAAGCCTATTTGTGTTCTCAGTTTCAGTGGGCTTAAGCCCATTTCCTCTAAAGCAGCATATTTTTAGCAACTGTATCATTCATTAGTTTTTCAAATAGAAATGCACCCTGATCTAAAGTACATAATACAGATTATAGGTACATTCTAAAACTATAGGATTTTTCAGGACCTATTAAAAACCATTTTTGTTTCATAGACTTTTTCCTAACACTCAAAATAAATATTTCATCAAGTTTAAGATATAATTTTAGGACACAGTGTACAATGATGTGAAACTGTCACAGAAATTTCACCATGGGGGTCCACAGAATTAATTGGGGGGGGGGGCAAGGTGTTTAAAAGTAGTCGGGTAACATGGTTAAGCTACAATCTGGTGAAATCCAATACTGTAAATGTGACTACATTAGGGTTGCCGGGGGGGTCTGTTTATAATTTTATTTAAATATAGATGCTCAGGAACTGTATCCTGCAAAGGAGTAAATTACAAAATAATAAAAAATAAAATCCTTGCACAGTGGAGCTTTGAGAGAGTAGCTCATACCCGAACGGCAACGAACAGTGGTAACCCTAAGCTCCATATTGACTCCAATTATCAAATTCAGACTAATGAGCGTCAAGAAATACAGAGTAAAATGATTTAATCTAATTAGTAATAAGTTACATTCCTGGTCCGGGTTTCTTTGCGCTCCTGGTTGTATGAATGTGTGAGTTCTTTGACATTGCGCTGCCTTTCTCTACACGCTGAACGCACAAGTTATTTCCTGCCAGCGAAAAAAAAAAAAGGTCCTGCCCAAGAATCTCGTCAGCCAGCTTGTTATCCTTTTGATGAGCTTAGTGAGCTTTCCTATAGCTTCAAAAACATTATATCATCACCCGAATAGATGACTCCTCTGTACAACTGCGTACCATTAACAGAGAGTTAAGGTAGGGCTAAGGAAAGGCTTTAAAAATAACTAACAGACAGATTTTCTCACTATTTATTATTTAAGATGTGTAAAGTAAGTTACTAACAATTAATTAAAATTGGGTCATTTGTATGCATTCTGAGACCAAAAAAGGGTCAAAGGTAAAATTTCAGGGTAATGCATTTTAACAATTATCTATTTACATATTTGTTCTTAACCAACTTTTGTCTGAAAAAGATAACTGTACATTTAATTTTGTTTTGTGAACTTTAGCAAAGACATACCTTATTGGTTTTTGCATAAAAATCTTAGAAAAAACCTTTTAAAAATATATATTATTATTTTTATTATTATTATTATTATTATTATTTATTTCTTAGCAGATGCCCTTATCCAGGGCGACTTACAGTCGTAAACAAATACATTTCAAGAATCACGGTACAAGTATTAATACAATTAAGAGCAAGATAAATTACAATGACTTCAGTTCTAGTAAGTACAAGTATATTACAAAATACGAATCAATATCAGAGCAGATAACAGTGTCAGTGATAGTTACATCAGGATACGATTAAATGCAAAATACTACAGATTGAATAACACTAGTGGCAGATTACAGTACAGTACTCTGTAAAGTACAGGATTAAATGCAGTAAAATAGGGAGCAGATAAGTGCAAGTAAAGCACATTAAGGAAGAGTGATAAAGTGTCCAGAGGGAAAAGAGGAGTTCTACAGGTGTTGTCTGAATAGGTGAGTCTTGAGGAGGCGCCGGAAGGTGGTCAGGGACTGGGCAGTCCTGACATCTGTAGGAAGGTCATTCCACCACTGCAGGGTGAGAGTGGAGAAGGAGCGGGCCCTGGAGGCAGGGGAGCGTAGAGGAGGTACAGCCAGTCTTCTAGTGCAGGCGGAGTGGAGAGGTCGAGTGGGGGTGTAGGGAGAGATGAGGGTCTGGAGGTAGCTGGGTACAGTCTGGTCAAGGAATCTGTAGGCAAGTACAAGGGTCTTGAACTGGAGGGGGGGAAAGAAAAGAAGGTCAGATTTAGAGAGGTTGAGTTTGAGGTGATGCGAGTGCATCCAGGAGGAGATACCAGACAGACAGGTAGAGATACGGGAGGGGATGGTGAAGTCAGAGGGGGGGAAGGAGAGGAAAATCTGAGCATCATCAGCATAGAAATGGAATGAGAAACCATAGGATACGATGAGGGGGCCCAGGGAGCGGGTGTAGAGAGAGAACAGGAGAGGACCCAAGACTGACCCTTGGACCCTTGAGAGAGGGCGAGGTGTGGAGGTTGCTCCACGCCAGGTTACCTGGTAAGTGCAGTTGGAGAGGTAGGAGGAGAACCAGGCCAGAGCAGTGCCAGAGATTCCCAGGTCAGTGAGAGAGGATAGTAGAATAGAGTGATTGACAGTGTCAAAGGCAGCAGAGAGGTCGAGGAGAATTAGGTCAGAGGAGAGAGAGGTAGCTCGGGCAGAGTTTAGTGAGTTAGTGACAGACCGGATGGCGGTTTCAGTGGAGTGAGCAGAGTGGAAGCAAGATTGGAGAGGATCTAGCAGAGAGTGGTTGGACAGTAAAGCAGAGAGCTGGCAGTGTACTGCCCGCTCGAGGGTTTTGGAGAGGAAGGGTAGGAGGGAGACAGGCAAAGTCATCAGAGGAGATAGAGGAGGGAGGAGGAGGGGTGGAGGGTTTAGGAGGGAGGAGAAGGTAGATAGTAGTTTACGTGGGTTGTTAGTGGAGGCTTGGATTATAGATTGGAAATAAGAACATTTTGCAGAGGAGAGAGTAGATGAGAAGGAGGAGAGGAGGGAGCAGTAGAGGTCTAGGGCAGCAGGGAGTTTGGTTTTCTTCCATTTCTTTTCAGCAGATCGCAGTGTGGTTCTTGCTGAGTGGAGCACAGAGGAGAGCCAGGGTTGGGGAGGGGAGGGGCGAGCAGGTCGGGAGGTGAGGGGACAGAGGGAGTCAAGGAAAGGAGGTGAGGGAGGAGAAGAGGGTGGAGGTAGCAGAGTCTACAGTGAGTTGGGAAAAGGAGTCGATAGGAGGGAGGTGAGAGAGCGGTGGAGGCAAGGACAGAAGGGGAGAGAGAGCGGAGGTTACGGCGAGTGGTGACAGTGGGAGTAAGAGGAGCAGGGAGAGATGGGAGAGACAGAGAAAAAGAGATGGAATAGTGATATACATTTGTCTGCTTTCTTTAGCCTTCTATGGCATGCAGAAAAAAAGTAATATGGTGACCTTTCAATTTTATGGCTTTAAAACATCTATTCTTTGAAACAAAACAAAAAATGCATGTCTATTAGCAAGATATTAAGATATAATTAATTATATGCAGTAAAAACTTGTGAGTAAGGGTCAGTCAGCGCATGGATTTCCTACAAGAAATCAGTTTTTAAGAATTCAAAAATGTTCTCTATATCTGTGTGCCTCATAGTTACTCTGTGTTTTAGAAGTAGTGTTAGCCCATTCAGTCCATCATTTTTGACCACTTTTTACACTTACAGGCAGCACATTTTGTGTTGACATCGTAGCAGGATTTCTGAGAACTGCCTGTAGAGTGGTGTTTTGTCAGTGTCTCTTTTTTTGCATATACAGGATATAATCGCTTGTTGTGATCAATTCAACTTCCTCTGCTGGTACATGTGTGATCGAGGACATTTTTCTAAACGGAATGAGGTTAAAAAACATTTGGAAGCAAACTTTCCTTTCACTCTGGGCGTTGGCATCTTCTTCACACGTGCTGTCAGAACCTGCCATAAATGATACAAAACATGACGCAAAGTGTATACAAATTAACAAAATGGCAATGATTTGTCATGCACACGTGACCTTTCCTTAGCCCTACCTTAAATTAACATAATATTTATTTCAGGCGTCATTTACTCGCCAGCATCAGTGTTTTCGTCGTGTTTAACTGTAACTCCCCTTTTAAAATGACCCTGAGCACTGTTTAATGTGTTTTGGTTTCTGAGTTAAAACAGAGAAAATAATTCATAATGGAGAGGCAAAAAGTTGGAAGAAAACACAGAAAGCCAGAAGCCCTGTGTGTGTGTGTGTGTGTGTGTGTGTGTGTGTGTGTGTGTGTGTGTGTGTGTGTGTGTGTGTGTGTGTGTGTGTGTGTATACATGTATCTCGTCTTGACACCCCCTTGCACCTACCTGTGGACGTCCATGAATGTCACGGTTTAGTTTACATTTAGATGAAAACTGGGAGCCTGGTCTTATCTTATTTTCTTTGTGTGAAAATCAAACTTAGTTTACTTTTGCCTTTACTATGCTTGTTTCATACGATATTTTTTTGTTGTAGTACACAACAGTATTTGTGCTGATAGGTATTTTTAATGGTACACAGGCCTTCTTACCGTCTCTCACACTGACTTTAACATAATCCTTAGATTAGCTTCAGTTCTCATAAAGTAATAAACAGAGGGTGTGCTTTAAAAAATGCAGCCTAGTTACTCTGAAATAACTGACATGAGGGACAAACATACAGTAATAGGCCAGATTTACCAACACATTGACAATAATGTTTAAATAACGTGTAAGTATACAATATGTATTTGTCTGATGACATACATTTGTAATCACTGCTTTTTTTCTCTCAGATGTCAGCACCGAGTAAAATAATTGTTTCACATTCCAAAGAGGTTGAGAGAATAACAGTGCCAAGGTTTTTCCGTGTATATATGTGGTAGCGGTCAATGGTCCACATATTTATCAAAGCCTTATACTCCAGGGTGCATTTGACTCTTTTTGAGAAGGAAAAACTTACCAGGAATGTTACACAACTGCAGAAAGAAAGTCTTTAACCTACTGAGAAGTGTGTCTCACTAGTTTTGTAGCATTGCCTGGTTTATTTTCGTTTAACAAACATGGTGTAAAATATGCATAAATATCATAAAAAGAGACCAATAAGGTTTTGGGGTCTATCCAATTAATCTAAAGGGCAGCAGATCTAAATATCACAATCATCAAAATCATTAAAGAACTACCCCATGGTTAGATATTTTATATAAAAATTAATATAAATTATTATAATATAAAAATTATATATATAATAATACAAATTCCGCAGCATGCAGCAAAGCTGATGAGGCTCTGTGATAGAAAGATCTAATCTGAAACAACCTCTGGCCTGCCTAACTGCTTAAATAAATGTGAAGTACCACTACCGCCTGAAAATATAATTTTGAATTACAACTTGCAGTATTTAAAATATAAAAAAAAGTACAAACCAACACATATCCACATTTTTGCAGATGGAAAGCACTAAGATAGCTGAGATAAACCCTACTACTACTTATTATTATTATTATTATTATTATTATTATTATTATTATTATTATTATTATTATTATTATTATCAATAATAAAATATAGCTGGATCGTATTGGCTTTATTGGCTTTATGGGCCATAAGAGTCATAGTTCTGAGTACTAGTTGTACATTCTTCCTCTACAAACACCCAGCATAGTGCGTGGGAGTGCTGTGCTCTTAAAAGCGCTGTCCTTTGAGTGAGACATGAAGCTAAAGTCCTGTCTGCTTCTGTGGCTGTTAAAATCTCACAACACTTCTTGAAGAAAAGCAAGGTAATACTTTAATACTTTTCCTGCGATTTGACTTCCTTATCAGCGTATATTGTCCTGCATGAAAACTATCATGAAAGTAATTTAGAGCCAAAAGCATGAAAAGATTAGTTAAACTACAACCCTGCCTGAACTGCCTGCTTTTCAGGCTCAGAGAATTTAAATGTGTTAGGTATACAAATACACATGAACTACAACACTTCAATCAGAAGCTTACTCCATTGCAGCTTTATGGATTTTGGCATCAAAACCTTTGACTTTTGAGCTTTAATCAGATTAGAATGTGGACGTCAATAAACCAAATGACACATTAGCATTAGGAAACTACTTTAGACTTTATAGGCCCATTCACACCACAGTGTTGTGGTTTTTGATGACCCAACCTGGAATGCTTCAGCAGATTATACCTCTCTAAAGTGATTTATATGGCAACTTTGCGAGACAGAGCTCCAGTGCTAGTTACTAGTGATTGACAGGGGTTACACAGCATGCTGCAACACTCCTAGTGCTGTTATCAGCTAACCAGCTAAACATAGGAGGGCTTCTGTTGATTGCCCAGCGCGGTAGCAAAAAGTAAACAGTAGAATAAACAGTGTGTGCTGGTGTTTATGTTTTACTTCACCCTGTTTAAACTCACACTTCTCCCTCACTGTAAGAGTGAAGCTTGACACCTTTACTGCTTCCAATTAATGTGCCTGGTAAAGGGACTAATTTGATCTCCTCCCTCCCACTTAAACCCTACAGAAGCCACAGTTCTGGACAACACACTGGGGTGTCCCCTGTAGCCTGCTGCTTTGGCTTTGTCTGTCCTGCCTTATCTCAGGATGTGGTCTTCTAATTTGCACTCATTAGAATCTTTCAACAGCTCATCATGAGATTTACTAACATTGGCTACATTTACAACCAAAATAGATGTATATAGTGCTGTTGTTCTGGAAAATCCCTTGACCCTGTCCTTTTATGTTTTAACAAGAGTTGACAACAAACTTCTATATGCGGTGCCAGTGGGTGTCATTTTATGTTAATTAAGGAGGGTCTATGCTAATATTTAGGATATCACTCATCATAAGACCATTACTTAAATGTGCATTGTATTAAAAAGGTTTACAACGACTTTGTTGTAATGATATTACAGAAACTTTCCAATTTGACTTACCTAATCGTGGCCATTTGTGTTTACAGCAGATGTAACTGAGGGTTTAAATACAGCACCCTTGAAGTAAACCTCATAATATATTCTTGTGATGGTCTGAGTGGAGACTGTCAACACCTGACACTTTAATCAACAAGGACAAGTACCCTTAATAGTTGAATCAGCTTCAGACAATCGCTGGAAATGTATCCATGTGCTGTGGCGTAGCTTTCCGGGCATATTATCAGCTTGCATGAAATAAGACACCAGGCTCCACATTGTTGGAAATCTAACTGTATGAGTGCCAAGCAAAATAAGCATATCTTGCAAGTGTCTTCTGTATAAATGACTGAAATACTTGGGGATTTTTTTTCACCTTTTAAATATTTCATATGGTTTGAATGGTTCTGAATGCTGTAGGAGAGAAGCACAAATTATTGGCGAGGGGGTGGATGGTTTTATGTAACATTAGAGACCCAAATACAGTTTCTCATCAACTACAAAACCCCTCCAAACACACTTTGTTTCACTACCAAGTCTACATCCCATTGTAGCCTTCTGTCTCTTTCACCTGAGTGTTCTTCTTTTCCTCAGCTGATCACAGTGTTACAGTTATGTTTTCCAGTGTATGGAAGAGGCTAGCTAATAAGTGCAGGTAAAGGGATTTAGGTCTTCACTCTCAAGCAGCTCTGTACTGTTGTTTACATTTGAATTCCAATTACTAACATAGTGCGCCACTGGAAATCAATTTTTTACACATTCACAAGTTCTTATGTCAATTATGTCTATTAAGTACTTTACCTACAATAATTTTTAATTATACTGGGCATGGCCAGTTTATTACGAACGGTCTGTTGCTATTAATAAAGTGCCCCACACACACTTTGTCCAGCATTCAAGTTCACCTAGATTAACTGTGAGACTTTGTGCAAGGCACATTACATCTTTTTAGACAGAAACACAGACTTTTTTACCAACTGTAGCCAAATATGTTACAATATAACGTAGTTGAACGTTCAATGTAGTTTTCTCATTCTTTAGTATACACTGACATCTGCTGGTAGATTATAATACATAATGCACTCTTCCAACACATGTTTTGTTATTTTCACTAAATTGATTGGGAATTAATTAATGTAACCCCACATTTTCTTTCTGAAGATGCAAATTATTCCACCAAACTAGATATGAAGATGACAAAATGATTTACAGTAACGATGAAAGTGAGGTGGAAAAATATCCAGTTTGAAATTGCAAATACAGTAACCACTGACATTTTTTTTAACATTAAATGAAATATTGTAAAGTTAACATAAAATACAAATAAGTATTTAACGAAATATTTTGGGTTAGACTACTAGAGGTCTACAGTATATGCTATTAGACTTACATAAGGTAAATGATTAATTGATTAAATGATCATTCACATCTCCCTCATTAATATGTTAAAGAAAGCATCACAATAAAAACCTAGTTTGAAATAAATAAATAAATAAAAAACATAAACAATACACCATGTAGTTCATAATGTATCTTCATGAACATGGTCGGTTTTAACGTACAGTAAACTTGCTTACACCACACATACTTTACACAGCTTATTTTTTCACAATAAATCACTTTTTCTTTATCATATTCCACAATTTTCTTCTCATCTCACAGATCTTTCAATCTCACCATCACATATTTGTTCACTCAGTCTTGATAAACCTGTAACGTGTGACATCCTGCCATGAAGGGAGATATTAATAGTGGGTATAGGGCAATGCTTGGCACAAGACATGTGGTGACATCATCAACTCTAAAGGCTACACAATTGATACATTGGCTCAATAGAAGCTTTTACACTGATTATTAAATTCATTGAGCTATACTTATTGGATACTGAGCTATTAATAATTGGAGAATAGTAGCCGTTTCAGACAGTTAAATTGAAAGAGTAAAGTACCAATCAGGGTAATAGTGAATTACTTCACAAAGAAATTACTTTCCTCAATAAGATCTATAAATTATAGTTGGTCTTCAGCAACTGAAGAGGCCGTGTTTGATTGTAATTGCATTCTACAAGTGATTGGCGTTTCCTGACAATCTTGAACGCAACAGGTTTGTTCCTGCTGAGATGGTCAATTTCAATGTATTTTCTGCAAGATGAAACCAGCTGGGGTGAATTGAAACATTGACAATGGATACTGTTGAGTTACTTGAGCCCCTCTCTGTTTGAACATATAATTCAGCTTTGACACTTGTGTAACCTAGACTACTTTAGCTTTAGGAAAACACTTCTGGAAGGTGTGCTTTTCATTCTGTGACTGTACATTAAAGTCATTTTTTGAACAAAAACCCGTTGTTTTCAAGCATACGTTAATGAACATTCCAGGGTTCTGGTGCATGAATGCTCATTATTGCCCAATAAATTAAAGAATCAAGGGTAGCCCTTACCTGAAAAAATCTGCCGCCTAAATGTATGTCAGGAAGAAATACATCAAACAGATCTGTCCCTACCAAACACTGCACAGAACTTAGTATTAAATTGTACTGGTTTGTATACATTACTATTACATTATTTATTTATCTTAAAACAAAATCTGAAATTACAGGGCGTACACTTCTAAATAACTGTTGTATTAGCAGTGACCACAAGAGGGAACCGAGAGTTTAACTCAGATCAGAAAGATGAGATACTGGTACGGTACTGCAGCATATGAAGCGAAGAAACACATTTTATTAAAACAATTTCAAAATAAATAATACAAAAATATATTTCAGTTCCACATTATACCTTACTGGGATACAAAATGTACTGGGATAGACAAATCCATTAAACCATGCCAGGGCAGACACACCACAGGCAGTTTGCTTGCTGAAGTGAGTAATTCAAAGGTAGTGTTTAAGATATTATGTCATGAAGTATGGTATTGATGTATTATCATACACCATAAGAAATACATCTCCCCTATCCTATCTACACTATGCTTTATTGTGAATTAGCTGTGACAGGTTTAATCAAAACAAGGGCATTTGGTCCTGTGTTGAATAGGGGCGGGTGTGTGAAAATAACATGGGTGCTGGAGCGATGGAAACATTTTGGTTTAGCTTGGTTAGTTAGCTCTAAAAATATATACATTTTTGTGTAAAACTGAACATTAGTGTGGGGAACTGCCACTTTAAGAACTTAGAATAGGAATATGAGAAACAATAATCGTGTTTTATAAATCTCTAGGGAAATGATAAGGACTGAAATGCATTTGTCTGTTACTTTAGATTTTTTTCTAGATCTTGACTTCTATCTCTCTGTTCTGTTCACTCTCACTACAAACTTGTTAATCCCAAGCAGCAGAAGTAATTGTGTCAGGTTGATCATTTCCATGACTCATCAATGATGAATCATATTGTCAATCATGTGTTTAAAACTGAACGAGTAATACTGTTTGGTATGATACACAGTATATCACAGGGCCAATTATGTGGTTTTTGAATTGCTGATGTCCACTGAAAGCATTAATTAAGAATACCAAACTATTTTGACCCAAGCCAAATGAAACCCAGTCCTGCTAAGGTGAAAGGCATGGAAGGCAATTGCATTATCCTGCTACTTCATCTACAATACCGTCTTTCTTATTGTATTTTTACAGACAAAAATAAAGAAATAAACACTGCAACTGATTCCTGGAATTCATTATTCCTACAAAACTGCACAAATATAGTCACATAATTTATGATACATTTGTTAAAAATAATGTGTTTTGTATGCTGAGGTACCACAAGGCAGAACATCACATGTTTTAAAAAAATAAAAAATAAAGATACTAAAAGACAACAGATACTAAAAGATAACAGATACAACGATTAGTACTGAGAAGTACAAAAGTATTCAAATTAAAATGGGAGCCAGGGGGTGGGCTCTAAGATGTTTTAATTATTCCCAATTCTTTCACAAAAATCTGAAAAAAAAGTTTTTTGATTAGTACATTTACATTGCTGAATATGATATTTAGCAGTTAAAATAATCAGATTTATTATATAATTACTCTCATACTTTCATATAATTGAGGAAACCAAACAGTACATTTCCAATATGCCATTTAAAGTTTTCTTTTTTAATTGTATTAATGATAAAAGTAACCACATCTTTCCCCTGGAGTATATACAATTCCAAAACACGTGCAAAATGGTTTCAGTGGAGTCATTACAGAATTAACAACTAAGATCAATGTCATGCTTGAATTTTCTCAAATTGCCCTTAACCGATATTTCTTTAGTTTTATTGGTTAACAAGTACTTGTTGGACAGAGTCCAAGATTTCCTCCAGTTTTTTCCTTCTATCAGCCCATCCCAGTATGCTACAATATAAGGAATGGATACTAGATCTTTGTAAAAAAGAGATTGAATGTGTTTATTATTGTTTTTAATGCTATCTAATAAATAGTATTTCCCAATGAAAGTCTCGGAAGGGTTTAGGGATAGCTCGGGTAGTTAACTAGGAGCTTTTATTTAAAGTTATAAAATGGGTATTTTAAATACTCTATCCTGATTGGTCAAAACAGATCACGCGAGTGTGTTGATATTACAGCATATCACCATGGTGATATTACAGCATATCACCATGGGCCGGCACTTCTTTTCAAAAAGGGGTAAATCACTGGTGGATTTCCATACACCGCTAGAATTAAAAAAACAAAACAAAAAAAAACACAGCAGACATATTGGAATTTATTGCAATAAACATGACTGACTAGATTTAAATGACGTAAATGTTGACCTTTTGGGAAAGTGTACAGAAGATATTGAGTCTGAATCAGACACCAATTAAGTAGGAGGCTGTGTGGTCCAGTGGGGGCTTGTAACCAGGAAGTCCCTGGTTCAAATCCCACCTCAGCCACTGACTCATTGTGTGACCCTGAGCAAGTCACTTAACCTCCTTGTGCTCCATCTTTCGGGTGAGACGTAATTGTAAGTGACTCTGCAGCTGATGCATAGTTCACACACCCTAGTCTCTGTAAGTCGCCTTGGATAAAGGTGTCTGCTAAATAAACAAATATAGTGAAAAAAAGCTAAAGTCATGTCAAAACTCGCCATTCTGATCGCTAGCCTCTGCTCCTTATCCCTGAACTACAGCATTTTCCTACCCCATTCTGAAAAAAAGATTTGGTGGGCCCTTAAGAGACTTTGGTGGTTAAATGGATGTTTTGTTGCCGCTGCCTCTGGTCTATGTATGTTCTTCTCCTCTGGTTTGTTGCATCTCCTGCTGCCTGCTGTCACCGGTCCCACCCCATGCACGGCTGTGCATCTGATGCAGACAATTCCTGTTGTACCTTTCTCTCCAAATAAATGTGTTCATGTACAATGGTATCATCTCTTCTGCTGTGCCTTGCATTGTGTTAAATTGTTTCTTAACAGGCCCAGTAATTCTCCACGTTGTCCAGCTGTAAACTGCAAAGTCAGTTTTATAAGTGCGGGCATTCGTGACTTGCAACGCGTGGTGATATTAGAGTATATCACACACCCTGTTACTTACATAAGAGGGGGAGTGAAGTGTTATGAATAGGCTACGATTCGTGAATTTGAAAAAAAGTCTGTGAAATCTTGGAAATGGATGTAAAAAAACTTTTGATTAGACGTTTTCTTTGTTTCCTTTAAAAAATGCAGTATGGCATGCACTGAAAATACAAATCTGCAAGTACTGTATCTGTAAATGGTTGTGTGTGCACAGCATTTCCGTGTAGCTATGTAGGTCAGCGAATGAGATAGAAGCAAGCATGTACAGGTGACAGCTAAAATGCAAAGAAAATTGTGAGTAAGCTGTTTTCTGTAAAGACAGAAGAACACATGCATTGGAGAACAGAAGCCAACGTACAGAGGCTTTCTTTACAACATGCTATTTGTTTCAGAATCATGGGAAATTCTAAAGCCTGGTTCATACAGTACTTCTGTTGCAGATGAATGCATCGTGTCGCAGCCCATTTGACTGCGTAAAGTGGTTGCAGATGTTGTTCATACTTTAAATACAGACTGCATTCGTGAAATTGGATACATTTACATTTAAGTAGATGTGCTGAGTTAGTACCTCTATACAAGAGGATTTAAAAAAATCAAAAGTGACATCATTGGTACATCCATCCTCTCAACCAACAGAGAACCCAAAAGGGAGAATTTAAAATATTATTCAAAGAGATATGTGTATGTGACAGTGAGAGATATTTTAGGTATTTTAGAATGACAGGTGAAAGGTTTGACGATCTGTTAAGGCTGTACACACAGTGGTGCACAACTCAATCCTGGAGGGCCGATGTCCCTGCAGGTTTTTATTACAACTGCACCCTAAAGTACTTTATTGGACCTTATTAGAGCTTAATTGGTCCAATTAACTAATTTAGGGTATGGTTAGAACAAAAACCAGGGTAGCTAAAACTACATTATTTGGTGAACTTTCCGGTTTTTTGCCGCACCTCGCCCGTGAAACTAAAAATTGCCGTGCCAAAATCGTAGCCTTAAATATGAACACTGGGAAATGCATAAACCTGTTCAGATTTACTTGAAAATTGATTATTTATATTCTTGAGCAGTCTTACCCAAATGGACTGAAACTGAAAACATAATAAAACATGCAAAGGCAGTTTATCTGGAAAACATATATAGAAAATAGTGAATATAGTTAATAAAAAATGTTGTTTGAAGGGTGACTTGCATCTTAATTATCCTGTACAGTATGTAAGGTAATTCTGAATATAAATTACAATTTTTCAAGACAAAGCACTGTGTTTTCATAAAACCTTTCATCTATCCAGGCATTATTTTCTCCAGCCTCTCGCTAGCTAATAGTTTATAACAAATTTCTAAGAAGTCAAAAGCAATACAGTTATTACATTCTAGTCTGGAAATATGCTAATGACAGCTATAATGCAGAACATCTCACATTCCTGTAAATATAATGTGTCCTTATATTATCAGGTAACAATGACAATGTGTCCCCAAATTCCTTGTGAATTTGTGTTTTTGTTTAGTAAGAGCGACTTTATCAATGTGGACAACTGGACTCGATCTAAATGTGCAATTTAAAAATAGTTTGTATTTTAAAGTGTATAATCCAAATCCACAAACAAAAAATAATTAAAAAAACAGTTACCAATCCAATATAAATCTAAATCAAGCAGCAACCGAAATTTTGTATTACACATAGTTTTTTCATAATAGGCAATATTCATTGTGGAGATAATTGCTGCCAGATTTTCCAGCACTTTCAAGAAAACTGAACTTGACCTCGGCCAAGGTTGCAGTACCTTTTATGATTCTCATCTACTGTTTTGACAGTAGTGGTGATGAAATAGGTCAAACTACTGCCAGTAGGAAAATTGCTCCTGATAACTTATTGTTTTACACTAGGGAATTCAGTGGCAATAATTATTGCTAGTAGTTTTTGCCAAGTGTAATCTGGCCCTGACACTACAGTACAAAATAGCTATTTGTCTCTATCAACTGGACATGATACTATAAAACATACAACAACAACTGCAAGCCATGCCACGTCTCCTAATCAATTATTAATCATTATTCTCACATGGCGTAAGTTTATTTCCTCTGAAACTTGGTGGCTGTCGCTCTCCTAAATACTTGGCCATGCCCTAAATGCCTAGGGTAACCAAACAAATTGCTTTCGAGTGAACATATGTTTCCAGTATAATGTACAGTAAAACGCTCATAATTATACATACTAAGTTTCTCTGTTGAAGTAATGCTCTGGTAATCTTAAAATAGACATCCTAAACTAGTTTAAGAGAAATGGAAACATTATCCGTATTCTCCAAGCTGGTAAATAAGCAATGTCAAATTGGACCTTCCTATAAGCTATCTAAACCTGCAGTTCAAATCCAGGTATTTAGGGGGACAAACTGAGTGATTTAAACGGATGCTGAATACAATACATAGCTTGATTTAACGCGTTCACTTTACAACAGTTTCACAGGTGGCCACATGGGAGCAGTATTATGCACCAAGTTAATTAAAAAAAATAAAAAGGGATACTATACAATGGAAGCAACAAATATACTCCACATTTCTCAACCCTTTCAATGATTATACATTTACCAGACTCATTAATTAAACTCTCAGCTATATTATTATTTATTTCTTATCTGATGCCCTTATCCAGGGCGACTTACAATTATTACAAGTTATTACATTATTTTTACATACAATTATCCATTTATACAGTTGGGTTTTACTGGAGCAATCTAGGTAAAGTACCTTGCTCAAGGGTACAGCAGCAGTGTCCCCACCTGGGATTGAACCCACGACCCTCCGGTCAAGAGTCCAGAGCCCTAACCACTACTCTACTGTTGGAAGAACATTTTAACAAAAAAATACAGTTTTTTTTTCCCTCACATACATTCTGTTATCTAATTTTATATTAGCAAATACACGTCAGACACATGTCAGTTTATTATTATAGTAATATATACAGTACTGTTTAAATGTGGACACAAATACAGTCAGGTAGTTACATAGCATTGATGGGGGAGTGTGTAAACACTCTTATGCACTGGTGAACCCCACAGAGATTGCATGTATTTAGAGAGGACAGGATGATAACAAAGTATGTTTCTGTTTTTAATAATGTTCACAATTTTACACGTCTTATCAATAAGTCTCACCTGTATAGGGATTCAGTCCTTCATCAAAAAAAATCCACAACACTTCTTCATACATTAATCACGAGTGGATTTGACAAAAACATCAAACTTATATTAAAGTAACTTTAAAAGTCCATAACATCTAAAGGACAGTTACCCTCAACGCGTTTTGGCACAGCTGTATCCGCCTTCATCAGGGGGAAGAAAAAACAGAATGGGCAAATCTACACATCAGCTTTTTCTAAATAGAGCTACAAATCATCCTTAATAGGCTACAAACATTTCCATCAGGTTCACCTGGATCATTGACAATCTCATTAGGGCTCAAAATAACAAATTAGACAAATATTATCCAAATAGTATGTTTACCTACAGTTATGTCAAACTATTTTACTGTTTTCAAGTTTAATTAAATCAATAATAAAGTGAGACAAGTACTTAAATATGAACAATTGGGTATAAACAACAGCTACAAACGTAGTAAGAAAGTATATTTATAAAAATACAGACAGATCAAAGTTCATGTTCAATCCATTGGGGCTTACTGATCCCAATTAAGAAATCCATTGCATTTCTCTTTTCGGAGTCCTAAGAACATAAGAAAGTTCACAAACGAGAGGAGGCCATTCAGCCCATCTTGCTCGTTTGGTTGTTAGTAGTTTATTGATCCCAGAATCTCATCAAGCAGCTTCTTGAAGAATCTCAGGTTGTCAGCTTCAACAATATTACTGGGGAGTTGGTTCCAGACCCTCACAATTCTCTGTGTAAAAAAGTACCTCCTATTTTCTGTTCTGAATGCCCCTTTATCTAATCTCCATTTGTGACCCCCTTTTTCAGGTCAAAAAAGTCCCCTGGGTCGACATTGTCTATGCCTTTTAGGATTTTGAATGTTTGAATCAGATCGCCGCGTAGTCTTCTTTGTTCAAGACTGAATAGATTCAATTCTTTTAGCCTGTCTGCATACAACATGCCTTTTAAACCTGGGATAATTCTGGTTGCTCTTCTTTGCACTCTTTCTAGAGCAGCAATATCCTTTTTGTAACGAGGTGACCAGAACTGACACAATATTCTAGGTGAGGTCTTACTAATGCATTGTAAAGTTTTAACATTAGTTCCCTTGATTTAAGTTCAACACTTCTCACTATATATCCGAGCATCTTGTTGGCCTTTTTTATAGCTTCCCCACATTGTCTAGATGAAGACATTTTTGAGTCAACATACACTCCTAGGTCTTTTTCATAGTTCCCTTCTTCAATTTCAGTATCTCCCATATGATATTTATTTATGCACATTTTTATTGCCTGCATGCAATACTTTACACTTATCTCTATTAAATGTCATTTGCCATGTGTCTGCCCAGTTCTGAATGCTGTCTAGATCATTTTGAATGACCTTTGCTGCTGCAGCAGTGTTTGCCACTCCTCCTGTTTTTGTGTCGTCTGCAAATTTAACAAGTTTGCTTACTATACCAGAATCTAAATCATTAATGTAGATTAAGAATAGCAGAGGACCTAATACTGATCCCTGTGGTACACCACTGGTTACCTCGCTCCATTTTGAGGTTTCTCCTCTAATCAGTACTTTCTGTTTTCTACATGTTAACCACTCCCTAATCCATGTGCATGCATTTCCTTGAATCCCTACTGCGTTCAGTTTGAGAATTAATCTTTTATGCGGGACTTTGTCAAAAGCTTTCTGGAAATCTAAATAAACCATGTTGTATGCTTTGCAATTATCCATTGTCAATGTTGCATCCTCAAAAAAGTCAAGCAGGTTAGTTAGACACGATCTCCCTTTCCTAAAACCATGCTGACTGTCTCCCAGGATACTGTTACCATAAAGGTAATTTTCCATTTGAGATCTTTAGATAATTTATAGGCATGATTTGTTCTATTCCAAAAAATAGGAAATCACTAAGGTTATGTCCTACCTGGTTAAAGTGTACTGCCACTGAGTATCTAGTGTCATTTCTATTGATTACCATGATATGTTCAGAAATCCTAACTTTAAGGGCTCGAGACGTTTCCCCGATGTACATTAAGCCACAAGGGCAGATTATACAGTACACCACATTTTTGCTTGCACAGGTGATACGTATGATTGGTATGAGTCAATTCTGTTTTTAATGGTTAGGCTCAGCTAACACAGATAGTACATATGCAAAAGTATATATTTATTCCTCATCCAAAAAATTAATTATGAACACAAATATCTTAGCGGACAAACACATGACCACTGTTGGTTTCAGTTCTGGCGCACTCTCTATTAGGTCATTGGTATCTTCAATTGACTGTTGGCTGTTTAGTGCTTCGCAGCCTTATGTCAGCACACATGCAGCCCTGCTTCAATGAGAAACATAATTTATAGGCATGTTAGTGATTTCAACACAGCAGCTGTTCAACAGTTTAAAAAAAAAACGCCTGCATTTATACCCATCCTAAGCATGCCTGCTTAACTTTCAGATCTCTGGATTATCTAAGAAAGGCAGAATTAAAAAAAAAATCCTTTTTTTCTAGGTATATATTTACCAGTGCAGCACTTACAGTACACATCATGTTGGCAAGTGGACAGTGCTTACTGGTTAAGCACAATCCAAACTATGACCTCATGGCCCAGAGGCAAATGAGTTTGCTGCTGATCCACTGACAAGCTTTATAAATCGTTCTATATAACAAGCTCTTACATGAAGAAGGGTTACAGTAACTTACTTTTTATTGGTTCAATAAAACATGATTTTGGGTCCTGGACAGGAAGGAACATGCCATCAGGTGATATAATACAGGCCAAGATATTCTGTACATTTTCGTAGAGACTACCTCTCATTCTAAAATTTTTAAATAAAATAATTTCCTCACATATGCTTTATAAACTGTAAGTCTTCTCATAAAATACCTCTCTGTTTGTTTTGACAAAATGTATAAATGTCTTTAGGCCTTAAGAAGCCAGACTGACCAACACTAGCTTCAAGACACCTAAACCGCAGAACATCTTGGATTGTATGTCAACTGAGTGCTTTAAGCTTAAAGTATAATCAGTCAATTTCTAAAGGGTGAAACAAAGTATAAAGGGTAGTGCAGTAGGTTAGGGTCGCCAACAGTATATATAAGCCATGTAATTTATTCAAAGTTGTTTCTGATCCCAAACCACCCTAGGGGGCTGGATCAGAAACACTTATAATTCTCAGTAGTACAAACTGACAAATTAGACCAGTGTGTGAATGTTTCCTCGAGCACTGCTCACAATCCTTGGCTTTAGTGGAATACAAATTGAGGTCCACGCTGTTGGCATACATGTTTTTGAGCTTTGAATTGCAATCAAAGTAACTTAAATAACCATTATAAAATATTTCTGGATCGTCATCAACAAAATATAAGTTGCCATTATTTTATATATGTCAGATGCTTAAATTCAGCTGCCTTCCCAACCAAGCTATTTAAAGGGCACATAAGGACCTTCTTCTTTTATTGTGTTTCATGTTCCCATGTGTTGCTACAACTGTTTACCTAAGGCGTGTGTATTGTTTTAATTTTTTTTCCTCTCAGAACGACATTTCCCATCATCCTCCTGCTCACATATGTTACTGAGATGGATTTACCAGTGAGTAGGAGGATTATGGGAAATGTCGTTCTGAGAGGTCCATGCGGGTACATGGGAAGCCATCTTGAGGCAGGGAATGCAATTTAAAAGTTTAAAAAAGTGGTCAAAATGTTTAAAAAAAAACCAAAAAACAATACACACACCTTACGTAAACAGTTGTAGCAACACATGGGAACATGTAACATAATAAAATAAAAAGGTCCTTATGTGCCCTTTAAGAAAAACATAAAATGCACAATGCTAAAATGATATTTAAAGAACTTAATGGTATGAAAATGTTTTGGCCGCAGAATCCACAGTTGAAGGAAGAACATGAATCAGTCATTAATATACCTGGTAAAGCGTAGTAGCATAATCTTTAGGTTTAATGACAAAATAACACAGAATATTTCTTAGATGTAAAAACGAAAAATAAAGACAAACTTACATAGCACCACAGGACTTTTACACCATTCACTTACCTTCATTAGTGAAAGATCAGAAGTGGAAAAGTTACCATGAACAACTTTCAGAGGGAAAAGGAGCTCAACAGATTTGGGGTCACATGTACTGCCCAAACTCCAACCTGACATTCCTGCTTCGTAAACAGTATCAGATAACCCTTGAAGAGCTTTCTGGGTAGAGGACTTGTAATATCGGCTTGTCTTTAAAGTCATTTACTCCCTAGAACACCCTACATTTATGTGATTGTTGGGACTTACCCTAAGCACTTATCGACTTAAACCTCCCAAATTGAAAGGATGAAACAAAACAAGGTCTTAAATTACACACGTAAGAAAGAGATCAGAACAAGAGAAAATTATTTGCCCTATTTAACATTTGGACAACTAATCTGTAGAGGGTGGTTGTTTAAATTTAACAGGTATGTATTCTTTTGCTTTAAAAAAAATTGTTATTTTACTTTTGAGATAGCAAATACAATTTTCTCCATTATTTGCCAGATCAACTACTACTGTTGTATTTGTGATGTATGTAAAATATATTAATATAATATAGAATGTCATATAGGGTGCTGTATGATATGAGCTGATATCCACTTTGACTGCATGAAAATCAGCTTGTATCTTACAAAGCACATAGCTAATTTTAATGTGATATCATTTCCATCATACAAATTCTCTGATACAAGCCATCTGATACAAATAAATTATATGAAAGGGGATTGATAGAATTCTTATCACAATAACCCTAGATTCAGAATCACAATGGCCTGTGTGATAGATAAATACATATTAAGAAATTCATTCTAAATGAAAATTGGATTTTGAGTGTCCAGTAGTAATGGCTTGGTTAAAAGACACTGCAGTTTTCAGTATTTGGGTCACTATGACTGAGGTATTGCATATGATAGCATAAAAAACAGGTAAAAAGCTTTGCAGATGATGTAATTAAGACACAACTGGCTAAGTGTGGGTGACGAGGACAGACGAGCATGGTGTCTGTGACAGGAGTCTGCGTTTGTCAACAAGTACCCAAGTACCCAATTCCTAACCTTGAATAGCATCAAAAGGAATAGATCAAAGTATCATTTTTGATACACTCTTTTAAAGGCCATGGACTTTCCCGATGGGTGTCTGTCATAAATCATTTGATGGCTTGCTTATGTTATGTCAATTCTAGATTGTAGCTGGTATACAGTGGTACATCCTATTGAAATGTCATATAATATTTTAGTATCTGTATTGATTCTAGCAACATACAAAAAACCTAAACATTTTCTCTTGTAAAAAGTACAAAATAGTACCCCAATAAAATGGTAGACTGTCTGGTCAGATACTGATAATGACCAAAAATAAACAGTATACTGTATCAATATATCATAGACAACGTTGTCTCATCTAGTAGTATGGGTAGCCCAACCCATTGAGTCAAGGATACGTTTTATTAATACATCCAATCTAATTGACGTACATCCTTTTTTTTGGGGTGAATTTGACCAAGGTTCTAGACATGGCCAACAATATAAATAAAATAATGGCAACTCATATTTTGGTGATGACGATGCAGAAATATTCTATAATGGTCATTTAAATTACTTCGATTGCAATTCAAATATCAAAAAATGCTTAATAATCACAGTATGCCAACAGTGTGGACCTCAATTTGTATTCCACTGAAGCCAAGGATTGTGAGCAGTGCTAGAGGAATCATTCACTCTGGTATAGTCAGTTTGTACTACTGATCCAGCCCCCAAGGGCGGTTTGGGATCAGAACTTCTCTCAGGACAGGGGGCTGCTTGTAGTCTCCTGAGGTGTCATGATGTTTCAATGAAGTACCTGAGGTACTCTGTGGCAGGGTAGACCTAGTGGTACCGGTCAAGCAGCTACACACAAACAACTTTGAATAAATTGTGTGCTTCTATATATATTTTTGGCTTTTGCACACTTTATTAGTTACAAACACAAAAATATGCATATTTAACAAAATAATTGCTGCAATCTTCAGGCTTTGAAGGGAATGTGCACTGTAGCTTTCCCTAGTACAGTTCTATACATGCAACAAACCACTTGTGCCACTGCTGGAACAGCTTCAATTCCAACTGTTCCTACAGCCTCCCACCTTCAACTGGGCTTTCAGTGTCTTTTATGCGCACTTGCATAATTACCAAATTGAATAATGTATTAATTAATTGGCCAACCAATCACTGTGCCAGTTTCCTTCATTCCAGCCACATTCTCAGACGGCTGGAATGGGGGGAGCCAGGGACCAATTTACATCCATGGATAGGAAGGTTTGGCCCTATCCCTGCCAAACTGCAACAAAACAGTAAATCAATCATAACGCAACACCTCATCCTGTCACAGGCTCCAAACAAACACATTCTAAAATATGAGTGATTTATTACAGTATTGTGGGTTCACTGAAAAAAATACACAGAAGAGTTTAAGCCTTATTTAAATTACTTATTATTTATTTATTTATTTATTAGCAGACGCTCTTATCCAGGGCGACTTACAGTTGTTACGCTTAACGGATAATTGTGTTTATGTATGCTAGTTATGTTACTGTTTGAGTACTGATAGACTCTTACAATATCTTACAACATCTTTCTGAATAAATGAATCCATTCAATGCCATCAAATTTATGATACAGCATAACAGTATTTCAGTATGTAAACTTTTCAATTGCATAAATATTTTAATATTAAAATTGTTCATCATTTACAAGCTCTATCACTCAACATACCTTAACACTAAAACATTTATTCTGTCTAATTTTCATAACAGTATTGATGACTATGTTATAAATAAAATGCAATGTTGATTTTACATTAAATATTAAAAGGGTTTATGACACATAAAGAAAATGTGTGGCAACTTTGAAATGAGGTTTCAAAAATGCCTTTGAAGTCTTCCTTTTTGATTTACTTACATCATTATTTTATGTAAACTCCTTGTCACTTAACCCAATGACCTATCAAAGCAGAATGTTTCACATTCCTTCACTAGGTCAAGTTATATATTTTAATTAAGTATAAAAACCCTACATTAATATTTAAAGCTCTTATGCTCATTTTGTTTGAACTAAGAATCCATCGAAAATCCCTTTTCCTTTAGAATATATCTCTGTTTCAGCAATATAAAAAAAGATATAATTTTGAGTGCAAGGAAAATACGAAACAGACGTAGTTACACAAAGGTGACAGCATATTTTTTGCCTTACTAAATAAAATAAGTCATGCCTTATCATAACAGGGAAAAGGGCCCTTCTGATCCTAATCTACAATAATTGATTGAGGACAAAACAATATCACCCAATTTAGTTGTCAAACAAAGAGCACCCTTATTAGATAATAAGGTCACAACATAAACAATCCCATCTATCCCTTGCTGGGTGTATACCCTAAAACAGTCAAGTAACATCTTGATAAATTACAAAGCTTCATTCAACGATGGGGTGCCTGAACAACACCAACATTCAATTAACTTAACAAAGGGGATAGTAGGAATGCTGTGATTTGTTTTTTTTAAATTTAGTCGTTGCCAATTAGTTTTTATTATTTTCTCCCCAATTTGAAATGGCCAATTATTTTTAGGCTCAGCTCACCACTACCACCCCTGCGCTGACTCGGGAGGGAGATGAACACACGCTGTCCTCCGAGCGCGTGCGTCAGCCGCCGCTTCTTTACACTCTGCAGACTCACCGTGCAGCCGCCTCAGAGCTACAGCTTCGGAGGACAACACAGCTCTGGGCAGCTTACAGGCAAGCCCACAGGCGCCCGGCCACACTACAGGGGTCGCTGGTGCGCGGTGAGCCGAGGACACCCTGGCCGACCTAACCCTCCCTCCCCCCGGACAACGCTCGGCCAATTGAGCACCGCCCCCTGGGAGCTCCCGTCCACGGTCGGCTGTGGAATAGCCTGGACTCGAACCGGCGACGTCCAGGCTATAGAGCGCATCCTGCACTCTAGTGAGTGCTTTTACTGGATGCGCCACTCAGCAGCCCAGGAATGCTGTGATTGATTATGACTGGTTGATACATTTCTCATTCAAGTGCATTTAGCAAAAACAAGTCACAGCCGAGAGTTTGAGAAAATCATATTTTAAGAACAAGCGTTCTTGTCTGGGATACAAAACATGTAATTATCGCATTGGATGTCAATTCCCTAGCATCTGTGTATTTAAAAAAGAACCATTACAATGGCAGGTCGCTGCATCATTTTGTTGAATTGCTGATCAATTAAAATGACAGATTACTAACAGTGAACACTAAACACTTTAAGCCATCAGCACACAGTAGAAGCTAGAAAATCCTGCTAATGCTTTATTAATACACTTTATATAATATCTTAAGCATCTATAAAATCCAAATGAAGAATTTATAAATGACATCTCGTGGGGTTTGTGTTCACTGTTTAAAAATCCTTTCCATTGTACTGATTATTTTATATTCAGGTTTTCAAATATATATATATATATATATATATATATATATATATATATATATATATATATATATATATATATATATATACAGTACTGTGCAAAAGTTTTAGGCAGGTGTGAAAAATGCTGTAAAGTAAGAATGCTTTCAAAAATAGACATGTTAATAGATTATATTTATCAATTAACTAAATGCAAAGTGAGTGAACAGAAGAAAATCTAAATCAAATCCATATTTGGTGTGACCACCCTTTGCCTTCAAAACAGCATCAAGCATCAATTCTTCTAGGTACACTTGCACACAGTTTTTGAAGGAACTTCGGCAGGTAGGTTGGCCCAAACATCTTGGAGAACTAACCACAGTTCTTCTGTGGATTTAGGCAGCCTCAGTTGCTTCTCTCTCTTCATGTAATCCCAGACAGAATCGATGATGTTGAGATCAGGGCTCTGTGGGGCCATACCATCACTTCCAGGACTCCTTGTTCTTCTTTACGCTGAAGATAGTTCTTAATGACTTTAAGCTGTATGTTTGGGGTCGTTGTCATGCTGCAGAATAAATTTGGGGCCAATCAGATGCCTCCTGATGGTATTGCATGATGGATAAGTATCTGCCTGTACTTCTCAGCATTGAGGAGACCATTAATTCTGACCAAATCCCAACTCCATTTGCAGAAATGCAGCCCCAAACTTGCAAGGAACCTCCACCATGCTTCACTGTTGCCTGCAGACACTCATCCGTACGCTCTCCAGCCCTTCGGCGAACAAACTGCCTTCTGCTACAGCCAAATATTTCAAATTTTGACTCATCAGTCCAGAGCACCTGCTGCCATTTTTCTGCACCCCAGTTCCTGTGTTTTCGTGCATAGTTGAGTCGCTTGGCCTTGATTCCACATCGGAGGTATGGCTTTTTGGCCGCAAGTCTTCCATGAAGGCCACTTCTGACCAGACTTCTCCGGACAGTAGATGGGTGTACCAGGGTCCCACTGTTTTCTGCCAGTTCTGAGCTGATGGCACTGCTGGACATCTTCCGATTCGAAGGGAAGTAAGCATGATGTGTCTTTCATCTGCTGCAGTAAGTTTCCTTGGCCGACCACTCGCGTCTACGGTCCTCAACGTTGCCGTTTCTTTGTGCTTCTTCAAAAGAGCTTGGACAGCACATCTGGAAACCCCTGTCTGCCTTGAAATTTCTGCCTGGGAGAGACCTTGCTGATGCAGTATAACTACCTTGTGTCTTGTTGCTGTGCTCAGTCTTGCCATGGTGTATGACTTTTGACAGTAAACTATCTTCAGCAACCTCACCTTGTTAGCTGAGTTTGGCTGTTCCTCACCCAGTTTTATTCCTCCTACACAGCTGTTTCTGTTTCAGTTAATGATTGTGTTTCAACCTACATATTGAATTGATGATCATTAGCACCTGTTTGGTATAATTGTTTAATCATACACCTGACTATATGCCTACAAAATCCCTGACTTTGTGCAAGTGTACCTAGAAGAATTGATGCTGTTTTGAAGGCAAAGGGTTGTCACACCAAATATGGATTTGATTTTGATTTTCTTCTGTTCACTCACTTTGCATTTAGTTAATTGAAAAATATAATCTATTAACATGTCTATTTTTGAAAGCATTCTTACTTTACAGCATTTTTTCACACCTGCCTAAAACTTTTGCACAGTACTGATATATATATATATATATATATATATATATATATATATATATATATATATATATATATATATATATAACTATTAGTATAGTTGTATTTAACTACATTTCACTATTTGTAAATGTTCCTTATTCTACTCTTGCATTTTGTGTCTAACTTTGCTGCAATTCCTAGTCTTGACATTACGATGGCTCTGGGGTTGGAATATTCGCTACTTAAATGTATGTAAAAAAATGTTTATTACAAATCCTTATTTTTAACAGCAGCACTAAAATTAACGAAGCCACGTTTCAAATCACAGTTCCCATATAAACTGTCATAAGTAAGCTCTATATTGCAAAGGCGAGGTAATATAAAGAGTTTGGTTTTTAATGGGAATAATAATATTACTGTTACTTTCCACAAAAAAGAAACAAGTTAGTCTTGTTACCTTGTCTCTGTTGTACACTTTCATTAGTGGTCATTTTTTTTTTTAACCCCAACGTGCCAGACTTCTCTAATGTCATGCCGCAATCTCTCTTCCATGAGGTCTCATGGCAACAATAAGTCATGGGCCAATCAACAGTCTTTCTGAGCCATGTATTTGAATAAGGCTAGGTACTAGGAACCCATAATGTGTATCCCTACAGGTCAAATTTGATGATACACTTAATACAGGAAACGCATCTACCACTGCATATTTTGAAGTTTACTATATATTGCTTCTCAAGTATACTATAGTAAAATAGGACTCTGCAGCCTTGAGTAAACATAATCGTGGTCATATAACAAGTTGCTTACATACGAGGACTTGTTTTGATTGTTTTGGTGTATTGTCCTCAGTGATTGAGCACCATTGACATTTGTGTACTGTATTTAAACTGCTGAAGCGAAGAGCCACGCTTTTGCTAATTTTAATCATATCGGCCCACTTTTAAGAATCAAATCATCCAGGATGGATGTGATTCTTATAAACTCAGTGCACTGTAATAAAATAACTACAGTGTTATCCAACCACAAACTGTGTACTATACTTTTAAATATTGGCATGTACTGTCTAATTTGACAGCTTAAATAGCAAAAGTTAACAAATATACATTATACAGAATTAAGTTATGAACAAAAACAATAATAAACAACTTACAGTTTCACAGAGAAATCAAGCATTGTCGATTGTTTTGCATGCAAAGACACAAGCTTTGAAAGTTCTTATGACAAGCTTGTTATCCCGAATAACCAGAACTTTAAAGCCAATTGAACAAGAACTCATTATGAACTGACGCTGTAACCAGCTGTACTTCGTACTTGCGAATGAATGAATGAATGATCCTTTTCCAGTCAGAGGTCAGTCACGTTAAACAACAGTGTCGAGTTATCCACTAGTCTTTTTAATAGTTTTTATCCCTTCGGTACCGGTAATCAGTGTCAAGTTAAGAGTAAAGCGTGGTGTTGAATTAAAAAAAACGAACCGTGTCTGTACCTAGCAGGGTTTAGGACCCTGTGGCAGGCATTGTCCTTTGATGATGAGGTCAATGTGCAGTAGCAACACCAACTGTGAATGCTTTGCTGTCATGCAAAATCAACTACAGTTGACCTGTTTACATAGTATTGGCTACTGCAAAATCAGCCACCTGCAACTACAGTACAATAAGAACCACAGGGGCCAAGAGAGAATTTGATTGTGAAGCATGGTTGTTTTTCCATTTGATATATTTTTAAAAGCAATTAGAAGGTGCACTGTATCACAGTCTATCATTCTATCAAGTAATAAACTGGAATAGTTGTATGCCTTTGTCTTATGCAGGTATTCCAATTCAGGCCATTAAGATTTCAATTTACAAAAGCTCCCTTGTTTTGAAAACTCAATGTTGACAGGTATGCGTAGTCTGATCCCTGGTTTCAATTGGAGGAGCAACTCAAACCCTCCCGTCCCCTGCTGAAGCACTGCTATAGGCCTGCTATGCACGATTATGAGTGAATTGTTGAATAATGGAAATTGTAGCATTCGGTTTCACATCCAATTTTCTGAAGGAGAATTGACCAAAAAAAACAAATTCTTCATAACGGTAAGAATATTTTTAAAACACTTTGGGGATTTTCAAAAAACAGTGTTATTGTATCAAACTCACGGTATAGTAAAGACAGCTTTAGTAGCAAGTGATTTTCAGACTAAATTTGTTAATAAAATCAATCCATTAATGCTTTGAAATTGAGTCGATGAGGTTGTTAATGAACGCATTTCTCGTTAAAAAGCTTAATTGTCGCAGGTCACGTACATCTCTTCCTGTCTCAACGACTATCTGAGGAGAACTTGTTAATCAAAATGCATGTTAACAAGATCATATAATTTCTATAATTTTGTCATCCAGAATGTGCATTTGTTTAGAACACTTCACATATAAAATGCTGATTCGTATTTTTTTGGATGGGCGAGGGGTAAGCCATCTATGTATGTTGGTTGGAATTTATTTTCTTATGTTTACATCTACTTTTGTGTGTATTTTAGTATATACGATTGTAGGCTATAAATAAATACGTTTGAAGTGCCATTTGGGTTTGTAGTTGTTAGGTATTATATATGTATACCATGTATGTAACACTTCATTATATATTTATTAAGCTTTTCAAATTACGATAAAACTCCGTAACCCAATACACAATTTGTTTATAATTTTTTGTTTGGTGAATTCCTCATCATGCATTTTCTCTGGTACTCTTTGCTCGCCTCCGCGATAAATAAACTCAACATGATTAGAAGTAGCCACCGAACATCTAAAAAAGTAACCATACTAGAACTAATTTAAGATTATTGACATATTTTTCACTCCCTCAAAATATCTTTGGGTCTAGCCCATATATAAAAAAAATACTGTCAATGTAACGCAACCATAACTTTAAATAAGATTTAAAAGGGTTATTATCATAGATGTAATCATGTTCAAATTTGCCCATATATAAATTGACATAATTGGGCGCCACTGCCGAACCCATTGCTGCACCCTGAATTTGAAGATATGTATTCTCAAATCTGAAATAATTCTTATTTAAAATTAAAGAAAACAATTCTATCAAGTATGAATTAGGTGGCATCGTCTGAGAACCATGCTGCTGTAAATAAAAATCAACTGCACAAATACATTCATGATGGAGAGTACAAACTCGATACATCCATAGTTCCCAAAATATCCAAGGGCGTCAAATCACAGATGTAGTTAAAAAAATCTGTAGTATCTTTGCTATACGAGGGTAGCTGTTGTACAAATGGGTTAATAAAGCAATCAATAAACTGAGACAAAGGCTCAGTTAAAGAGCCTATACCTGCCACTATTGGTCTACCAGGTGGGTGTTCTACGTTTTTATGTATTTTTGGGAGAGTATAGAAAACAGCACAAATAGGATATGTCTGAAATAGAAACTCAAATTCACATTTATTTAACCATTTATTATCAAGACCATGCTGTAAAATACTTTTTATTTCTGTAGCATAAACATACGTTGGATCTGATTGCAGAGTTAAGTACAAGGTTTTATCTGACACTTGTTTTAACACCTCCTGACGATGTTTAGATGTTCGAGTTTTGAAGGTGGGGCATCGCTTGACAACCACTTTGTACAGGAAACCTACAGATCTTAATAGTTTTCTAAATGCACCTAGTTACCATCTTCTTCTATTGAAATGTAATTTGCCATATAGTCAATTTCTTAGATTAAGACGCATCTGTGACTGATGATGATTTTACATTACAAGCTAAGGAAATGAAAAACAGATTTTTGATGAAAGGATATAAATATAATTGGGTCAATAAGGCATTATCTAAATGCATGGCCCTTAATAGAAATCAGTTATTTACACATCAGACTAAGAAAGATGAAAGATGAAAGATGAAAGTAAACATTCTATAACTTTTGTTTCTACTTATTCGCCTATTTCAAATACGATAAAAAAAAAACATAATACATACTAGGGTTCCCACCTCTGATTTACAAAAAAAACAGGACACCAGAGTCATTTCGTACAAAAAAAAAATCATTTAAAAAAAAAAAAATCATATACTTTGATGACATTTAATGTCCCGTGAAGTCTTACAGATTTCCCAGGACAGCTGCCTCAAAAAGAGAACAATCCAGGCAAAACCAGAATGGGTGGCAACCCTAATACATACTCATTGGCACATATTGTCAACTGATCCCAAATTAAGATCTGTTTTGCAGAATCCTCCACACTTTATGTTTAAACGACAAAAAATTGGAGAAATGTATTTGTTAAAGCAGACACTTTTATTCCACCTTCTCATTTTTTAACAACGATACCGCAAGGTAACTTTCCTTGTTACAATTTTGTGTGTTGCAATGCAATGATAAAAAGTAATACAATTACTCATCCTAACAGTAATAAGCAATTTAAAGTAAGAGGTAGGATCACTTGTGTCTCTAAATTTGTAGTCTATTTGTTAAAATGGCCTTGTGATCTTTGTTATGTGGGCAAGACCATTATGGAATTGAAAACACGTATAAGTGAACAACATAATAATAATAATAATAATAATAATAATAATAATAATAATAATAATAATAATAGTCTTTATTTTTATTTTTAATATAGCGCCTTTCACTATAAGAATTGCAGCAAAGCGTTTCACATGAATACAAAAATTAAACACAGAACAATTAAACAAGGCAGAGAATAAAAGGAACACCATTTTAGCATAAAAACACTACATTATAAAAGTGTGTTTTTAATCTTGTTTTAAAAGCAGTGACACTTGGTGCGTCCCTTACAGAGCTAGACAGATCATTCCAGAGTACTGGTAGTACATTTTGTATCTAAACAATAATGTTCAATGTAGAATGTAATGTTGGTATTTGGAGCTAATAAATGGTAAACATGGTTCAAATTTAAAACATGGTCTGGTTTCATCCTTATAGAGTAACAAAGTAGTTAATTTCATGTTTACCTTACTTCATAAACCTTACACTGGCAACTCTGTTTTAAACCTTACACTATGGCAATAAAGAGCAACTTTTTCATCATTAATATCACAGCAAAAGCAATCACTAAGACTATCATTTTCTTAAAGGAAATGTCAGTTGCTACTGATTTGCTTGCAGCTTCTGACTCCCACTTTTTCTTCACTGGTCAGTGCTAACACTATTTAGATCACCAAAAACGATGCAACAATAGTTTGAAACAGAGCAGCTTGTTGAATCGAGAGCAGGCATTGGAAGGCACAAGCTGTTGGGCAACATCTACCATATAAATAAAGGCTATGAGGGTGAAAAAATATTGTCGTGCTTAAAGTGGAAAAAATGGTTTCAAATCAAAGGATTTTTTATGCAGTAAACAGATGTGGAGGGGATTTGATTTTATCCCGTTAAGGCTGGCATGCTAGCTTATAGCACCACACTGATAGTTATAAACCACATCAATTGAGACCATTTATTTACTTCTCAACATTGCAAGGACCAGCCACATGAAGCAATCAGACCAGAGAAACATATTACTCATTTTTATGTCCTGTATATATACGAAAACTAATGCATGGATGATTTAGTAAGGAGTTTCAGGTAAAGATTCATCGATCTCCCCTTAACATTTTTAGCAATAAATATTTCTCTTCTGATTTTATTTAAATGGAATTTAAAATCCAGATGTTTCCCTGAGCATTTGAATATCACTTTGTATTTTGCAGTAATTCTGTTGGTCTCTCTCCTGAAGAGAGGGAATTCATGATTACAGTTCCTCTTAAGTTCTCATCATAGTGACAATATAATAAAAAACAATAACAAATATTGATAGGTTCTTTAACAATGAAAAGGATGCATGCACGATGAAAGATGAGACAAAAAGCATCTGTTGATGGAAGCTCTGTCGTTATTGTACTTGAAAAATGGTTTAGAATTACATCACATTTTTTTTCTTATTTTCAAATATCATCTCATGAATTTCTTGGAGAGCTTTCATATCATACCATTATTTGTTAAGGCTATCTGAACCAAATAGTGGTCACATTTACAGTGATTGTCCTACCCCCTAAGTCAAATGCGATGGTCAATCTAGCTACATTTTTCTTTAATGTATTAAGATATTTTTAAATACCACTGTTGCTGTTTTTTGTTGTTCAATTTTAGTGTTTCAAAGCCCCATAAAATATTTTTATTTTGAAAAAAAAAAACATGACACAATTGAAACCATAAACATCAAATATTAGACCATATTTGCATTTAAAACTTAGAAAAGAATAAAGAGTTGGTCAGCCTAACCCAATCAGTGCCACAAGATGATTTAATTGGTCATTTTTCTTCCTGGAAATTACCTAACCTGAGTTATTCCGCCCGTTTTATTTACACAGACAGAAATCCAATGTCTTTCAACGAGGGACTTTTTTTTCCTCCAACAAATAGGCTTCATTTCATTCCATGACATTAACAAATTAAAGTTGTTATTATTATTATAATTATTATTATTTGGCATGTGGTGACAAAACAGTCCAGTCTTAATTTGCCCATTACTTACATGTACCTGAGAACTAAAATAAATGATTAATATGGCCTAAGAGATAAACACATTCATTAGTGTTTCACCAGCTTTGGTGGCATTATTAATTAGAAACAGAATAAAAAATGACCCTGTTTTTGTCAGAATAAAAGTGAAACACAATTTATTAAATAATGCCAAACAGCAAAAAGTTGAAATATATAATGTATGCAACGAAAATAAAAAATATTGCACAGCAAGCCACGTCTACAGTCTAGTCAGTCTAGTCAGGCTGTAAATTGTGGAGCTTCTACACTATCAAAAATTCCCATTATCTGCTGCTAATATGCAGTATCAAAAGTTCCTAACAACTGTAAAAGTGCTAAAGTGCATATATACAGAGACAATGTATTGCTGAAACCCCAAAGCAAGCATCTGGGAATGGATTTGTGTGGAATGTAATACCTGGCCTGTGGATAAAGCACTTGGTCTCACAGGTGTTGTTTTTCCTTTAAGTAAAGCATATAATATGTCAGAAACTGTTTTGTAAAACATTATAAACAGCAATTAAATGTCCAATAATTATTTGTGGGTTGTGTGTGGAGCTGCTAATTGCCATTTGCAATGTCGGACTGCACACTTAATTTACCTTTACAGAAGCAAAAAATGTGTACAGGTATGCCACTTGCCACAGTGACTGTTTCTTAGGGAATTATATTAGATTTTGTAGTTCCTTAAAGAGATCATCCAAGTCATGGGCACAAATGACCGACCCTTAATTGCAGCCATAAAGATCACACAATCATACTTGTCCTGTGGTGACCTCTTACATACCCCATTCTAGTTAATGACTCATACACACTTCACTTTGAGCACATATACTGAAGAGCTGTAATTATTTAACAAAGAACGTACATGACGTTGGTCTGCTTACGCTGGTGTGAGTTAAGATGCTTATTATTCAGAAACTTGTTAAAAGCCACATCTTCTCAGTGAAAGTCTACCCTCTTAAGAGGGACTGATGAAAGACTATAGACATCTACTGAATTAAATGACAGTGTTAATGCCACTCTGTGAATGAACAGACAGTGTACTCTCATATCTGGTCAATCGTGTATAACATTTAGAATACCGTAGTTTCTAGCCTGGCATTTACTTACAGGGCTATTGTATTGCACCCTAAACAGTGTTAGTGAATGCAGAGGGAAGAGAAAAGTCTTTGGAAGTTTATTCTAACCATTCTAGATTGGGTGATCTAGTAATCAAGTTAAACTTTTTTTCAATGGCTTTAGTGCTAAAGCATCATTTATTACAACATGTGTCTATGTGTTGTCAGTTATAGCAT
Source organism: Acipenser oxyrinchus oxyrinchus (assembly GCA_030684275.1). Classification (NCBI taxonomy): domain Eukaryota; kingdom Metazoa; phylum Chordata; class Actinopteri; order Acipenseriformes; family Acipenseridae; genus Acipenser; species Acipenser oxyrinchus. Next base: position 28,003,482 of record CM060256.1, on the reverse strand, counting down.
TATTCAAATGTACAACTGGAAAGGTAAACACAACATACCAGCTACCTTTCATAGGGTGCATCCCTATATAGAATAAAATAATTATACAAAAAAGAATAATAGATCAACTAAAGCAAATACAGAACAGACCTTGTTGATGAAAATGATATGCTGCAAGACCAAGTAAGTGGGAAGGTTTTATCAGTATGCACATTTTGCAGAAGAGTTGTTAAACAAACAGAAAAAAAAAATGTATATTGCATTTGTATTAGTAATTCTACATACCTTAAAGTGTTCTTGATGTGACGGGACCACTGTGGAACTGATCATACTGAATGTTTAACCTAAATTAAATGTATATTCTGTATACATTGTGTAGATAATGTGCTACCTGTGGACAGTACATTCCAAGATAAACCACTCAAATTCACATTTAAAGATTAAAATAAATAAATAAATATCAAAACAACGCATCACGTCTTATATTAAAACAGTCTATTTTTAACCCATTAAGTGCCACTGTCCTCATTTGTAATTTTTTGGAGCATTTTAGCTGGCATCTATTTCTTATTTTAATTTTCTCTTTAACTATATTGTTATGATAACTGACTCTAATTTTCTTAACAGCAAAAGTTACGTCTAAATGTAATGTATCAATTACATGAATACAGCTTGTGTTAAGTTGGTACTTAATGATTTAAACATACAGACTAAATGTTATGTTCTTTAATCACAAAGTATAAATTTGTTTTAACCCGAAAGGAAAGACTAGGGATATCTTGGCATTATAGGGGATGCATACTCTCCTTACAATCAGACCCATAAGATATTTCTATGTGTAGGTAAATTTCTTAACAAGACATTAAAACTGACACTAAATGAATCTGACCTTTAGCATGACTCATAGATAAACTCACTTCAGCACCCACTAGAATACTTAACTTGCTTTTTAACAACAGTAGACTATTGACTTGTGCTGCAGTTGGCATTTGGGATTAAGAATCACTTCCCTGGCGCTAATATTTATTCTGCTCAGAAAGAAACAAAGTTCATTTGTCCCCTGTAGCCAGTTTCTGTTTTCATATTTTAAGGTTATTGGATTGAGGAGATGTCAAAATAGTAAACAAATCTCAAGAATAATCTGATTTACAAAATGTGTGATAAGGTGCAGAATTCAGATAATTTAAAGAACAGAAAAAACTGGAAAGAAAGTCAACTTTTTGTCATTCCTTTCAATAGTGTGTTTGTGGAATAGAGTGACCAGTGACCTTGCCTGGGTTATAGCATAAATTAGAAATTAAACTCAAATTGCAATTCATCAGGTTATCTGATTGAATCCATTAAATATCTGATTGTCGCACAAACACACTGAAAACGACAGCTTCTTTGAAACATTTGTAACGTCAACATTAGCAGAAAAAGATATATAAAAAATAGACCACTGAGTTTACAAATGTACTTTATGTCAGATCTCAGTGGTGGGAGGATCAGATGGAAAATATATAAGCAGTGGCAGAGCAGGGAGATGTGTGTACGCACTTTGAGATATGGGAAATGCAGAGAGATTAGGCCTTCCACTACAGGTGTTATGTTCAGGGTCAACCGATAATAAATGTGCTCCTCAGTGGGGCTTGAAGTCTGTGGTCTATTTAAGACTGCCACATTTCTGGGAGACTCAACAGGGACACATGGCGAGTTGGTGGGTGGGAATGGGTAAAACTACAATCTTTTTCTATTGAAAAGTAATTTTCCACTAAAAATGTGTGTACAGTAGTCCCTTGCTGAACTGGGCATGTCGAGAGACAGACACGTTGTCCATTTCAAAAAAAAAAAAATTCCACACACATATATATCTTGTTCTCAATTTATTTTAAATGTGTAAATCGTTGCATTGAAATAACATTGTGTTCTCTGTACACATTACATTTTGTAAAAAATATAAATACGTGCATGTGGCAAAGTGGTTTGCAGTGCGCAGGTGTAGGGGTAATGCAGTGCTCAAGACAAGGACAAACAACAAAGTACTGGTGAAATGATGGTTTATTTATAATCCAAAGTCTGATGACAACAGTAAACAATAAAGAGATCAGGGCATTGCACTGTTTACATCCATGGGTTCAGTCCCAAAATAATAAACACGGTATTTAAACACATACAGTTAATATAAACACGGTCACAAGTCCAAAGTGAGTGCTGTAGTGCTCGTGGTGAAAATACAATTAATCGTGAACAAGTGCAGTGTTGTCCGGGTTTAGTGCTGGCCTGTAGTGACAGCTCCGGATCGAGTTAGCCGTCTAATAAGAACAAACAAGTGGATTTTAGACACGACAATAACAAACAAAACACTCACGATAACAATACGGTTCTCCTTCCGGTTCAGTGTTAACCATAACAAAGGAACAGATCACCTCGCTACGTCCCCTTATGTACCGTCAATAACGCCCCCTTGGTTAACGATTGCAACCGCTCCTCCAATCCGCAGCTGCCACACCGTTTCCCTTCCAGGTCGATGACGGTGTACCGTAGCTCCGCCCCCTTTCTAGAGGGAACATCATTTTGCTGAGGTACATGATGGGGTGTTCTACTCCGTCTACCGTTTGGGACAAAACCGCACCCAGACGTCAGTGTGGAGGATGAATCTCTTGGTGAAATCTGGTGTGATGAATGTGGGGGCCTGGCAGAGTCTCTGTTTGATAGTCTCAAACTCGCCCTGACATTCTCCTGTCCACTTAATCAAATTTGGAGCGCTCTTTCTAGCGAGGTCAGCTAGGGGATTGACCACTGTGGCATACTCAGGGATGAATCTACAGTAATAACTGGATAACCCCAGTAGAGACCTCACCTGAGCCTTGGTTTTGGTGGATTGCCACGTCCATCAAAGCCTGGACTTTGGTGACAACGGGTTTTACCCGTCCATTTCCCAAAATGAATCCCAAATTTTGAGTTTCTGTTTTGGCAAACGCACATTTTCTCAAGTTGGTTGTCAGCCGGGCTACCCTTAGAGACTGAAGGATGGCCTTGATCCAAGTCAGATGCTCTCTCCAGGTGGAGCTGTAAATAGCCACATTGTCAATATATGCTGCCACATACTCACGATGTGGGTGTAAGACCTGGTGTCTGAATGGCAGCGGGCGCACCATGTAGCCCAAATGGCATGGTTTTAAAGTGAAACAGCCCTACAGGAGTTGAAAATGCGGTTTTCTCTCTACAGATGCGGGTTAAGGGGATCTGCCAGTATCCCTTCGTCAGGTCCAAAGTGGAGATAAACCTAGCCAATCCCAGTCTATCGAGAAGCTCGTCAACCCGAGGCATGGGGTAGGCATTGACCTTAGCAATAGCGTTTACCTTATGGAAGTCAACGCAGAAGCGGTTGGTGCCGTCCTTTTTGGCGACTATCACAATCGGACTACACCACTTGCACCTGGAAGGTTCTACTGGGCAAGTCAGAAAAAAATAATTGAACTCCTCAATTAACTTACGCAACTCTTTTTTGCTTATCTGGAAGTAACTGTTCCCCCATGGAAATGTCTCTGGTGCTAGGGGTCTCTAGACAGGGGCCTAAATCATCCTTTACTTCACCTGGCCTAAATAAGGCCTCTCTTGCCTGCCTGGGCTTTAATAAATGTATGTGATTGTGGCAAAGTGCCCCCCCTGTGTGTATTTTGTGTTACGTGTTGTGTGTAAATGTTGGGGTATAGTCATCGGTACACGGGATATAAACGGGTCTGTGTTTCACGTGTGATTTAAAAATGTAGATTTGTATTTAGGCACGAGGAGGGCACAAATCACTTCACGTGCTGGTTAAAGTAATATGTGAGCACGGGAATTGCACTTTAATTAATTCACGTGCAGTTGTACCGAGATTCCAATTGAATGATTGACTAGCAATCGAGTCTCGTACAACTGCATAAAAGCTGCATGTTTTCACTAACTTCGGGGTTGGGTGTTCGTGAGTGGAGAACGGGTGAGAGAGAGAGAGAGAGAGAGAGAAAGAAATATTTATAACAATTGCTATCGCGTGCTGGTAGTACCAGCACGATACTTGTTTTATTTATTTACTCACCGTGTTTGTGTGTCTGTCCGTCCACCGTTTGTTACTGTTTAGTCCGTTTTGTTTATATATTTATTTTGGCGAAAGTGCCGTGTCCTGTTTCTGTTTTGTGTACAAACCTTTTATTTTCTGTTTGATTATTAAACGCTGAGCGCCATCACGCGCTCAGCTTCACCAAAACCCCAAGTCTCTGTCTGCTCTGTGTGTTTCTCGTTCTGGTCTGAGTTCCTCCCTGCAGCCAGCCTGTCACAGTGATACATTTCTCATTCATTACAGCTATCAGGCTGTCTAATTTCATAACTGACCTTTCCTATAGCCCGAGTCACCTCATATGGCCCCTGCAATTTAGCACACAGTTTTGATTCTGATGAGGGAAGAAGCAGCATTACTTTGTCTCCTGGTCTAAAGGTCTGAATACTTGTGTTTTTTATTGTAATACTACTGTTGCTGATGCTGAGCCAAATTGAGATTGTCCTTGGCCAAACGACCAATTCTAGGCAATCGCTCAATAGGAGCACATGCTGCACTACATTTTTGGATGAGCCTTTGTGCAACCGCGTGCAGGTTGCTGAGGAAGAAAGAAAGAAAAAGGCTAAATCAGGAGTCACTGATTCCGTGAAGGTGGCAAGCCAGCTTTCAGCCTGAAAGGCAAGAGAACAACAGTAGACTCAAAGCTCTTTTTCACAATACACTCAGATACCAACACATTACTGTCTTGAGAGGCAAAAAGAGAGATGGCTTCCTCAGTTTTAACCCCTTGGTAGGCGGGACTGAGGGTGTCATCCCAGGAAGGGGCCTATCGGCAGCTCTGGTATAGAGAGCTTAGAAAATACCTACCAATAGGCAGGCATATCCCATACCTAATGTTGTTGTTGGTCGTCTTCGAATTAAAAGGGAACTTGTGAGTGCGTTTAACTCCAACTCCATGCTGTCCCGTACATAACACAATAAACCACCTTCTCTCACGGGAGGTGGGGCTAGACCTAGATGTTACACGCAGCTTACTGTTAAAGTTAAACATCCCAAAATATACTAATGGATCATTATGGGTCACTCTTGAATATGCTGTATATAATAAATCTAAAGCATAACAACAATAATACATGTACATTATTTTCTTTTTTTTAGTTTTTTGCATGGTTTGTTCAGATCTTGCACACTAACAATTTTCTTTTTCTAACCGACAGATAGGAAAGGTTCCACCAAGTCCTAAATGTTAGTAAAGAAATTTATGAAATTATCAAGCTAGGAACGTCCTGTAATATACTATTTCCTATCTTAAATGAAGATAGGAAAATAAGTTAGGAGAGCATTTTCTGTAATATCAACTCTCCTAAACTTGTAGTTAGGACATTCTATCTCTGAAGGTAAGATAAAAATGTCACATAGGATGCTTTTGTAATATGCCCCCAGGTCTCCAAAACCTTTACAATATTTGGACTCAGGTCCATACAGGTGTTCTCTGTTGCACAGCCAACCAAGGTCTGTTTAACCTGCCCTTTTATACCTGTGCTGTTTCCATCAATTACCCACAGCTGTCTCTAGTTAACTGACTATCAGAACAATTCGTCCCTCACTCCTGGCATTCTGGGAAATGTAGTTCTTAGATATGGATAAATACAATATGCAAGAGAGAGTAGCAAAGTATTGTATCATTTTTGATACATCAATGGATATTACACAGTTAAGTCATAAATGAATACGTTATTCAAAGCCTTGGCTGTCAATAATCAAAACACAATTGCCACTACTAGATAATGAATTAGTAATGGTGCATTGCATTGGGATATCATAATTGTAGACTGTTTGAAATACCTACTTACAGCAGATGTTTATGATTAGCACCTCCCAATAATGTATGTAGGGTCCTTCTATATTAATTTATGTGAAGCTGAAGAGAAAGCAATTGCAATTGGGAACATTAAGAGGTTCCTGAAAGTTAATTTTTTTCTTTATTCAAATTTTAAATGGATAATAATTAGCAGTATAAGGTTCAGGTACATTTTCTGCGTCATATAAAAACTTGTCTACTGCACAAGTGTATTCGATGAGTGGAGAAAATCTAAGAAGTGTATTTTTAAGTGGCAATTATATGGTTTTATAAGGAAGTAGATGTGACCAGGGATACAACTGGAGACATTCTAGAATATAATGCATAATATGTATTTGATTTGGATACCAGTCTTAGGCATAACCCTTTTTACTTAATTTGGCATCAAATACAAAAAATGTCATGCCCAGTTTTCTCTTCACTGAAACTGGACATCACATTTTCTAGGATGAAAATAAACAAACTTTCATGTGATTTAGAGGTGTTTAAATGTATTTCCAGCACTAGGCAACAATATTGCAGTGATTTTAGCTCTTAGATAATATGCACACAATGCAGCTGTACAGTTTGAGACCATACATATACAGTATGTGCATTCCTAAATGATTACAAAATAAACCACATACTCCTTGTCTTGCCACGTTTGTCATTTTGATGTTGCCAGAGTAAACTGCCAATCACCAGACTTTCAAGAGGTGACATTAAAGTGGTTGTAGCTTAAAAAAGAATTCCATTAATCTTACTTGTTGTGCACCTTCATTCATGATATAGGTTTTAATCTGCAGTTTTGAAAGAAACAAACCGTGCGTCACAGAGTGTCTCTGCCATAAATCTTTCCTTTGCATACTGTATCTTCCTCCACATATTCCCCAGTTTTTGTGATGCTCTGACAATGTTGCACAAATTATAAGTAGTACCATTTTATGTAATTAAAATTGTATACGTTATACTTTTAAACTGTACAACGGCTGTGCAACAAAAACATAGAGGAATAAAAGTAAATAGCAACTGTTTATCCTGCCTGACGTCACAAATACCACTGTGACTGTCATTTACTGTCCCGGATGTACAGGAAATCTGTACATATTAAACAGTATATACTGTAGTGTTGCGTGGAATAAAGGCAGACTCGCACCAGGTTTTTCAGGTTCTCAAATTTAGCTGTTTATTAAGCCAGGACTCTATACTGGACACGTAAAGCATGCTGCTTTACCAGCTAGTGGTACACTTACAGCTGAGCAGCGTAGTTCTACTCAGACTGATAAATAGCAAAAGAAAAGAAAGTCCCAAAGACGCACTGTTTTGGCTGTGTGCTACAGCCACTAAGTGCAGTCTCTGGTTTCTCTCTCTTGTAGTCCTGCTTCTCTTCTGTGCTCTTTGGGTGTTGCTCCTGTGCTCTTTCTTTCACTCTAGCTTGTCTCTCCATCTCTGCAGCTGCCCACAGCAGCAGCAGTCTGCTACATATCCCTGCATCCCGGTGCACCAATCCCAAGCAGACACAGCTTCCCGCTTTCGGTCTCCTGATGGTTGCAACATCTCGTCCCTTAGTTTTTCCAACAATGTTGCAACTTGGTGCCACTCACGCAGCAAGCCATCTCTGACGTCCCCGAACACCTTCTGCATTGAACAGCAGACCCAGGGTCATTACAATACTCTATAAATGAGTCAATTTTAACCAGAGTAATTCGTGCTTGATAATTGATCTTGTCTTTAATCACAAAGAATTGCACTCTGCATCAAGTACTAAAAAAATCAGGTATGGTTAAAGCATTAAACAATCAATAACATAACCAGGGGTCACAAATGGAGATTAGATAAAGGGCCATTCAGAACAGAAAATAGGAGGCACTTTTTTAAACAGAGAATTGTGAAGGTCTGGAACCAACTCCCCAGTAATGTTGTTGAAGATGACACCCTGGGATCCTTCAAGAAGCTGCTTGATGAGATTCTGCGATCAATAAGCCACTAAAAACCAAACGAGCAAGATGGGCTGAATGGCTTCCTCTCGTTTGTAAACTTTCTTATGTTCTTACGTTCTTATCTATACAGAGGCTAGATGTACTAAGCTTAAAAACAATGTGTTCATGTTTAAGACCTAGAAATAACCATGTGAGTACACCACCTTTCACTTAACATAAAAAAAATAAATTAGGCCAGCTCGTGGAATACATCTCTGTCCAACTCTAAGAACAATGTGGTTGTTTGGAATGTGCAAATCCCTCTCCGGTACTGGCTCTGCTGAGATCTAATTAACTTCTGGCTACAAACAAAATGCTTAATGAGTCTTCATCCCTTGGGATTTCATGTGCCCTCGATGCAGAGCCTCAGTGCCTCGGCGCCCTCAGTGTTCAAGTGCTCCCCGACATCGGTGGCTTCATGCCCCAGTGCTCCATAGCCTCTGTGGTTTCTGTGCTTTGGCATCCTCGGTGCCTTGAGGACTATGCGCCTCGGCGCTTCAACGCCTTTTTGAGGCATTTCAGCCCTGTTCATCGACACCCTCAGTGCCTCGAGGACGCGAAGCCTCGCCACTTCTACTCCTTCAAAGCTTTCAAGCCCTGCGCATTAGTGCCCTTGGTGCCCTTGGTGCTCCGGCGACCCATAACCTCGGTACAGGGAGGGTGGCCGCGCACTCTACCAGAGGTGTGGCTACATCATGGGCCCTCTTTAGGAGGTGCCTCGTTGACTGATATTTGTACTGCGGCTAGCTGGGCTACTCTGCATACATTCACCAGATTCTACCGACTTAATGTGGTAGATCCCTTTATGCCTTCATTAGGCACAAGGGTCCTTGAGGTTGCACGCTCACACCATGAACACTAGATGGTAGCGAGACGTCCCTCATGTGCTGTCCGCTCATTCTCCCTTGTGATGGCTTTGGTAGACTTTCCCAAAAGTATTGTTTTGGTGGTCATCTTCTAATTGAAAGGGAATGATGTAATGGATGTAACCGTGGTTCCCTGAAAGAGAAGATGACCAGCAGGTTGCATCACTCACATTCACGGGTTCAATGCAAAAGAGACTGAAGTCTCTTTCAGTGACTATTTATTACCTCGGGAGGCAGGACCAAGGATATCACTCCATGGACGGGCCTATCGGCAGCTTTGATATAAAATGCTCAGTAAACACCTGACAAGCAGGCATATCCCAAAAGTATTGTTTTGGTGGTCATCTTCTCTTTCAGGGATCCGTGGTTACATCCGTAACCTATCGTTATATTAGGTTCCCTGGTTCACTTGTTCCTGTCCCTTGAACCTGAACTTCACACTCTCCTATAATATCAAAATATTTTATACAAAAGACAAACATGGTATGGTAAATGATTATTTAATGTCTTATGGTAGTTAAATATTTAAACGATGAGAAATTCAGTTCATTCGGACGTAAAAAAAATACATAGCAAAATGTGAGACCTATGAAATTATATTATTTCATATTAGATCAGACTTACTGGAAGTATTATTTACTTTAAGGTCTTACCTGTTTAATATAAGTTGTATGTGTGTTCTATATAGTTGTCTCTTGTTGTTTGTGCTTCTATGTATACTAACCATTCTAGCAAAACATATCCCTTTTAAACTGGGCTGCTCCTCTTACTCTGCAGATGGAGACCTAGAAACATTCTATCCAGGATTTGAGTTAGTACCTCTATTGGTATCTCTTCTGGCCAGATTTTAAACTCAAATGTTGGAGTTTTTAATAGTTAAGGCTCTCAAGCGGTAAAATTTAATGTACATAATGTGGGTGTAATCAGGTTAATCTACAGCAAAAATGGATATGCATTGATAAAAAAGAGTTAATATAACTAAATGAACTGCATACTAGTAGTGCTATTCAGCTGTCTTGGTCTGCACACTACTGAGCAGGCAGTATCTGATCCAGTGGCTGAAAAACCGGCCTTCATTATTTATTTGTTTTTCTTTGTTGAGCATTTCCTGCTGTAAATTCCTTATAGCCCTGCATTGTGCATTCATTATTCAGAGAATTTGTACTTTTGATGCATTTGATTAATCAGTTGAATATCCTCCACAACAGAGCTACCATCAGCAGTTGAAAAATGCCATGGTACATCATGAC